>CM017193.1:36632592-37120092 GCA_004837865.1 Musa balbisiana
TAGCTGTGGAGACTGCTAAATTTAGTGAGGAATTGTTTTTTTCTGTTATTGGAATCTGTTGTTAGCTAATGAGGTTAATCATGTCGTTGGGGAAGGCAATAACTATGTCAATCGGGTTGCTAATTTTGTGAGGACCTTTATATATAGCTTTCTTAATATAATTGTATCTTTTTTTGGGGAAAAAGAAGACAAACTTTTCAGTATATAATTAACAGTAACATTGGGTGGCCACCACGATCTTGTATCCTTGGAGGAGGAAGTATGGAGAAGAAAGGAACAGAGACAAGAGGAGGCAAAGGAGGAGATGGAGAAGCAAGTTCACGAGGACAAGGCAGGGTGACCAGCCATGGAGTCCACCGCATCCTGCTTGCCGCAAACTATTCGGCTCTCTTCCTAGGCTCACTCGCTTCCAGCCTCCTCTCTCGCTTCTACTTCGTGCATGGCGGCTCCAGCCGGTGGGTCTCCACCTTGGTCCAGAGTGCCGGCTTCCCGCTCCTCCTCCCCCTCATATACTTCTCCCCTCGTCCACCCCGCACCGCCTTCACCCCACGCCTCGTCCTGCTTTGCGTCCTCATCGGCCTCTTCCTCGGTGTCAACAACTTGTTCATCTCCTGGGGCGTCTCCTACCTCCCGGTGTCCACCTCCTCGCTCATCCTCTCCTCCCAACTCGCCATCAATCTCCTCCTCTCTGTTGTTCTCGTCCGCCAGCCGCTCTACTTCACCAACTTGAACTGCGTGCTCCTCCTCACGCTTAGTTCCATCCTCCTCGCCCTCAACCACAGCAACGAGCGGCCCTTGGGCGTCACCTCCTCGCAGTACATTATCGGGGTCCTCACCACCCTCGGCGCCGCCATCATGTTCGCGGTGTACCTCCCCATCGCACAGATCGTGTACCGAGGGGTGACCGCGTTCCGGACGGTGATGGAAATGCAGGTGGTGATGGAGGCGGCGGCGACCGGGTTCGCGATGGTGGGAATGGCGGCGACAGGCGGATTCAAGCAGATGAAGAGAGAAGCCGCGGTGGAGTTCGACCTGGGAAGTGCTCGGTACTGGGTGGTCATAGGCGCGACCATAGCTTGTTGGCAGCTGTGCTTCATGGGGACTGCGGGCATGGTCTTCTTGACGTCCTCCCTCAACAGCGGGATCTGCTCGACTGCGCTGCTCGTGGTGAACGTGGTGAGTGGCCTTGTGGTCTTCCACGACGAGTTCGGGGTACAGAAGGCAGCATCCACGGTGTTGTGCGTGTGGGGGTTCGCCTCCTACTTGTACGGGGAGTACAGGAGGAAGACGAGGGCCGATGAAGCGGAACTGATCGGCGCGGCAAACCCCACGAGCAATGCGGCAAACCCCGGAAATGGTGGCGAGATAGTTTGAAGTAACTTCCTCAGTCTACTCGGTCAAAAAAGAACGTATCAGGGTTCATTTCTGGTTTCGGTGTCGATGGGTGACTTTGTTAATATGTAACCTCGTTGGAATATATAATTTTTTTTAAAATCATATATAATGGTCAGCATAACTTTCCGATGGTCATCACCTCACCACAACTTATATCGTGATGAACATCACCAATGATCACCCACAGGGTTCAATATATATTTTCTGTGTGACCAACAAAATTGTTTCATGCGTTACTCGGCATAACTTTATGACCATCACCTTTGCTCATTTCCTTATGTAACCATACATTCAATTCCGTATATGACAAAAGCAGTTCAAATCGCCGTCAAGCTTTGTCATATACCACATGCATGCTTACATAAGGAGAAATGAGCAAAGGTGATGGTCGTAAAGTTATGCTGAGTAACGCATGAAACGATATACTTTGTACTCCTGATGAGAACCTCGAATATATAAAACCTTCAAGTCTTCAAACCTTGAATATATAAAACCTTTAAGTCTTAAATGATGACCAACAAAACTAATGAGATAGGAATCAGTTTATCTTATTACATTATAAATATTTTTTTATAACATATAAGTTTTATAAACTATGATATCTATATATTTTAGACAACAAAAATAATTGTAAACATATCGACTGTAATAATTATTAACTTAAAATTTTTCATTCACATTTACCTAAAAAGTTCATGTATGCTTATATAAAACACAGCTTATTCACAGTGGCTCCTTAGCTTAGGGTAATAGTTATAACCAGAATTTCTCAATTTCGATATGTATCATCTAATACGAGCGGTATATATCGATCCAAGAGAATATTGATACGTGGACCATTTTCTATCGATAGTACTAGTGTTTTGATCGATACGGATATACCGATCAATGCTAAGGCATATCGATCGATACCATCCCGGATTTCGATCGTTACCGAGGTATACCAATCGGTACGTCCTAACATGATAAAATGAGATATTTTAAGATTACAAAACCGATATTTTTAAGATTTTAGGATATACCATCAATATACCCTAACATACCGACAATATATACCAGTACGTATCATATCGAGTAGAGCACGAAACATCCATATGGATTGATATTCAAAACCTTAATTGTAACACTTACTATCTGTAAACAAAACCTCTTGCTTGTGACACCAAAAAAAAGTCAAAAAGTATGATCAGTCACATACCACAATCCATCAAAATCCAAAATTTACAATCAATTATAACACATTAGAAAGATTTGAATAAAGGAACAAAGAAAATATTAATAAATTATTAATAAATTATTTTAATAAATTATTAATAAATGGTAAAAACTTAAGCCCGTAAAAGGAACAAAGAAAATATTAATAAATTATTTCAAGGATTTGAATAAGCCAAACAAATATTCTCAAGTAAAAGAATCAAAGGAAAATGTTAATTCAAATTTGGATCCACGATGCTCATCTAAATAGCCCTTGCTGGATGTGATTACATCTAAAATTATAAAATAATTCTTAATGGAGAGAATCTTAACATAACAAGAACACTCCAACAGAAATCCTCACATCGTTAGAATCAAACATGACTGATCACATTCTTTTTCTTGATCTCTATCTTTTCTTTTTAAGATTTACATACAATTATCTAAAAAAATTAGAACTTAAAAAAAAATTTCTTTTATAGATGTACAAGGCTTTTCTCTAATGCTTAGGCCATATATGTCCCACTTAGTGGTACCACATATTTGCTCGTGTCAAGCCCTGATAGGACAATGAAATTGTAAATACTCTATGCAAACAAATAAAGTACCATAAGTCATATAGTCTTTTTGTGATCAAAGCTTTATCTATGAAGACAACCAAATTCCCAAATGTAACGTGAAAATACGAAACCATGAATTATTATAAAAATGAATGCAGTTCGTATAAAGTTGAATAGAGAAACCTGTCTGTGGTCAATCACTCAAATCAAATATCTAGAAATTAGCAATGAAGATATAAATGGAACTAAATTCATCTAAAATCAATCATTAAAATTAGTCAGGACTACACAGCTTATGGTACAAAAAAGGGCAAATAAATTGCAGCAAGTAGTCCACCACTGTTAGAATAAAAAAAACTATGTACGCACTTAGTGTATAGGTTGATTTTTGAGGTCAAAGTAACTAATTTAGTACCTGTGCACAGATGATATATGAATTGATGATCATCTGAATACCATGGGGGCAGGCATTCTTAGAACCCAGTGGGGCCAGTTTCATCTCACTCCAAATAAAATTCTTATATGAGCCATTGTACAACAGATATCGGCACCCAGCAATGATCTTTTATCTGTGCTGCTTGAGCCTCCATCCTTCAACATCAAGGTAACCATGACCTGAAGTTCTGCACAGCATATTTCTCTAGGACGTTGCTCTAAGCAGCACGGATGGAGACCTTAGATCTCATTCTCAGAGCTGCAACCATGATAGCATATGCTGCAGAGGCTTGTAAATTGACGCAGACAAATACTCTGCAGCAAACAAAAGCACACATTACAATTGACCTTCTCTTGAACATGTCACTGGAGCCGGACATGGAGTCAGGTGACCATTAGGTCATTACCACTCTCCTCCATACTATTTGATGCACCATTACCTACAGGAGAAGCATTAGTTGCTAATTTGGCTCCATCTTTTCCACAAGGACTGCAGGAATTGGCAACCTGAACTTCGACAACAGGTTCAACATCCATCAGAGAGGAGCCACAACTGGAGTTTGGGTTAGGTCCAATCTCGAGACTCAACTGAGCACTTCTGCTAGATTCCTCTCGAGCCTTATCAGCAAGGCCATCTATCTGCTCTGAAACATCAACACAAACAGTCTCTTTGGCTGCATTATCATCCATCAATTGTTCATTGCAAACTCCTGCAGCCACTTCCCATGAGACAGGTTCTCCAGCTAATGTTCTGACACCACAAATACTATCAACTGTAGCAGTTTCAATTGTCACACTGTTGTTACAACTACCATCGGCAACATATCCAGCCTGACACCCTTTTGCACGATCAATGTCATCAAAACTGATATTTGCATTTTCTTCGTGAATAATTAGTGGCATTTCTGAGCTGCCACAGCCACCAGAAATGTTCTTAATGGTGTCAATGATCATAGGATCAGAAGAATGTTCTGCCTCACATCTGTTGTCATTTGCCAAACCATTGTTTCTGTAAAACAAAGTTCCTGCTTCATTCTCTGTGTGATCACTAATCATAGAAACTGTAGTAACCAATTCTCCTTCAGTTGGTTGTAAGTCATCTAATGTTCCAGTGGATTGCATGACAACATCTTCTCCGTCATTCAGAGTTTCTAGTGCAATGCTTTCATTTTTCAAAACTTCATTTATGTTGTCAGAGACTGACAGGCAACTACTAATTCTGTCTTTATCCGCATTCTTTGGTTTTTCAGTGACCGAATCTATCATATCTTTAGCTACCTGCTGCTCCCTGAGAACCTTTATATCAGGAAGTGCACTACCACTTTCCAGGTCAATAAGTGTTTTTAACTGTGTCTGAACAGAAACAGCCAAGGCAATTGCATGATCACGAATTACAGAATCATGTGGTGGGCAGTAAAATATGCTTGTCAACATCCGATTAAACTGAATAAGGCTTGCTGATGATGCAGCTAATCCTCTATCACGATAAACCTTTGTTGATTTAATTACATGCTCACAAAGATTTCCCATCCTTGACCAATGGCAATCACATATTGCAAAGTCAGAACCAGGATTTGATACTACATGCACCTTATTTCGGTCTTTCTGATTCACTACTTTGGCACATGTGCCATCAATGGCAACATCCGAATCAGGAATCTGTATTGCTTGTCGCCACGAAGTGAAACCACATCTCCACTCATCTCTCCAGTAGCGAGCAAAACTGTCTTTTTCAGAATACTCATCCAGCCAATAGTACGAATGCACCTTTGTTCCTAACTTATCAACCAGCCAGTCAGCCCGCTGATAAACATTTGAGTCGTTTTCATTTAGTAGCCTAAGTTTTAGTTGTTGATGATACGACTCGATAGCCGTTGAAACTTCTGAGCTAGCCACTGGAAGGGATTTTACAGCATCGGTCCATGCACCTGTAATTTCAGAAAGAAATGAGACATGAGATGAGATCGACGAAAAAGACATCTGATAAGACAATGATCAAATGGAGACCAACCAAATCTAGGAAGCCAAGTTGCCATAAAGTAGTCCAAGAAATCTGAGCAATCAACAAAATCTTCCAAAAATGCCTCAAAAAGATTCATATCACCATGTCCTTTGCAAATACTGGATACTGCTTCACCAAGCCCTCTTGACATCATAGCATGCATCTCTCTCTCTGGACATCTCTTCATCAAGTTTTTACGCAACGCATGAAGTACACGCCATAAACTGATTAGCACAGAACAGCGGAATACCTCCCTGCAAGACAGATGAGTCAGACATCATTGGCCTTACTTGAACAGAATATCATATGTGAAGAAAACAGCATTACCGACCTGATGGAAAGCACATCTGCTGAAGGATCATCGACAATAAAACCACCCAACTGCCATGTTGGATCTTTTGAATGAACTCTATCATAAAGGGCTCCCATCCATTTATGTGTTTCCCGACTTGCAAAGTTAGGGGTTATAACCCAAGCAACAGGGATAGCGTTCTTATTTGAGTCAAAAACAAGGAGACTGTGTATTGGATACTAAAGCAACAGAAATAAGAAAAGGTCAGAAGCCAATCTGTAAGGAAAATATTTTAACTAGTTAAATGACAAGTACGTAAAATGCATATACCTTTAACTTGTAGGTGCCAAACCTTGAATCAGATGCTAGAATACTGCGGTTGCCAAAGTGAATCATCTGCTGAAGTTGCCATTCTGTTTGAATGCCCAAAACAAAAGGATCCGAATCGGAGAAGTTCTCATAAAAGAAAATAAGATCCCTGTGGCTTTCAATCCACAAACCAATGCTAACATCATCATCCGGGTCCAGCTCATAGGCTGAACGCCTAATCTTCCTCTCCAACCTTCGCACATACCTATGGGTAAGAAGATCATCTCGACTACTTGGTCCACCCTGCTTCTGTACCATTTGAGAATGCCTCTGCATTATGGTTTCCACAGGAACCCCAACATAGAGTAAAGACATAATCTGAAGACGCAATTCATCGGAGATGTAAGGCGCAAACATCGCACGTGTCCCAGCAGCTTTTTTGTCCAGGGGACCATGGCAGGGTAACCCTTTTTTGTCCACATGCTTATCTTGATTATATATAATAAGAGCAACTGAAGGTTCAGCTATTAACCGCTTTACAATAAAATGACATACACAACCTCTCTTTGTGTTTGGCCGACCAGCAGGAGTTTTCCTCTTTGTAGCATAGTTCCTGCTCGGGCGAACAACACCTCCTTTCCTATGATCATCTGGCCCAAAGGAACACCAATACCTGCATCAAGCTAAAACCATCATGCAAATAGACAATGCCTGCAACAGATAACCAATAGCTTCAAACATCTCCAGTAATTACAAACCAACTTTCACAAATAGATAAATTAACAGAAATTAAAGTCCATAAAAGTTTTTTCCTGCTGTGAGTCAAACCATTGTGAATAGACATTACTTTGTGGTGGATACCCTTATAGAAGAACTTAACAGTACGAAGTTAACGATGAATTATTTTATTTATTAACAGATTAAGTCACCAGTACTGGAAACCAAGGGTGTGATAAGTTGAAAACACAGAACAAAAGCAATTATCACTCATAGAAGTAATATTATCTAAATAGGTGCATATATTACATTTACATGAGCAATACATGACAATCTTGCTGTCTCTATCCTGGCGTTTGACCCAGAGCAGTCATATGATAATCAGTGACAGAAAGATATGCAAAATTACCAGAATATGTATGTCAAATAGGTCAAAGTAATTGTCATAACTACTCTCAACAAATCTAGGATTTGTTTCTACCTAGTACAGTCATGAAAGAGGCTCGTGGTATTCAGTAAAACCACTTACAAAATATATTCAAGGATCCCATCAACTTTTGGTTTGTATGCCATCTCAGGAGGACGCCTCCTTCGTGCTTCAACGTGGAATCTGGTTGGACATTCTTTATTATTAGATTCACCTCGTACAAAATCATTCACTCTTGAAAAGGGAATGAGAGCAAGCCTGTCCATTTTTTCTCTCCATCCTTCGACTCTAGACCACACAATATCTGCAGCAGAGAACTCCAAAGTTGGTGGGTTCTGCACCGGGAGTGTCAAGATCTCATCCCATCTAGCCATAACTGATCTACAAGATACCACAAAAGAAGCCATACATGCTGATCAAGATTATATTCTTCTATGAAAACAAAAAGAGTTTGGTTGGCCATATGTTTTACGGTTCTTAAGCACAATCAGTCAGCAGAAAAATGAAAAAAGAGGAAAAGAAGGGGGAGAGGGTGTTGAACCACAGGAAAGATAGAAACTATACTTTCATTCTCTTTATATGTACCTAATGCAATTGTGTCTTAGCAATAAAGGAACTATTAGGCATGAGGTCCTATCCAACATCCAATACATTTTCAGTGGCATTTCTTCTCTTACATTTACCAGAACCAAAGGCAATAAACAACCAAGTCAAACATTGTTTTCTGATAAAAAGAAAGAAGTGAATTATTAACAATAAAAAATTTAAACTACAAAAACTGTTTCTGTAGAGGAAAGAAATAACAGAAGAGTTAGCCTTTAAAAGATATAACAAAAACATTTGGAATATTATAACAATCAAAAGCTTAGAGATGCAAATTGCATTCAACATTTGAGAAAACCCTAACAGCTAGAGGTAACTGCTGTTTAAAAATCATACAGCAGCTTAACTTAATCGTGCAATTTTTTTACAGCTACTGAAAACACAAAAACCATAAAGGCCCAAGTTTGTTATCAAAATAAACTCTATAATTATGAGGTTGAAATTTAAATTGATTCTGCTACCAAGCAATTCATGTGATGCTTCTCAAGATTAGTGAAAGGTGTCAGTCGCCAGATGGAGTGATAGAACATATAAAGTGACTTAACTTACTACTACGTTTTTCATGTTCCTACAAATGTAACAGTCACTCAAACAAGACATCAGAACATTTAATAGGTGTGTGTGTGTCTACACAAAACTATTCAAACTAGACATCAGAACACGTCATACAAACCTGATACATTCGATATGCCCATATACACGCATATTAGTACGTCCTAGATTATATAGTTTCCAGAACATATAACAAGCGACAACTAAATATAAATACAATAAGGATTAATCCCATATTTTCAGTTGAAATCAGATATAATCGTAAACAACGACAAAGGAAAATGGACTAGAATTAATTAACATAAAACTGGACCAAAAATTGACGTACCTGTGAAGTTCTATAAAGAATATCAGAAGCTGGATACAAAACAATCAACAGAAAAAATCTCTACAATGCAAAGCAGCAGCCAAAACCAGACAGTCAAGTTGATAAGGAATTGGTAAAAATTCAGGTTGCAACCTACTTCAAAAGTAACGGACAAAATCAATCATCAATACCACCACAATGAACAGATAAAAGAATTCGCATCAGCATATAAGTTCGAGCTGAGAAGAAAGGGACGAGGAGGAGAGGGGGAAGGGAGGGGACAGCAGCGGACCTGCGGAGTTAGCAGAGAAGAGGGGAGGGGACAGAAGAAGATCGAGGCGGATTAGAGGCAAAACCTGAGGGATGAGGTCGGGAGGCGGCGGCACCGACGGCAGAGAATCCAGGCCACGGAGAGGCCAGAAGGGAGGGGGGAGGCGGGTGGAGGAGGATGAGGAGAGAACAGGGAGGGAGGGAGGGGCAGGAAGAGAGAGGAAGAAGAAGTGGGAGGGGGAGAGGGGAGAGAAGAAGCGATGACCTTTGTTCGACGGAAGACGGGTCGCGCCAACGGCCGGGTTGGAAGAACTCGGCCGCTAGGGCAAACAGGCGAGACTTGGGTTGCGGGGCAGTACGCTTTCAAGACTTGGGTAGTGGCAGCAGTAAATTTGGCCCATAAATAGACTGCAATTTTGTGTTACACTCCGGCAGGATCGAAAAGAAATAAAATGAACTTACATATCTATCCTTCAATAGTTCGTAAAAATCACATGTTTATCCCTACAAAAGTCAAGTGTTTATAAATAAATAAATATATATATATATATATACAAATATATAAAAGAAACCACTCGAGAAATGCATGTATTTGGATAACCATCTTAGGAGACCCCTCTGGTATATGACAAGCAAAAGATTGTAGATATTATTCCCTTTAGATGTACAGATGGTGCTTTCTTTCCATTATTATTTGCATAACTTTCGACAGCCATTTTATGATATCCGGACAAGCAAAAAGACTGTGGATATGCCCTTTAGATGACGTCACCACGCTAACATCTTGGAGGACAAGTGGTCTGTTCCTTTCCATTAGTACAGGTCATGCAAAGATCATAGATAATAATATTTAATGGGTTCAAAGATTTATTATTCCAATAGGTATAAAAGGTCTAAATAAACATTGGATTAAGTGTTAAATAACACCAAATCAATATGAATAGAATTGTAGGGCTCAAATTATGCACGAAAAGTTTTTGTTTCAATACTTCTCTAATATCATATCCAAATTTATTCTGTAGGAAGGGTCTCTTTGTCAAAACAAGTTGCTCTAGTTTTGTTGCTCTTGGCAAAAAACCCATTCAAAAATTGCAGTGTCTGATACGAAAAATACAAGCATACATATAACTCATCTATCAATGCAAATTAAAATTATTTAATTGATTCATAATATCTTATAAATTATTTGTATGCTCAGTCATAGTCTTTTTGATAATAAAAACTTTGGCTTTTAGGGTTTTCATCCCATACAATTTTTTTTTTACTTTATACAAGAATATGTGTTCAATCAAACCAATGGTTATTCTATTCATTCGCTTCTACTCTTCATCATCTATTATGTCACTTGCCTTAGCCTCCTAATCTTTAATACGATCATACGATTCTATACAAAATAAGATGTCTTCCATCCTTGATTTTTAAATAAAATTATTACTTTTTTAATTTAAATATTGTGTAACTTAAATCCTCCATTTTATTTACATATAAATGTCCAACATCCGGAATTTGTTGCCCTTTGTGTGTAAATCAACATTCAAGCAAATCAAACAATAGAATAATACAAAGGGAAAATTCATAAGCAATGTCAAATAATACTCTTCCACTAACCATAATTAGTGAAATTATAAATAATTATATCTTAAAAAGAATCCTATTTTTTCCCATTAAAATGATTCATAAATGAACATTGTGGGATCACATATAGTGTAGTGGTTATTCACAAATTTTCTAAGACTTGCAAGTTGCTTGCTGAGGTGATGAACACAACTATTTACCATTGTAAACAATGGAACAATACATCTTACTTTGCAGAACTTAAAAGAAAAGAAAAAAAGGAGCAAATTCAGCATATGTTGAATCATCAGATTATTCTGCAGCAAATGATAGAAGATGACCAAAGCAACATTCTCCATGTTATTGAATGGCAGCCTAAGAAGGATGAAATCCTCGTTTTTTTATTGTTGCCGGAAGAATACAATCGACTACTTTACATGGTTATCCTAAAGGAAACAGGTCAAACTGATAGGTCAAATTGTCAACTCAAAAAACTATTATTAGTATTATAGTATTTATAATTATATTATTATTTTCTGTTAATTTATTTTCATTCACTTTCCCTCCTCTCTATTCTTCTCTTCCTTCTACTGTTTTCTCCACATTTCCTTCTTTGCTCGCATCGCTTTCTCTTCTTCTTTTTGTTTTTCTTTTATTTTCTTCCTCTCCTCCTCCTTCCTCCCATCTTCATTTTGCTTTTTCATTTCCTCTTGTTCTTCTTCCCCTCCACCTTCCCATCCTTTTTCTCTTTCTTGAAGATTGGAGTAGGCATGATTGCAGCCGCATGGGATTGTTTTCTTCTTCATTCATCTCATTTCTCTCCTCTTCCACTTCTTTTGTTCTTCTCCCTTAATATTTCTTTTGCTCTTATCGCCTCCATTGTCTTCTCTTCTCCTCTATTATTCTTCTTTTCCATATACTCTTCTTCTTTGTCCTCTTTCCTTACTCTTCGTCTTCCTCTTTATTTCCTTGTCCTATTTCTCCATGATTAAAGTGGCATGATAAGGTAGGCTTTCTCTGATGCTAATATTCCTCAAATACCCCTTACTATAATTCAATTTCATTCATAAAGCAGTGATATTATCGTCTTTTGGATATATTAAAACAGAGGCCGGTTGGTTCATCGAAGAACCAACCGTGTTAAGACGGTTCAATTTGGCTTTTATGGTCGGACCAACCGGTGTGGTCCGGTTCTAATAATTATGCTAATTTATATTATTTATTCTTCAAGTTTTTCGGGGAGAAACAACTTAAAACAACCTGTAAATTACTTTAATGGGTGGAATCAATTCTATGTATAACTTGGACAAGTATTTATGAATCGTTGGAGGAGTCAATGGTCAATCAAAATCAGCTTAAACGACGACACTTCCTTTGGATCAAAATATGACGCGACGAGGGCAAAGCGTAGGAGTATTCGCAGCATATATTACCTTAAAATTTGCACGCCGAACACATTTCATATCCAGAGATATGGAAACATTTGGATTATTCATATTCATAAGAATGAGATGGAATAGTTCACATCATTTCCTATCGAGAGTGCCAAGATATGAAACCATGTCGACTGCCAACCCAAGCATTTAAGATCATTAGATTGACTGCTAGGCGAGTTGTTAAAGTCATTGAATTGACAGAATTATGTGAGTCAGTCGAGCAATTCTGAACCCTGCCGAGCCGAATCGATGTCCCTTAAAGACCACGTCACGCGCGCGTGGCTTTGACATCATCATTTGTCTTGTCCCTACCATCTTCTTACCGGTCGGTGGCGGTGGTGGTGCTCCCCGCGTTGCGGTGGATGCATCATTTTGTACCTTTTAACATATAATAGACGAGCATTAGCAAAGGCAGACTGCGTACAAAAAGCAAAGCAACTGGGACCAAATCGAGGGCACATGCGCATCCTTCGCTTGCCCTTCTGATGCTTAGACCAGTTGACGGATGCAACAACGGTGATCAGCTAAGAAAACAATGGTGCTCAGCTACGAAACTCTGTGAGAGAGAGAGAGTGAGAGAAGGAAGTGCGCGCCAGAACACAATCATTTCGTGGTTTTGGGGGAGGTAGGCGTGGAACTGGGAAAGTAAAGCAGCAGGGGGAGGCAGACAGAACGTGGGGCTTGACTGAGCCAGTAGGCCTTTTATTGTACGCTACATTCCCTGGCAGTTCTAATTCCTTATGGCTGCCATCTTTTTAATCTCATCAGGCCTGGTCGGTTGCATTCCGTCGCCGCAGCTCCTCTTTTTCTCCCTTGTCCCCCCAGGAAGTCAGTCGCAGAGCAGTGTCATTATATACCCAACAGGGGGGTTGCAGGTTTACTCTAGAAGGAGAAAAGCTTATAGTATATGCCAGAAAGGAATCACTAGAGATGGCATCGTACCATGCGAAGGTCAAGGTAAAGTTAATCCGGAGAAGGATTTAAAAGGGGGAAGGGAGGAGAAAGGCAAGGGGTTGTGACCGTCAAGCCCAGAAAGCTAACTTTCAGGTAGCAAGTGATCAAGACATAGATAGATATATAGAGAGAGCTGAGACGGACACTAGATGGAGAATCAAATAGAAGTTCCATATCACACGGTTCATGGCTACGGAGGAGGTGAAGGATGCTTCTTCTCGGGAGGAGATGCAAGTGCTGCTGATGCTGTTAATCCTGCCCTGCCATGGTGTCTTACTTCGATTCATTCTATCAGCCCAGCTCACCATCAGTTCTCTGAAACCAGTTCTGGGCAAGATCAGCAGCTATTCATGTACCCTGCACTCCCTCCCCTTGCTCCTCCCCTCTACGGGGATTTGTACGATAACAGGACCTTGACAGGATTGCAATTTCCTTATGATGGAGCGGTAGATTCGCCAGCAGGACCAACGGAAGCTGGTAGCGGTGTGGGCTTGAATAGATTTCTGCGAGCACAAGGTTCGGCTTCTTCCTCTCTCTTTGGGACCATTCATGCAGAGTTAGGGAGGTTGACTGCCCAGGAAATCATGGATGCCAAGGCCTTAGCTGCGTCCAAGAGCCACAGCGAGGCCGAGCGCAGGCGCCGCGAGCGCATCAATGGCCATCTTGCCAAGTTGCGGAGCATGCTCCCAAACACCACCAAGGTATTTGATGAAGCCTCCCTTCTTCGAGATCTCATGTTTAAACTGCATGGTTGTGATGATAAATATATTTCTGTGTCTGCTGATGACAAATCTTTAACTGGCTAACTAGAAAGACTTACAGATTAATGATCGGAGTTTTTATCTCATTTTCACAAGCTACAGTGGGAGACAGCAAACTAGATAGAACCTAAAGTGAATGAGAAAATCCGAGCTAGGGATAAGATTGACCAAAAAGCTTGCATTGAAATCCCTGCTGCAGCCACTGCTGCCACTTCCGGCCGGTGAAGTGCACGGCGTAATACTAAGAAAGACAAACATGCGCACTCCTGTCAGGAGCCAATAAGAAGACTGATAAAAAGCCGCACTAACAGCAGCATCGTCATCTTTATCTTCTTACCTAAGTTTGGCATTCGCACCACCTAATGCAGAGTAGGAACACGCACGCGTGCGTCTTAGGTCACAACTTCACCTCGCAAGTCAAACCAGAAAGACACACAGCAGACAAGAACAAGCATATCTTCTTCTTCTTCTTCTTCTTTGTGCTTTCACTATTTGGTCCGTTTTTAAGATCTTTACTCGATCGTGCTCGCATCTGCGCCTTCCTTGGGACCTTCTTATGTGCTTTCTTGTCCAAACTCTCACTCTCTCTCTCTCTCTCATTATGTCAGACGGATAAGGCATCATTGCTAGCGGAGGTCATCCAGCATGTGAAGGAGCTGAAGCGGCAGACGTCGGAGATCACCGAAGAAAACCCGCTGCCTACCGAAGTCGACGAACTCACCGTCGACTCCACATGCGACGAAGATGGCAAGTTCATCGTCAGAGCATCGTTGTGTTGCGAAGACCGACCCGACCTGCTTCCGGACCTCATCAATGCCCTCAAAGCGCTGCGGCTTCGCGTCCTCAAGGCGGAGATCACCACGGTCGGCGGCCGCGTAAAGAACGTCCTTGCCATCTCCGAGGAACAAAACTCGGGCGATGACGACCATCAGCGGTTGGTAACAGCCATTCAGGAAGCCCTAAAGGCCGTCGTGGAGCAGACGGCGAAGCACGATCCCTCAGCTGGTGGAACGAAACGACAGCGGACGGCCAGTTTCCCTACCGTAATCGAACACAGCTCCATTTAACTCGAGCTTAAGGCATGCACCTACGTCGTAGAAGTTTATTTAAGGCTCTTACTTGGTGTCAAGGGTTTGCTTGTGCTATGGGATTCGCCCTCACAGGACGCGAGTATGGGTGAAAGCCGTAATCGATGAGGTTTGGATGTATAATAAAGGCTATGATCTATGCTGTGCCTCCCAAGAGTTGCAGGTGATCTTGCTTTGATATCTACGTGTGGATTCCTGCTATATATATGCTGCATGAGGAAGAATCTTCCATAGATGAGTTGGGTTCAACAACAGCTGTTGCAATGTAGTGGAAACTAAGGTTTGGATTAATTTTACATCTTCGGATTATGTTTCATTCCAAATGATACAAAGATTTGTGCCATTTGTTCATTATTTTACTTCCTTGGATTTAGCTGAGAGCATTGATTCTTGTTTAACTTGTAGGACAGGACCACTGTCATGTACTGTTTATATGATTCATATATAATCAATCTCATGCTTAGTTGGTAAATACAAGTTATACACACAGATATCTAATATGGACTTTAACATTTCTTCTACATATGGAAATTGAAATGATTATAAACATAATTATAGTCAACAAGGCGGTGTTGATTTTAGAAAATAGATTTGCTCTAAAAGTTCATAGTAGAGGAATTTTTCCATCAACATCACTTTATTAATTCATATAATGCTGATAGTACATATATGCAACATATATATCATGCTACAAATGAAACATATTACTTGAGTGATCATTTACAAGACCAACAGGTAGCTTATGGGAAGTTAACCGAGAGAATTAAACCCAAGGAATAAACCATACTGTTAGAGGTGTAATTTAATTTCAGAAGTTGAGTAGAATAAGAACTTTATATTTGAATAATAGAAGTATGATATTATTGGTATAGGCTCATTATAAATAAGATCTTATGTTAGTGAATTAAGCAGAGAAGAAGTGTGTGTGTGTGTGTGTGTGTGAGAGTGAGAGAGAGAGAGAGAGAGAGAGAGAGAGAGAGAGAGAGAGAGAGAGAGAGTCTCTTTGAGTTTCGGTGTTTTCGAGTAGTAAAGTTCTCTTCTTTTCTATCTTCTTCTCTCTATATACTCTTTTTATATTTTGTTGGTCTGAAATCTAACACAGTATTGTAACCTTGTTAAAGGTCTGTTAGAGAGAGAAATAAGATATGTTACCAAGAGAAACAAGGATTGTTAGAAAGAGATATAGGTTTGATTAGAGAGAGGAAATCTTAAAGAAACTATAGAGTAAAAATTGAAGATAGAGAAATTAATAGAGAGAGAAAACTAAAACGATAATATATAGAGAGAGAAAAGATCATCTTGTGATAGTTCTTGCAATTTCGATGTGGAACAAATTCAGATCGTTGATATGACTTCATTCAATGACATATTTCAGTCTAAGTTTTATGTTTCAGTAGTAAAAAATTATGATCATTGGAGTGTTCAGATGAAAGAATTTTTCAAATATAAAAGATATTAAGAGTTTTATAGAGCCTAATAAAAAAGAACTTTTTTAACTTAAATTGGAAGATGGAGATAAGATATTGATTATCAAAAGCTCTTAACCCTATTCACTAAGCATCCAAACCTCAAAGATCATTACAACCCTGACTTCATATGATCCTTGGTTCAAAAGATTTATCAAGATATAACTAAGATAAGAAAATATGGCTTAGGAAAGTGTAAGGATGAACTGAAGTAAATCTATTTTTCTTGCACATTGGCCATCACAAATCATATGAAAACCAATGATGAAGAGGTTAGTTATATTAAAATTATGAAAAATATTATTAAATTACTAACATCTATTAAATGATTTTGAAAGATTTTGATTCGAGGAGTTCAAAGATTTCGAAAAGATGACATCAATTAATTGATAAGGTCTTTCATGATCCATAAACAAAGAATAAATAAATACATACAACTTGAGCAACTCTCACAGTAAAGGGCATTAAATAATACTATCCTATACCAAAGAAGAGATAGAGGTCAAGGCAAAGATAAGAGTATCAATTAAGATAAAGGGAGAAACATTAATAAAAATCAAGAAGATGATAAAAAATAAAAAATCCAATAGAGGACGTGGTTGAGTTTATAGGCTATGGATATAGAAGAAGACCATGCGATTATCGCAACGTAGATAAGTCTCAAAATTCAATATTATAATAATAATAGTTATTATTATTTTAGTTATGAATGTCTAAAGAATCCTTTCGCTCAAGAACATGATAAGAAAAAGGAGGTACATGCAAATCTTTTATGGGTTTGTGATACAATAGAAAAATTTTTCGATAGTACTTAAATATTGAAGCTAGTAATTACATGACTGAAAATAAAAACCTCTTCTTGAGTTAAATAAATCATTTATTGAGTTACATGACTAAAATTTGATAATAATTCTACAATTTATATTAAAGACAATAGAAAGATATCTATTCTTCATGTTTCAGTTTAGTAATTAAGATTCTTGATTATAGCATTTGCGTTTTGATCATTTATATTTTTATAACTTAAAAAATATTTCATTAGAAAAATATGGTTACATGTTTCCCTATTCCTCACTCTCATAAAGCATGTGACAAATCTAATATAAGAAATTAATATCATAAGTCCTTTATTAAAAACAGATACAAAAGATAGCTAGAAAGTCGCTAGAAGTTTTACACTTGATAATAAAAAATATATATTGTTTTCACTTTTATTGATGATTTCAATAGAAAAACTTAGATTTATTTTTTAAGAAAAACTCTAAAGCTTTTCATATTTTTCAAAGACTTAAATCTATGGTTGAAAAAGAAAGTGAATGTTAAATTAAGATTTTGGGAATACTGAATTTACTTCTAATCATTTTAATAAATTTTATGAAAATTATGAAATTAAGAGACAGTTGGCTACAACATATACTCTACAATATAATAGTGTTGCTGAGAGCAAAAAAATAGAGGAATAATGAACATGATTTGGAAATCACTATCTAAGAATTTTTGGACTGAAGTTGTATATATTTTAAATCTATATCTCTCAAAAAGTATAAATATAACATATGAAAAATTATAAAATGATTATAAGCTTGATGTGAGTCATCTTATAGTTTTCTATTATGTTGTTTATGCTCATAGTCTGGATGAGAAAAATAAAGAAGCTGAATGATAAGGTAAAATCTTTTTTTATATATAGTTACAGATAGATTTTAAAGACTTAAAATCTTTATAATTTTATTGCTGAAAAGATTATAATCAAGAAAAAACTTTCATGTAGGTAAATTTATTCCAATTGACTTAACAGATGTATATAATGAAGTTACAATTAAACAATTATCTGAGAATTAAGTACATTAGGAGAATCTTCTTATCCAACTAAAGATTCTTTAGGCCCATCAACTTAAAAAGAATCTTTAACGTCTCCATCTATGATTTAAAAAATATACAACCTCTTGGATTATGTTAAAAGGATTTAAAAATAAAATATACAAATAAAAAAGATACTATATGATTTAAAAAATATACAACCTCTTGGATTATGTTAAAAGGATTTAAAAATAAAATATATAAATTAAAAAGATACTATATGGTTTAAAAAATATACAACCTCTTGGATTTATGTTAAAAGGATTTAAAAATAAAATATATAAATTAAAAAATATACTATATGGTTTAAAAAATATACAACCTCTTGGATTTATGTTAAAAGGATTAAAAATAAAATATATAAATTAAAAAATATACTATATTTAAAAAATATACAACCTCTTGGATTTATGTTAAAAGGATTTAAAAATAAAATATACAAATTAAAAAAATACTATATGATTTAAAAAATATACAACCTCTTGGATTTATGTTAAAAGGATTTAAAAATAAAATATACAAATAAAAAAAGATACTATATGATTTAAAAAAATATACAACCTCTTGGAGTAATATTACACATGAATTTAAAAATATTTTTATGAATATATTTATTTATAAATATGGAGAGGTAGGGAGGATAATAATAATATATTTTATTTATAAAAGTGAGGAGGCGAAGGCATATGTAGAGAAGGAAAGTGGGTTAAGGGTATTGAAACTTTGATCCGAATTAGATCATATCAATTCAATAAAAAAAAATCGAATCATGAATTATACTTTGGTCCTATTGTTATTAACATAAAGAAAAAACATATTGAGTCCAAACTACAAAAAAAAAAAGAAAAAAAAAAGAGCACCCCTACGATAAAAACGATCATGAGAAGCATCATATAATAAAAGACTAATGATAAAGATATTTTTGATAAATTAGCCATAAAAGATTCCAAATGTCCAAAAGAAAATTTATCCTTCTTAATGCCAAAAAAATTACAAATGTTATGATGGCTACTTGACCTGGAAAGATAATATATGATTTGAGGAGATTTGACCTTCCTTCATATTGGAAATACCTTGAAATTCCTAACATTCTCACATGATCTAAGATTTACTCTAACAAAGATCATGTCACCACCATAGAATAAATGATAGTTTTTAAAAGTATGTATAAAGCAAAAAAGTGAGATATTTTTCTGAAAACATGTATTATTTTAGAGAAAAGTAAGCAATTGGGTGCCCAAAAAAAAGAGAGGGTGAAAACAGTTTCCTTGCCTAAATCCTCGTTGTCCCATGAAAATGGAGAAGTTCCAATGATAAGACACTAAGAAGATGAAATACAGTTTTGAATTCAATTCACAAACATTTCAGGGAATTTTAAAATCATAATGCCAATAAAATAGAATCTCAATCCTAATGTCAATAAAGTAGAATTTTTACCTTTAAATTTAAATAAAATTAAATTATTTATAATTAAAATATTAATATAAAATTTTAATAAAATTAAAAGTAAAACTTTGATACATTGACCCAAACCAGTTAAGTTGATTATATCATGTAATTAGATCTCTCGATCCTTCGACTTAAAGAATTTATATCTAAATCTCTATGATAGATTTGGTTTTACCAATGGAAGATACAACAGCATGTGCAGGAATATCACAAAAATTATAGATAAAAAGAAATTCTAATGTCTTAATTATTATTTTTTTGTTATGCCCTAATTAAATTTATTTTTTAATCGACTATTGTGGTGGTGGCAGATGGTGCTACTAGGGCTATAGGTGATTGTTGTTGTGGTGGCCAATAAGAATGACGATTAGCCTTATCAATATGGATCTAAACATTGACGAGTGAGGCAAGGGCGATGACTAAAGCGGGGGTGGCGATCACGACAATGATGATTGTGATAATGGCGATAGTTTAAGAATAATGGTGGTTGATCTCGAGAATGTCCTTGGAGACGAACAGGGTGGAGTTTTAGAGGTAGAGCATAAGGGACTTATATGACTTTTTATGGGTGGAGGAGGAAGAGGACAAGGATGATAGTCATGCCGATGTAGATGTAGAGTGGCGCTAACATAAATACAGAGTATCAGCATCTGCGTCGACTTCTGCTCTACATTGTTCTATATTTACATCAGCGTCGATGTAAATGCAGAGTGACGAAAGGGAAAAGAAGGATAAAGGATCGGAGAAGAGGGAAGAAAGATGAGAGATTGGGGAAAAGAGGAAGAATGATGAGTGTCACTCTGTATTTATGTTGGCGTCAACACAAATGCAGAGCGATGCAAAATAAAAACCACAGATGTAGAGTAGAGTAGCACCATTTTGCATTTACGTCAACATGACCATCGTATTCATCCCCTTCCTCCTCCGCAAACTCGCAGAAGTCCCTCAACTCCACCTCCAAGACTTCACCCCACCTCATCCATCTCCAAGAACATCCCTGAGATCCACTAACATTATCATCAAACTAATGTCGCTATCACACTCATGACTGCCATCGTTGCCTCGATCACCGATTTTCTGATCTACATCAACAAGATTGACCACTACATCATTCTCGCTGACCACCACCATAACAACCACTCGTGACCCCCGACGACATCGTCATTCGCCAACATCACTAATTAGGATGTTGAATTACCTTTTTGCTCATCATTTTCATATCATTTCTACATATGTCATTACATGTTATATCTTCTATGATAAAACCAATAGCGTTAGGGTAAATAAGGTTAAATATTTTATTTTCATAATTCTAAAAGTTTTCATGTAAATTTTATAAATCTAGGAGCTGAAATATTAAAGATATTTAACCATATGTAATTAGCTCTTTTGTATGATCTTTGTATATTAACCATGTAGGCAAAAATTGATATTTAAAAAATATACTCTCCCAAATAATTTAATTAAAAGCAGAAAATATTTAATTTTAGTATGCATCCCTTAATTAAGGGGTCATAATATAAATTTAAATTATTAATTAAAGTGAAGTAACGAATCCAAGTATGATTCAGTCAAAATAACTAGTAAAGATTAAAAAAAAAATTCGAACGGAACAATTGGATGATTTTTGCCGCAACAATTACGAACTTATAATTATTTCAGAAGACTGATATGAGAAAACCTTCATATCTCTTTTCATAATTAGCTTAGATAAAATCCAGCTTAATAAAAAGAGATTAGAAATCTGTGAACTCCAACTCCCTAACTCGCTCCAACTTCTGTAGAATTAAATAGCAGAAATTCCCGAATCTTGTGGAGGTAAGTTGACTACCTATAAAATGGTTTGTCTCCTGGGAAAAGCACGGTCATGTCAAATAATCAAACAGTCATGTTCCAGCCATGAGTATGTTGTGTACAATTGCAACAAGTTCAACATCTAACTTCACACAACTTATGTCTTTATAGCTTAAACGTTCACCTTATTTATATCCAGAAAAGTGGGGAGCATATAAAGGCTGGTAATCCCCCTGATACTACTTAAATATGTACATCACCAAAAAGTAAGCTTGAATCTATCATTCTGGATTACTGTTATCCAACCATTGACGATACCTTTTTCTGTGTTCCCATAACCTCAGAAGAAGAAAGGGAAACCTGTGGCTTTTTTCGGGTTGTTACAGTCTGAGTGAGTCCATCCAATTGTCCGTTGCACATTATCATACACAATCAGCTTCCCCCGTAAGGAAATGTCTGCCAACATGGAATTAGATGAACATTAATTTATGCGAACTAATATTTCAATTGGCAATTAAAATAAGCTTTGTTTTCATGGCAATCAACACAACGGTGATTATTAGTTTATTACTATAAATTGCACATAGCTATAGGATCTTAATTAACATATTTGGAGAATATAGGAAATTAAGCCAAAACCATATTAGAGAGTCCAGGAAGTTGGCTAAAAGAAATTATTGTGATGGCACTAAGCATGATGACCCTTACCAAGAAGAACATGGTGGGCGATCACAAGGCTGTTGGACAATTTGAGTTGAAGACTAATTGAAGATCATTTATGGTATTGTTACATTTGTTTCATTGGGAACATATTCATGACGAGTTTGTGCTTGGCAAAAGAAAGCAGTTGCACACACTCAATCAGCAAACAAACACCCTAATTTAGGAATTTAAACTGGCAAAAGTTAAAAAGAAAAAAAAAAGGCTGTATAGCTTGATGGTATTTGCTCAAGTCTGTTGGATCACTAAGCTAATACCTAAGCAAGGCTGATAAAAGTACTAGCATAGGCTGTTGGGGAGATGCTTATCTTCTAATGTGGTGTTGGAAATCCCATTGGCTTAAATGCCAAACTGGTCGATTGGTGGCATCCTCACTTCGTGGCCTATCGTATATCTCTGGATAGAAAGCCAAGTCATTCTGCACTGTCGACAAAGTTCTATTAGCTAACTCAATCATTATAGCATTATAGGGTTATTTTGGCATTTCTTTGGACCAATATTTAAAATCTTGATCCAGTGTTAATACCAATTGGCATTCTAACCAGAATGATGCTAGTATGAATTAACATACTAACACTTACTTTTCAGGCAAGAGAGAGAGAGAGAGAGAGAGAGAGAGAGAGAGAGAAGAGAAGAGAAGAACAAGAAGAGGTGGAGAATGCGACGTGGAGAAGGTAGAAGAGTTGAAGAATACTGGTACAAGAATGAGGTGATTATAGTGACATGATGGGACAAAGGAGATGAGGGCAATGACATTAAGAAGAGGCAAAGGGAAGAGAGAGTGCACATGATGAAAAGAAAAAAGAAGCAATGTTGATAATTGTTGAAAGCGAAAAAAACTAATATTGTAGCAAGTGGTACATTTGGTTCCAACAGGTAAAACCAATCGATACACCTAGTAAGGTAACCACACCAAGCGGAAAGCACGGCATGAAAAGATATCGGGCAAAACCCCTTGGTTTGCATATTGGTCCAGCATCAAATCGATAAATGTTGACCAGTATCGATGAGTATAAACAAAATTTGCAACCATGGTTAGGGCTAACTTTTTTCTCTATTATATGATATTTATGCTTTCAGAAATAATCCTTTCATGGAGACATTTGGGCCAAATAATTAATTGCTTTCCTTTGCCTTCTCTTTGAGCTCTTGCTGCAATCTGTATGAGACTATCTATTATCTCTATTATGTGGAACTTACTCTTCTAATAAATACTTCTGTTAAGAGATCGTTTTGGATAAGGAAATTATAACATTTTTGTAAATTCACTCTATTGAATTTGCTTTGAAAGCAATTAATTACTACGGGCAGGAAGTTGGACTTTCTTGCCAATATTCCTTCAAGCCATGGGCACTTAAATACTTCTGTTAAAAGACTATTTTGGATAAGGAAATTATAACATTTTTGTAAAGCTTGTCTATTGTATTTGCTTTGAAAGTAATTGACTTACTACATGTTACACCATGATTAGTCCCACATCGATTGTGGGTAAAACCAAGATTGACATATAAAGGTCTGATGGATACATTAATATCAATTTCAGCTTAAGTATTTTGAGCCAATAGTTCAGACTCAATCAAGTTGACAGGCCAGTTATTTCATTAGGTCGGGTCATAACATTTGGTATCAGAACCAATCTAATATTGGGGTTCAGGCAAAAAGATAATTTGAACTATTTGTTGGCTCCATTATATAGGACTAACTCTTATACAAGTATTCATTTTTAGAAACCATTTTGGGCAAAAAGATCGGGACATTTTTGCCAAATCATTGCTTTTAACAGGCAAACACCTAACTATTCTCACTGAACTTATTTTCTAAATCCACTTGGCTTACACATGATAGCTTAATTGTAATTTTTATCTCTACTGAATTAGTATAAGATTTTCTCTCCTGTTTCAGATGGTGTCTCAAGAGGAAATGGCTCTTGAAGATTGCTTTAAGCATTTTGCTCATCAGCCTGAAAACAAAACATGCATAAAGGTGCCTCATGAGGATTAAAGTTTGTTCTCAAGTTTGAAAAAGGAATATGCGTAGAGGTTTACTCCATTGTTGAAGGTCATATATGGTCATGAGAGTAATTGGACCACTATAAATAAATTTGAATATATTCTGCTCTTATTTCTTTTACTTGCTTAATGTCAATACTTCAATCTTATCACAGTTACTAACTTGTCGAAGTAGCACATGGTATCAGATAGAATTGGCTTCGTTTTGTGAATATTCAAAATGGTTTCAATTGGACTTTCGGATTCTAGTTTCTATTTAATTAACCTATATGATCCCTGAATTAGGTTGCTCATATCTAAATGTCAAACTTTCTTTTCCTAAATGTTTGAATGTCAAATCAAATATCAGTCTATGAGGCACAAAAGAAATGACATAACCACATAATACATACCTCCTAATATTATAGTTGACCCATCATGTACTTCAGTTCCATTAAGAATGCCCAAGCACACGTTGCCTTTGTTCTGCACATATAAATGATGCACAGATATGAATTGTGTTATGTTATCAAAGTGGTGACAGAAGAGTCATACACTGATCATTAAATATCCTTCAGGTGGAATAGTGAACGATCTAGACATGATCCACCATCTCTTTTCAAATTGCAAAGTTAATGGCTGAAAGAAGTGCTTCACATCTTTAAAAGACCTGCAACTCTTCAAGTTTTATCAATCTGTGTTTTGATTTTTAAGAAAAGGTAAAACAGAGAATTGCTATAACATGACCACCTTAAACCAATTTCAGTGCAAATGTTACAACTGTTATATAATGAATGCAATGTCAACAATTTTTCTCCAAACTGAAATTCTAGGTAATATTCTAAAGCTTGTTAAGTTGGTGGAATAAAAGAACAGTGGGAACCTTTCTCTTTTATGATGAATATTCCTTTTCTGAAGATAAAACATATTATTATTTAAACTATTCCCTTGCGTAGATTTCAAAAATAAATTTGGCAAGAACATCAAAAATATAGATATCACAGAAATGTGTCCACAGTTGCAAGTAGGTGCATAAAATTGATTGCATAACAGTTAATAATACATTACCTGACAGGAAAGTTGGCCCTCCAACAAATTGGCATTGTCAGATCTGAGTAATCTTGGACAAAAATATTGGATATAGTCTTCAACTGTGAGTTCGTAGAAAATAATTAATCAATTAATAAATACTGATCTTTACTCCAGAATCACTATTATCTATGCTTACAGAAGTGATGAGCTTCCTATATGCTTCAACAGGAAAGTAAGTGTAGGAGCTGCCAGTATCAAATATTACGGGGATAGCATATCCCCTCTTTCCCCCGATGACTTGTTTGCCTCCATAATTTATTTTCAAAACCTTTGCACGATAGAAGTTTCTGGGATATAAAAGAAATGATGTTAAGGTCTTATTGAATTATCAAAGAATTCAAAACTACTATTAAGAAGTTAGAATAGCTAATTAAAAGACATTTTCAAACAAGAAGTTGGAAAAAACTCGAATGAGAACAAAACTATTAACAAAAAGTATTCAATCACTTCTAAGGTACAACCTATGAGCAAAATAGCCAAACTGAAATCAGCTAGAAATATTCTTTATCAAACAATTGACCAATACAATTAACTGCTACTGTAATATGATGAAAACAATGAGTCTATCTGGCATTTGTTTGCATAGCTTTGTGTGTTGATAGTTTTAGTCCCTTGTCAATACCATATATAATAAAGATGTTTGGAGTAGGAATGCATGAACATGAAATTATCAAGACAATTTTGCATTTTGTTGCTGTAAGGTAATTTCATCTTTCATATAACAAACACACTAATGAGTTTTCGAAACATTTCAGCAAATGAAATGTTGAAAAAACAACACATTCATATATGGACATTCCTAAATATCTTATATGCTTGTATCAATGTGAAAAGCAAGTAAATTAACAGTAAGAGGAGTTGTCACCTGCAATAAGACAAAAGAAGTATCAAAAAGTGTTTTCTATTACTTTAGTTTTGCACCAAGGGTTAGCTTTAAGCCTTTATTTTTTGGCTTTGATAATGGATTAACTTAGTAGATATATTGTAAATAGATTTCTATAGTATATATTTGCTATTTGTGATAAGGATATTTTTCGTTGGTGAATGTTTAGTTGAGATTAATTCTGAACTTGGCTATGCAGATAAAACATTAAAAGTAAAGGGATATAAATAAAGATAAGGATAAAAAATGAGAAATGTAACTTTAGTAATATCAGAGAAGAAAGAAAGAATAGTTAAAATAGATAGGCATGAAGATTACAAAATTATAAATGTTTAAATCATGATTCGCCTTACCAGTCCATACCAGCGTACCGACCAGCTATCGGTACGATACATATCGAGCTGTACCAAGCTGTACCAAATATACCAACATACGGTACATGGAGGCATACTAATGTACCACTCATATTGGTCCCCTATCGGACTGATACATACCGGACGGTATGCTACGGTATGACGAACCTTAGTTTAAATAGACTTGATCTATTATTCAATGTGAAAAATAGATTAATGAAACTATTGAATATAGAACTAAAATAAGATTGTTTAAGGGGAAAGGATGATTGAATGCTGCATGATCATCATGTGACCCTTAAATTAAGAAGAATTTTTACAAGATAGTTGTAAGGTCATGGGTATGGTTTTACCTCTAAGATACTTAAGTAGTGACCATATATAATACAACAAAGGAATAAGTCATAGTATAGGGTTGTTAAATGGTACTTTTTTCATCATTGAGCTCTATGTAAGGTAATAAATTTAGCTAAATAAAAAAAATCAAAATATTTCTAATTACTTCCAATAAGTTTTTCTCTACCTCTCTAACACCACTAATCCTAATCGACTCAGCTTGTCTAACCACAATATCTTTAAGTCTTTTAAACATTTTCATTTTATTTAGCTTGTCTAACCACAATATCTTTAAGTCTTTTAAACATTTTCATTTTATTTTAATCAATTTTCTCTCGTCTTAACCTTTACTATGATTATATCTGTGTTCATAAATGAAAACATTTCTTATTCTATCATTTTCAGTAGCCACGCACATTCATATCAATATTCTGATCTCAGCTACACTAAGATTATTTTGTATGTTGATTTTGACCATCCAACACTTCAATCAATAAGCATACAAACTGATGGTGTTAATCATATGCGAATATATAGAACATCTTTTGTTGAACCTCCATAAGTTGAAGGTACTTACGTTTTGGATGTACACTCATGGGTGCCAATAAAAGCATGGAGGTTAGCTGCAATAGACTTGTATTAAACCATACAATAGAGACAAACTTCTATGTGTTATTCCAAATATACCCCTCAAAATATTTGTATACAATTATATCCCTCAAAGGTCAACATCTGCATATATTATCCCAAAAATGTAGTATATCTAATAAAAACCTTGTGAACTAATAAGAAGTTAGCATATGCTTATTATTATTATTTTTACCTTCATGTTATAAAATTACCATTTAATGTGTTAATGTGCTATAAAAGGTTGGAAGCCTTGAACTTCTAAACTAATTAAGTCATTCAAGGGCATTTTTTGTCTTAAAAATCTTTTGATTAAATGAACTGAACATTAGGTATCGAGTTGTTTGTTGCTGAGATATGTTCAAAAGGTAAATGCAAAAGTATAAATCAAAATATCAAATTTTGGGGGGGCAAATACCAATATTTAGAAAGGTGCACATATATAAGGTCAATTTCTCTTAAAAAGTAACAAAAAATTATGTAGACATATAAAATGGACAAACATATATAAAGAAAAAAAACAACGGCAGCAAAAAAAAGCTATGGCATTTTGATAAATATACGAAAGGTCATGTGCCTGAGAAGAATGTGAAGCTTTAAATAGAAAGGCTTGATCTTCATTATTATGTTCTCTAGATGGATTTATCAAGATGCTATGCAGTGATGTTGCTTACGTAAGGTCATTTTGCCTGGGTATCAAAGTCATGCCCCACCGAGGAACATAATCATCACCTAAAAACAAGTATCCACCACCATCAGCATCATGTTTTATGCAATGACCAATGACATTGCTTATGATTCCTTGACTTTCCAATTGAGAAGCCAGACTTATCCTGGAACTGCTGAGACCAAGGATCCCATCTGTTTTTGCAGGAGAGACTAAAAGTTGGCCTTGTTGATCATAAGCACACCTGTACAGTATTTTGAAGACAAGTAAATCAAACCATCAATTGATGTGTAAAAGATTTCTGAAACGTCAATATACAATAACTCATACCCAAAAACAAAATTCAACTTTGCCCTGTCACCATTTGCAGCAACAAGGTGCATTTCATCTGTTGCAAGGACACCCATGGAAGAACTATGATCTGCATATTCAATCTCATAGTCACACTGATGGCAAGAATCACAATAATGGTTGTTCTGATTTTTTTGCACTTCCAAGCACAAAGAATCCTTGGGCAAAACAATATTTCCTTTTCTGGGCTTGTATAGGGGATGAGGTCCCTATAAAGATGTATTTGTCAGTGTAATGAAGGTGATAGTTTTTAAGAATATACCAGAAAATTAAATTGTTAGAAAGCTTTGAACTTTCATATCAAAATATATATGCATGTAGTCAAGATTTCATGGACCTAACTTCATTCAAATAGGTGAAGCATTTACATGAAGACAATAATGGTTGGTCCATACTCTTAAGTATAAATTGAAAGTTTGAATAACTTAAAAACAAAGTGGATAATAAACTTGGATGTACCTTGGCACAACTACTGCATGGAGCATCACACTGAATCCATGTCAAGTCACTCCCAGTATCCACATCAAGATAATAAGGTTTTGGTGAACTCCCAACAAAAATAGTTGTGTAATACTGTCTGCAAAAACAATAAAAGATACATTAAAATGATAACAAGTCTAAGGATTATAACTGGAGTGACAAATATGAACAATGGTTAAAATATCACAATCTTATAAGATCTACATAAATCACTGACTACGTGCTATTTTTTATGTCCCAAATTAGATCTAATAATGCATAAAGTAACTTTCAAAAAATCTTTGTGGGGATATCCTAATGGTTAAGTTGCAGTTTGCACAGTTGAGGTAAGGAGTTCAAGTCCTGTAAGCGTCAAATACATTTGCCATGTAATGTTTGAATGAAAAGAATTAATTAAAAAACTTTCCAAAAAGAATTACATGGACTAGAAACAAGGAATCAAGATTGAGTTTTCGACAAAGACTTTTGAGTTAAGAAAAGCCCAAACTTAAGATAAATGATTCCAAACCATAAGTGAAAAATATCGAGGATGTCCAGATTCCTTATAGCATAGAAAAAAGAATTATGCACAAAATCTTGGTGGAAAATGCTAATTAAAACACCATAGATTACTGTGTAAATTATTGATGTGACTCTACCAAAGTTTTAAGCCTCATGGAAGACAAGATAAGAGATCAAAGTATAGGAATAAAATCCATCAGTCTGATCAATAAGCATGGTAAATTGTCTCTTCCCATGTAATATAAGGTTTGTAAATAATGGTGGTTTCACAGTAAGTTGAGAACCATTCAGATGCATATTGAAGCTTTGTAAATAATGGTTATTCAATGGAATATGCTGTTTAGTCACCAACAGTTTGTTGGCTTAAAGACCAAATAAAATGTCTTGAAGCAGTGAAAGGTGAAGTCCATTAAGCTGGATCTTGACATGATAAGTTTGACCAAGTTTACAACATTAACGGATAACATTCCAGGTGTGATGGTAATCATTTTTTATGACTAGAGTTCCATTTTCTAAACAAAAATAAATAAATGAGAGTGTA
Source organism: Musa balbisiana (assembly GCA_004837865.1). Lineage (NCBI taxonomy): Eukaryota > Viridiplantae > Streptophyta > Magnoliopsida > Zingiberales > Musaceae > Musa > Musa balbisiana. The sequence goes on from CM017193.1 coordinate 36,662,557, forward strand.
GATTGTATGACATATATGTTCAGTTAGACAAAATATATGAAGTTACAGAAGACTCATTTCAAGTCATAGGAGCACAACAGTCCGAAGATATTAGATGAACATGTATATTATTTGAAAAATATCTGATTTGAGAATCTTCTGTCCCTCTGTCTAAAAAGACACATATCATTACTAGTTTATGAAAGACTAGATCTTTGCCTTTGCCGACTAGATGGTTGGTTAAAGAAATGGCACATCCAAATATTACTTTGAAATCATGTAAACCTAATCATTTTAAGTGATAAATTCATGAAAGTATTGAATTTATAAAAGAAGAAAATCACCATCTTCAAAGCTTAAAAGACAAGAAAATTAAGATAATAGCAGTAGCATCTAAGTTCATAATGCAGAAGACTTTCACCAAATGACATGTTCTGAGTGTATTCTAATCCTTGCAGATAGGCTTTAGTTGGAATGTTTTGACAATTGCATCACTATTAATGCACAGCAAAAGAATTTACTCGTTAGTGTTGAATTAAAGACACAATTAGTCTATTCAACAAATAATTAATACGATCCTTGACTGACAATTAGATGACCTTAAATGTATATTAGATAAACTCCAAAGCAACATTGTTGCCACATACAAGTTTAATCACTTGCGTACAGAATTTGTTTTCAGTCAGAAAAACTGAAGATCGAAACAAAATTTTCCTATTACTACATTAATGCATTTCAGATCGATTCAAAAAGCGTGTATAAGCCAAAAGCAAGCATACCCGTCTGGGAAAAGATTGCCGCCGATAGGAAGCACAGTGGAAGAATTTGCTGACGCATGCGTCTCCATCTTGCCACTCTCCTTCCTCTTCCGCGAAATAGAGCCCAATTTCACACCCCCCACCTCGCGAAGGGCCCGGCCGCCAGATTTTGGGTAGAGCGGGAGCAAAAAGGAACGTTCCTCCTCCTGCCGGCGGCCGTCCTCCTCCCTCGAGGGTCCGTCGAGCAGCTGCAGGGGAGCCTCGGAAAAGAGGCAGATCCAGAGGGAGAAGAGGAGAAGCGAGGCGCCGAGGACGGCGGCGGCGGCGCTCCTGGGAGAGAGAAGAGAACGGCGTGCCGCCAGCGCGAGGGGGGATCGGGTGGCGGGGGGGACATGCGGCGGCGGTGGGGCGTCGTCGGAGAGGGTGAAGGCAGTGACGGTCTTGCCCTTGAAGGGGTTGTCGGGAGGGGGAAGGGAGATGATGACGACGCCATGGAGCTGCGGCGGAGGAGGCCGCTCTGTCTCCCTCTCCATCTCTTCTTCCTCCAAAAAGGGGGTGGTTTAGGATTTGAGGTCGAGGAGGAGATGATAGAGGAAGAGGAGGAAGAAGAGAAGAAGGTGGGACGCAGTGTTGATCGGGTCTTCCTTCTTGACTTTTCCGAGGGGAAGAGAGGAGAGTCGTTTTGTGAACAGTGGTGTGAAAGGAAATGGCGGGCTTATTATTATTCTGTTGTTGGGCTGTTCTTTTTTTTATATGGTAAGTTGATAGGCTTATGGCCGGTTTTCTTTCCGTTGGTTTTATAATTTTTATCCTTTCAAAGTTTGGAAATAACATTTAGGATATTTTTTATTAGAAAAAAAATTATTATTAGTTTTTTCTATCCGATCATGGCATTCCCTTATTTGATTTTAAGTTATGATTTTTTTCCTCGTATGTCAACAAACCTTATGAAATGATGTATTTGAGGAGTTCATCAATTAATTTAAAATAAATTGATTTAATTTAAATCGATGGTTACTCGAGAGTGTATCGATTTTTTTTCGATAGTTGTGATAATATTTTGTTAGGGAATCGACCTTCTTGAAACTCTATAGGGGTTTCTTCCTTCAAATTACTGTTCATCTATTACTTATCAAAATATGATGAATACATGATTATTTATACGACTTCTAAACCCTAACTGATAGGACTCTAGGACTCATACTCAAGACTCCTATTTCATTAAACTCCTAATATTTCTCTAAGAAATACTCTCCTAGTCTTAGTTGATCTGTTTTTAATAGGGGTCAACTAAGTAGGTTTTACATGAATATCCCTTTCAATAAAACTCAATTTAGGATTTTCCTAACTAAAGTCCTAACATATTTTTTTATTTTTTTCTCTACGATGAAGTCTCCTCCGATTTTCTAGCTCGTCATGGAGTTTTTATTAGATTTTCTTAACTTTCTATCTTGGACGGTGACCTATCCTAGACAACAAAGCTACGTCTCTAATCCATCCTCCTCTGTATCATTATTCATTTGACCTTTATTGAAAGGGTAAAATTTTGATTTCCTAATTTATCTTTCTAACAAAGTATTTAGAATATAAATTTCATATCCAAAATCATATTTCTAAGTTACGCACCATTTTAGCAAAGTATTTAAGAAGACATCTACCTTACATACATGTCGGTCTATGTAAGTATGTTTCTCACCCAATGAAATATGACATTGACGTTAACGAAGATCATAAATATGTTTTCTGATCCAATGGAATGTGACATTGACATCAACGAATACCATAAGTAAACTCAAATCTGGGTTTCATTTTGATTGGAAATTTAACATGTTTTGAATGTAGACTCTTTGATTCGTCTTTTTATAAGCCTAATGTGAGCATGGGTAAGTAGTGCATTTGCAATATCTTTGTGCAAACTCCGATAAGATGAAGAAAACAAAGTGTCGCCATTGTTCTTTTTTCATTTAATCGGCTGGCCAGAGAAATAGGGATCACTGTAATGGGTTTAATATTGTGATAGCGTTGAAAATTCAAGATTAGGATTCTCTTGATCAAGTGGAAGTTGACGTTTTTTAATGGTTTCTCCTTCTTGCAGACCCCTCTTTATCATTGTCCAATTCAAATGTCAAGACCACTAATCTTGACTTCTTTTAACCTTATTATCCTCTATCAATTACCATTTCTGTCAACCACGAGGAAATAAAAATTACACTTGGAAACTTGAACAAAATCAACCACATGAGATCCAAGGGAAAATTACCTGCTACAAGCTACGATTATTATACATAACTAGAGAGTTTTTGAAGAAATAGAGATCGAAAACTACAAACACCTCAGACATTTACACGATTTTTAGCTGAACAAAAGGACCTTTACAAATTTAGTTAAGTTGTCAAACAATATACTCAGGGAGAAAAAAGAAGAAAGAAAATACATCCTGGCATGGCCATCATTCATTAGACAAAATCACTTCAGCAGCTGCACCCATCGCCTCAACTCCCCCCCTTTTGAGCAGTGCGAGTGCAAGCTCATCCTCCTTCCACTGTTTTAGCCCTCGACTGAGCTTCTTCAAGATGTGTAAGTCCACCTCAAGCACCCAATACGGTGCGCATTGCACCACTAAGCCCAAGAACCCTGAGACATATGCACGCCATAGCACCCAATTGCATCCAAGTGAGATCTTCCCATCCAAGACGCTTGACAAGAAGTCCATGTGGGATGCAATGACCCTTGGCCGTCTCTTGGAAACAGATACTGAGTCGATGCCCCAGGCAAACATTCCGCTGAGGACAGCAAAGTAAGCCAGAGCATATCCGCTCAAAGTATATACCATCCCCCCATTCCCTCCTTCGAGATCTAACTCATGGACTGAGAGAAACCAAGAAGGAAGAATCTCCTGTATTAAACACTGGACAATGCCTGATCCCCCTGATAACCACACAAATGTTGCTCCGAGAGCAGCTGCCACTTTCACTTGTGTCATGGCGGCAGCAAGTGAGACCTGCCCATATTTCATTCCGTACTTTGTTTTCTTCATCTTATCGGACCTCTCCTTGTTGACGACACTTTCTGTTATTTCTTTGACTGCATCCATTAATAGGGAAAGAATATCTTCTGTCAGTGAAAAAATGTCCTTAATGCATCTGTACACTCGGAGGTATAGAATTCCTGGAGCAACAGGGGAGAGGCCTCCAGAAAAATGAGAACCAAATCCATGTCCGAGAAGTCCACCCACACCTACATTGCTGGATATTTGAGTGCACAGACCAAGTGTGGCAGTGAAACAACTTCTGAGAAGCTGAACAACTGCATCATTGTTGTGGTGGAAGACAGTGCGTGATGCAGAAAACACAAGAAAATCACTCCATCTCTTCACCTTTTGGGCCCACAAGGCTGCAACAATTGGCATGCTTGGCCAAGGACAACTTGCTGCAAGATTCTCCAAAGCTGGACCAGCGAGATTAAGGAATCGTTCTGAGGCTTTGTCAAGTTTATATGTAATCGTGAGGCTCACAAAGGCTGCCAAGGGTAATGGAAGTGTAGCAAGAGAGCTTCCTCCTGCATTGATAGTTGGCATTAACCCTCAAAATAGACTTTGCTTCCACACTTAGCAAGTTCATGTACCCTTCTAGCATGATCCAAAAGAGATGACTAGTGGAAGGAAAAGTTAAATTGAATACAGCATAGAGATGAGCACCTGCAGCTACGCTTGGAACATCGACACCAGTTGCGGCAACAATTCTTTTGATATTTTCTTCGACAGTTGACAAATTTGCAGCAGGGCTTGGCCAATCAGTTCCATTCATAAAAGCCGGCTTCCAAACTCCTCGTGTTACTTCAGCAGAAAAGTAGCTTACAATTGTAGCCAGAGATGCAGGAAGAAAATCAGCAAGATCTTTGAGGCCTAAACATATCAGGTCAAATTTGTTAAATGCATGTTAAACCATTATTAGATGCCTATAACAATTTATCAACAATATATTAGAGATCCAACAATGATTTCTGTTACAAAATCATTCATAGCATATAAAGCTTTAGAATAGTTTGTTTTCATAGTTAAGCTTTTGAATTGTTAAGACATCATACTTAACTGGAAAAGCTTCTCAATTAATTATAGTCAAGAAGGAAAACCAAAGAGCATGGCTGCATGAATTCTTACGTACTTCTCACAAAGATCTCCATGGCTTATACCAGGCCAAATTTACCAATCTAAGCTCGAACTGAGACATGGGCCACCATTTCGGGTGGTCTGTTCCAGTCCATTAAAAATATAAATTGTTTAAAGGGAAGTCGCAACTAGGGCTTGGGACTTCTCCCCCTCAGTCATTGTACATACTGAAGACTCATTTTTAATGGACCAGATCAGACCGCACGAAATGGGGATGGTCGGGGACTCGGTTTAGGCTTGACTCAAGAAATTTTGCCCGATACAAGCCAAACCAAGCAAAATTGCCATCAGTGCAGTATAGACTTACTATTATGTTATTTATGAATTCAAGTTACATATAGCATTTATAGTTGCACCACATGGGCACTACATGTAACAAGCAATGATGTGACATTAGCATCCACAAATAAGTGGGGCCCATAAGAGACTAGCTTTCCACATCATCACCTTATGAACCTCCATACATTATCAAAATTTCTTATTCACTTCCTTTTTGTTACTTGTGAATATTTTCGATATTATTGATGAATATAGTAACCTTCTCGACCAACCTCATACATGAGACTTCCATCGATATAAGGTCTGGGAAGGATCAACATATGCAACCTTACCCCTATAAGCAATCTTGCTTCTCCTTTAGTAATGCAACATTTAAATACAAAGGTGGTTTTGTCATAATCTTTTTTTTCATGACATTGCTAACAAAATCATATTATGTAAAACAATGAATAACCCAAGTTAGTGATACAAATTGGATCATGATTTGACAAAGTGACACTAGGCTATATCATCAATATATACTGTAAGAAACACTATATTGTAACACCATCCACTTGAATGTAGCTACACTGAACCATTGTATTAAAAAAGAAATATTTTACTTAAGCACATTTCCTCCAATCTACAGTTAAACTAAGTTTGTAAAATGAATCTGTATGGCTCATTATAATTTTTAAGCAAGTAGTTAAAAAGATGGTGATGCATTAAAGTTATTTTATATGAAATGAAACATTGTGATTTCTGGTCATGTAATCTGAACACAAGTAAACATAAGAAATGCATGAAAGTTATTTCCAAAATCACTCTTGTAGCATAAGAGTAAATATTTTTAGTCCATTTTAGGATGATGGTTTAGTATTGAGGAAACTTATACCCAAAGTAAAACTAACAAACCTGTCGCTAATTCTCGTGGATATAACCTTCCATGAGAACAAGCAGTAAGAGCAGCATCAACTACAAATGGAACTGCTTCCATAATGTCCCAGGCGGGTAGCTTGGGTCTGAATGAGTTGTCATCACTTGCTGGACCTGAAGAACTGCTTAAACTGCTATTTCCAGATGTTCCAGGACACACTGGTTGATTACCACCTTTAGTGAACTTCCTGAACATCATGTTGAGAAGAGCATCCACATTTTGATGCACTGGAGTTCCATGAACCAGTCCAGAAAGTGTTGATGCTAAACAAGCCTGATGCTGTCGGTACCAGGTTTTTAACTTTGGAAATGAATCTACAAAAATGGGATGCACAGATGACGAGCTTGTACTGGTTGACAGTCGCCCATGGTTACTTCTATTCTTGGTTAATTTTGCATCAGATAAAACTCTAGAATTACGAATCAAGAGAAGGAATTCAGGAGTTAATTGTGATCCAACTGGAGCACCATCTCCCAAAATGCAATATTCAAGTGGCGGGTGGTTAAATTTCCACAATCTTAATAGAAGAATAAATGCATTAGAGAACACTGTATGGACAGATATCTCTTCCCCTGCTGTGTTGGTCCATGAGATACTAGGAAAGCAAGATCCAAACACTTCACAGATTGCCATCAGTGCTCCTGCAAGTTCGGGTACCTGGATATAGGTATGCACAAAAAATAATTCTCATTGAAAAGAATAGCAAATTGGTTCGCCTAGTGGTAGGATGTCATAGAAAGATTTTCATAACCAGCCTCAAAATCTAAACCCACCAGGCCATGGAATGAGAAAATTTGAACACAGTCCACGGGTGATATTCCAGTAAGAACAACATTAAGCATAGGACCATGACTAATCAAATGGCTTTCTCCTTCAGCATAATCAACAGGAATAGGAGGTGAAAGCAGTTTCACAACAAAGCGAACGGTATGCTCCTACAAAATAACAAACATCACATTATATTCTAATGTAAACTTAGAATTTAGAACAGAATAATTATGAGATTTGTTTTCCTTTTTTTCTTAAGGCAAACAACATGAAAGGGAAGATGTTTGTAGTTCAAATTAAATGGAAAAAGTTATACAAATTCTATTTAAGAACATATAATAGCATGCTAACAGTAGGAAAAATAAGAAAAATCTCAAAAACCAGCATATAAGCTGCTGACTAACCTGAATATTCCACCCACGAAACAGAGAGGCTCCACATAGAATAGTGGCAGCAGATATTTTGTCATCATCTGATCCATTGATTGCAATTTCAAATATCTTCTCAAGCTCTGCTAAGCTTCCATCACATAAATTAATGTTTCAGTGGGCTGCTATTCTAAATCAACCATCTCAGACACATGGCCTTATGAAAGAATTTCAGTGAAATTTCATTTTTAATTGATAGTTGAATGATTAAATAAAAAGGTTAAAACAAAGAAAATCTAACTAACGCCTTCTGTCACACATTTTGAGTGTAAGATAATAGAATGAAGTAATGAACACCTCATAAGAACTACATTTTTGTGGTGGCAATAAATATCTAGCATACTTGCTAAATGGCATGTAAGCATGAGAAATTATGATTGACCATTAAGTTAGGAAGTTGTATTGTGTAGATTAAGAAAAATAACTTAACCTTGGTTTTTTCAAAAATTACATAAAGAAGTATCACGATGAATAATTTAACTGTCCAATTATGCATTCATCAGTTTCTATTTACAATATTACAAATAGGATTAAATGCGATTGAGTCAAAATTCCCAGAACCTTGAAGCAGGAGTTGCCACCAAAGCATTTACCATTGATGAAGTTAGAGGTACACCCTTCATCAATGCAGACCAATTAGGCACTTGATTAGGCATTGAATGAGGTATCTGGTTGATACGTGCAGTAATGTAGCCTGGCCAAAAGTAGGCTGATGTGTCCAATAAATTTCGTGAAATACAAGCCTCAATAATCAAATGTCGCATATTTCCAGCTGAAACAAATTTAAACAGTAAAGATTAAGCAGATAACTATCGATGCCATTTACAATAATAATAAGCAAACATTAGAAGAAATTATATAAACTTTCAAAAATGAAGAACTTAGTCACTTACCACAATTTACTGTCTTGTCACTCATGGCTACATTCTCCAGATACCCACTACCACCTGTAAGGCCTGAAACAAACATCGTAGCTTTTGCAGCAGCCTGATTGGCTACGGAGGTAACAGACAATGGAGGAACCAGCAAGCTTTCATAATCACCGAGTATCTGTAAGCTGGACACCAGATCTTTGCGGCACTTTCCACCAGCAGTTTTTTCTTTCCATTGATTGCTCAGTTCAGCCTCATCAATAATAGTTGCTTCTTCTTCCTCAATAATGTTAGCAATGGAAAGTATCGTTATCGACAGTAACATGCACAACCGTGTGTCAAGGCGAGGTACAGGACCCTCATGAGGATCCCTTTCCTGATTGTAAGAAACAAATCTCTTCAGTAACCTTTATTTGGATGTCAATCATGTAAAAGCATTGCGTAAAGAGATAGAGATCCTTACCCTTTGTACAAGACGAAGAGAGGCCATCCAAATGGCTAAAAAAGCATCATGCCAGGTGCTACCATTAAGTGCTCGAAGAGCCTTGATTAATCCTGCAATAAAATATTTACATAGTAAATATATAGAAAAACAAATCAACTAAAATAAGCCCATAGAAAAAGGTTCTGAATTTTTTTTTATTGTATGCAAATTCTTTTACCACTAAGAACTTCGATTGCATCAGTAGCAGCAACTGATGCATCAAGACAGTCCTCAAGATACAGATCTATTGGAATCCAGAGGGCCCCACTAGTAGATCCATGACAACAGCCACCAGCAGATGGTAAAGATCCATGAGCAATGAGAGTGCAGATTTCTTGGTGATGACTAGGTTTCCATTCTCTGCCAAATTTCCAAATATCCTGAACAAACTGCTGCAACTTATCAACAGATATTGTTGAATTATGCAACGCTGAGGAGCTTGTCGCGAGCAAGTGTAAGCGTTGAGCAAAAGAACCCCAATGAGAAGGCCTAAAAATTAAAATATAAAATGTCATTGTAAGTTAACAAAGTCTTGTGAAACATAGCTTTCTATATTGTCAATATATTGACCTAGATAATAATTATTGTAAACAAATATTTTACAACCAGACAGTTGAAATTTTTAAAAGATTAAACAAAAATACCTTATGGTTCAACCATATTAAGAACAAATGAAGTCCGAGTTTGTATCCAACAAAGCATCCATATAAAACATACAAGTAGCAAAATGATTTCTGTTTAATCAAGACCTGATTAGTATGTGCAGATTCAGACATTAGGACATCACTATGTTAATCTAAAGTAGGTGCTGGCAGGAAATCTATGTTTAAGGTATATGAACTTTGGCAACCACCATATATTATGAAGAAAATTGTTCTAGTAAATAATGCTTAGAGCTAGACAAGAGAAAAGCTTATATTTTGAATTTATATATTGTTAATAGTTAAAGAAAGGTGCAGTAATCAGTATTAAATTTAAACACTAATGTTACAACCAAAGCCATGAATGGTAGATGCACTGAAATAAAGTAGTAGTTTACATTTCTTAGCACATTACTGCCCAATCATGATTAATTCAAATCCAAGATCAAGAACTTCAAACACATTTATATTTATCAATGAATAATTGTTAACAAAATGGAGAAATTCTATACAAAATCAAGTTCAGGATAAGGTTTTTGTCTTGCAAAGAATGAAGTGTGGAATTTCTTTCTGCAATCCTAAAGTTTCTTCCACAAAGCTCCAAAGACTAACACAGTAAGCTCACAAGGTTTATGTGGCCAGTGAATGACAGCATGAGAGTAATGAGTTGATAAAGCAAAATACAGCAATTCAGTTCAGGATGATAAACAACTTAACAGCCTAGCTTTCCAAAATCCACAGATAGTACTAAGTCATTAATATTTTCCAATTGAAACATATTGCTGACTGTTGAGCTGATGACAGTTCATGGAATAACTAAAGGCTTAGAGATTATATTTGACTGATGGTAGAAACCTGTCCTACACACAAAAAATCATATAGCATGTCTCAAATCTTTATGCAAGGATAAGCATGGCATGAAGCAAAAATAAGTTGCAGTTATGTTTGATAGATTAGATGATCATTTGCATAATAGGAGATTTATCACTAAGCTGTAAGATGACACAATGATACGGTAATTTTTGAACTCAAATATTTTCTTCTATCGATAGAGATTTTAAAAGATCGAAAACATTACATTATATGATTAACAACATCGAACTCTTCTTTTTCTAAATGTAAGCTAAAATAAACTAATTTACTTGTAATGCCAAGGTACAGCATTGACACTTTTATAATATAACGAAATTCACAGATTAAATAAAACATTTAATAGATAGAACAAGGACAGAGAGATCCAAAGTCATCAAAGCTCTAAATGGCTACAAGATCAAGGGAACTGTCTTAACCAAATACAACTAAGTTGCTTAACTTTAAGAATGAAGATAACCAGAATGTACTTGTTTGAAAGATAAGGTTAGAATTTTGTCAAAATAAGTTAGATTTCACATTTGTAAAGATGATTTTGTCAAATTAAGTGTAGAGAGACCATTGGTTATTGTTGCACAATATCCATGTTTCTTTTATCCTTCTTAAGGGTGAATGAAAGAATTTGATCAATTTTCGGAGTCATCTTTCATTTACAAATATGTCATGTCATGCTTATCATTTACATACTCCCAGATGCAAACCATCCCCATCCTCATTGGATAAACACATAAGAAGGCCTAGAATCCATCCAAAGCTGAGTTTTGCATGTCGAATAGTACATATAGCATGAACTCTGATGATCCTTTGCAGGCTAGATCCCTTCAGCCTCTCTGTATGCTTGTATGCTGGAGTAAGCCTATGTACACTAGCCTTTCTAAAATCACATAGTGGTGGAAGCCTCTTGCACTGGAACTCTGATTTTCATCTCCAAGCATAGCACCATACTCAGATGTATGAAATTCTTTTATCAAGACAAAGACTACCATTATTTCCACTATCCTATTTTCTGATGTTCTGTTAAATTGTTCTACCTTTGTGGTCATTAAGAAAAATCTGAATGGAGCAAAACCATAACTATAAGAAACAAAAGTCTCTTACTGCAAGTATTATGACATAATGTTTTCTTTTTTTTCAATTGTGGTGTGCAAATTATGTATATTTACAAAATCTTCACCAATGGATATCCAATGACTCAGGATCTTTATGCAATTAATCCTATGTTATCCTGTTTCTCCAAAACTGCCACTAATTGTACTCAGTCCTGGACCTCATGAACATTTATCAATATTTTTCGTATCAATAAATTATCTCATAAAATGGGAAATAAACTTCATCCCCAATTTGTGTATGAAATAGAAACTGATACAAACTTGCTTCTCTGAGGAAAAGGACAAAAAAACTCTTCAACTCAGACAAACATCATGAAACCAGGACTAGTGAACTATATTTGAAACATCTAGAGTTCAAGGTAGACCATCATGTATAGGTAAATCAACAATTTGTGCCCACCATAACCTTTTTGATTTGCAGTCTTCTAGTCAAATATATGCAATTGGTAATTCAACCAAAGGCATCAGTTTAGGTGTCATTAATATCCAAAGCTGAGTTTTGCATGTCGAATAGTACATATAGCATGAACTCTGATTTTCATCTCCAAGCATAGCACCATACTCAGATGTATGAAATTCTTTTATCAAGACAAAGACTACCATTATTTCCACTATCCTATTTTCTGATGTTCTGTTAAATTGTTCTACCTTTGTGGTCATTAAGAAAAATCTGAATGGAGCAAAACCATAACTATAAGAAACAAAAGTCTCTTACTGCAAGTATTATGACATAATGTTTTCTTTTTTTTCAATTGTGGTGTGCAAATTATGTATATTTACAAAATCTTCACCAATGGATATCCAATGACTCAGGATCTTTATGCAATTAATCCTATGTTATCCTGTTTCTCCAAAACTGCCACTAATTGTACTCAGTCCTGGACCTCATGAACATTTATCAATATTTTTCGTATCAATAAATTATCTCATAAAATGGAAAAAACATATTCAACTACCAAAACCCCTGGTTCAGATGCTTGGATACCAAATTTTTCAGAAAGATGAAGAACATCATTGATTGACGCCATTATCCTGCACACAAGACAGAAAAATCTAGGATTGTTATCACACTAATCTACGCAATAATTAGACCAAATAATAATCAAAGTAGCCATAACTAATTCCAAAATTTGTTTTGAGAATCACAGTGAAAAATGAAAATTTATATTAGTTCCATCAGAAAAGGAAACAAAATAGTAGGAAATGCTTCCACGATTCAGGATGCCGCAGACTGAAAGCAAAGTCATTATTTACGGAGGATAAAGTTCAATAAGGATGCAATTGTTCAATTTAAGGTGGAAAAATGAAAACTTTGTCTAACTTCTTAAAACTTGGTCCTTTTATCTGAGATGTGAAGATAAACGCATGTCTCTGGATAAGTTCCAAATACAGCCTATATGCCACCGGCTTTGAACATCGACTTGGAATAATCCTGCAAAAGAAACAAAAGTTTAAGTTAATGTGGCACAAGAAGCAGGGAACTACTTTTCTGGTGTCAATTCTTGCAACCCTTCATCATCTAAGGTTGCATCAAGTAACTGCCATAAAATGGAAAAAACATATTCAACTACCAAAACCCCTGGTTCAGATGCTTGGATACCAAATTTTTCAGAAAGATGAAGAACATCATTGATTGACGCCATTATCCTGCACACAAGACAGAAAAATCTAGGATTGTTATCACACTAATCTACGCAATAATTAGACCAAATAATAATCAAAGTAGCCATAACTAATTCCAAAATTTGTTTTGAGAATCACAGTGAAAAATGAAAATTTATATTAGTTCCATCAGAAAAGGAAACAAAATAGTAGGAAATGCTTCCACGATTCAGGATGCCGCAGACTGAAAGCAAAGTCATTATTTACGGAGGATAAAGTTCAATAAGGATGCAATTGTTCAATTTAAGGTGGAAAAATGAAAACTTTGTCTAACTTCTTAAAACTTGGTCCTTTTATCTGAGATGTGAAGATAAACGCATGTCTCTGGATAAGTTCCAAATACAGCCTATATGCCACCGGCTTTGAACATCGACTTGGAATAATCCTGCAAAAGAAACAAAAGTTTAAGTTAATGTGGCACAAGAAGCAGGGAACTAGGAAAAATTATAACCACCTCAAAGGAACACCACTATCATCTTAGATTCTACTATCCACTAAAATGGAAAAGAAAAGGCAGAAGGCAATGTAAAAGATCCTAAAAATGTTATTTTGTGCGCTAGTTACCACAAGCTGGTCATATTATTGTACAAAAGGGTGGAAAAACAATAATTCTAGAAGGCCGCGATCATTGATAGCAACTAGGTGGGTTTGGAATACCAGGGAAAACAGTGCCCAACACATTAACCTTTGGGGACCAATTTTAATAAGAACAGATTTTGGAGCTTGGTTGCTATTTCACAAAGAGGGGCCATTCCCACCAGTAGTCCTTGATTGCTGGCAATGAACTTGCATCCATTATGGGCTAACATGTCATCCACAAACACAAACACAAAATGTCTCACACACCATTTTGTTGATTGCTGGCAATGACTTGCATCCATCATGTGCCAACCATGTCATCCAAATGGATTCATGTGGCTCCTGGAGTGCATCAAGTTCAGTTTTTAGTGGACCCCTCATGTGTCAAATGTGTGTCATATAGGCACCATATTGATTGCCAACACATGGAAGAGTTGGTACTATATTAGTGCACTCGTGGCATTATTTTTGGGCCTGATACAATTCTTTGACTATCATGGACTATACCATCAGTCATCATCCCCAAATTTCATAGGTGGAAATAAAGAACCCATAAGGAATTGAATCCATTTGGCTAAGGTGTTTATGCTAATTAGATGGGCTTAACACATTACGGAAAAGTAGTTCCAAGGTTAACTCTGGGGACCAATTTTAATAAGAACAGATTTTGGAGCTTGGTTGCTATTTCACAAAGAGGGGCCATTCCCACCAGTAGTCCTTGATTGCTGGCAATGAACTTGCATCCATCATGTGCCAACATGTCATCCACAAACACAAACACAAAATGTCTCACACACCATTTTGTTGATTGCTGGCAATGAACTTGCATCCATCATGTGCCAACATGTCATCCAAATGGATTCCATGTGGCTCCTGGATGCATCAAGTTCAGTTTTTAGTGGACCCCTCATGTGTCAAATGTGTGTCATATAGGCACCATATTGATGCCAACACATGGAAGAGTTGGTACTTATATTATGTGCACTCGTGGCATTATTTTGGGCCTGATACAAATTCATTTGACTATCAATGTGACTATACACATCAGTCATCATCCCCAAAATTTCATAGGTGGAATAAAGAACCCATAAGGAATTGAATCCATTTGGCTAAGGGATGGCCGCTGACCCAACTGAATTTGAGCATTTAATCGACATTGCAAATATTGGCAATATCAGAAACCAGCTTAAACTTGCATTAAGTCTGAGTCACCACAATTAAGACATGTGAATATAAGAGGGATGAAAAAGTATTTTTATAATGTGTGAAAATGGCTGTTTATGCTAATTAGATGGGCTTAACACATTACGGAAAAGTAGTTCCAAGGTTAACTCTGGGGACCAATTTGATCCAAAGAATTAGTTTTAAAGCTAACATTGTCATTCCAGAAATAGTTTAGAGACAATTCTTACTATTAATTATAATTAAAATAATATCATCAACAAATAACACTGCATGCAAGTTCATCCCAAATATGATAAAGTACTCAGCCTAAGAAAACTTCAGTATAAAGACAAAAAAGGACTCAATTCTTTCCCAATAAACATGGATTTAATTCAGACTTTGGCATCAATGGCTTAGACTGTTGCAAAATTTAGCTTGATAATATTGGATTTTTCAATGGTTTAATTAGCATTTATACATAAAATTTTGACAACTTGTAACCAGTTATGATTTTCAGTCCAAAGTTGAGGATTTTGGGTACGGCCTGGCAGCAAAGAACAACTTCAGCGAGAAAATACAGTGGCATCTTCTCTGAAATTTTTTCACGAGTTACATGAGTGATGACTTACATTTTCCCAAAATTTACTGAAAATAACAACTTTAGAAGAAAGAAGTGGCATCTTCCCAAGCTTTCTTCACATGGCTAGCTTTTTGTCGAGGAATTCTGGTGATCTTGAAGTGCTTAACCCTAACTGTCTCTTCACACCATCAAACCAAGCACAAAACATAGAATTCAGTTAACCACCTACTCTGATAGTCTTACAGTGGCTTATTTAGTTTACATGTAAATTATTAGTTTATCATTATTTTTCCATACTACTAGCAACTGCAAAATAAGTCCAGATTTGGCAAATATTCGAGTTCATGCTTGTTTTTGACAAAAACGTACAGAAGTAATGACCTATCCGGAACAACCTATTCAGTTTCTCTGAGCTGGAGGCTTGCTGTGGGAAGGATTGGATAGTATGCACATATATAGAGTTAGGAGGGATATGACGCAATTCGAAGTGTGATAGCAAGCACAAATAATTCTAGGGCTTGACAAAATCCGTATCAGGTCCAAGCAAATCTGGAATGATATAATAATGAATTGCAGTCAAATGTTAAAGGTGAAAAAAATTCGAAAAGCAAAGTGAATCTCGACCTTCTAGTAACCCAAAACCCGGAAAAAAAATAATTAAAAAAGGATGATCTCCGAAAACCCTAGAGCGGAAAAATCCGCACAGATCCAGAACAAATGTGAGACAGCTAGTTCATTATTTTCTGAAAGAACGGGCGTAGGATCACAATAGACCTGACGGAGAGGAGGGCGAGGAGGAGCATGGGCGGAGCAATGTTGGCGGCGAGGGCCCTCTCGACGTACTTCCAGGCGAGGGGAACATTGTTTCCCCAGCACAGGTGGGAAACCAGCAGCTGGGCGAGCTCCGGCGATGGAAGGGGCACGACGTGCGCCGCCAGCGTTGAGGAGACGTGGACGGTCCAGACGGCCGGATCGCAGCCCGTCCCCTGGGCTGCCTTCGTGTACTCCGCCACCTCGTCCCACGGCGAGCCCATGAGACCCTCTGTCACCAGCGACATAACTCGGCACGCATACGTCCCGCAGCCGCCGAGTCGATCCGGTCGTCCGCCTTGGTGCGTTTACCGGCGAGGGACGATAAGACCGAGAACAGGACGGGGAAACGACCTTGGAGTAAACTGGCGTCAGCGTTTCCCCAAGGAAATATGGAAACGTGCAGCGACGGCGACGTGGTCGACTAACTCGCAGGGCGACCAACCACCAGCACTTCACCCAAAGTGTGATTTCCAGGTTTTTATTTTTATTTTTTGTTGTTTTGCAGTTTCTTAGTTGAGTTTGGTTTCGATCGTTGGGGTTGGTAAGGATTTCCATTATTTATTCCGCAGTTGTGGAGACACAAAAAAGCGTTTCTACTTCGCAAATATGGGGGACCCACTTTTCTGCTGTGGTGCCATGACTCCCACGTGTCGAAGCTCCGGCAGAAAATCCGCACATTAACCAAACGGGGTCCACTAGACCTGTGGCTGGAAAGTCTATGTCCCAGTTTAGGCGGGTGACTATGTGGGTGGAATCGTTAAGGTACAGTGTAACGCTGGCTCGTTGTATGCAGAAGAATTCCTCCATTCAATTCTTTTTTGCATGAGTTAATTAGAGTTATAAAAAAAATATTATTTATTGAAAAAAAATTTACTATTTATTTTTTTATCCAATGATATTCCGCATAATCATTTTTACTTTTCTAAGATAGAAATACTCTCAACCTTTATGTTAAATAATATTATAACTAAATCAAATTCATAATTCCTCCTTTTAACTCATCTCTTTCCTTATTAGTATCCTCTAATATTATTTTATGCTCTTCTCCTTCGTCTCTTTATCCTCCTTCTCCTCCAATTCATTTTTTTTTCTTATTTGTATCTTCTTTATGTTTTGTAACTTTTTTTTTACTCTCCTCCTCCATCTCTTTACCCACATCCTACACATCATTACTCCTCTGCTTTTTCCTCTTCCTCTCCCTCACTCTTCTTTTCTACCACTATCTTCATCATCAACTCCGACCTCCTCCTATGCTTTTGCCTCCACTTTATCATCCTCTGCCACCTCCTCCTCATCATCAACCATCGTCTTACTTTCTTTCTCCAACTCTTCTTATTTAATTTTTATCTTTGCCTTCACCTCCGTCTCCTCCTAGCTTACGGAAAACTTACAAGATGATAATAAGTGAAACCTTTTTCGTTCAATGGCATCCATCGCCCTTGCCTATGTCTCATCCTTGTTATTTACTATCTCTAATTTTGCCCTTTCCTATGCCTCTCTCCTCTTCGATTGCTCTCTCTCTCTCTCCCCTCTTAGTCTTTTAATTATCTTCTATGTGCATGTTCATACCTCCAACCTTACTACAGCACTTGCTTTCTTCCACCTCATTCGCTAGTCTTCACTATAACTAACCACCGCTCTTTTTCTTTGACTCATCAACCCTTGGAGTCCTTCGATCCTTCTTTCTCTCATCATCTTTCTTTCTCTCGATTCATGAAGCGAAAATGTGAATGACATAATAAAATATAATATAATAAAAAATATATATGATATAATATAATATAATATTCAATATACAAAATAATAGAAATTATATAGTATAATATACAATGTACACTATATAATATATAATATCCATATAGAATATATAAATTATATATATTATATATTATATATCATGAAAATTATAAATATATAATATAATATAATACATAACATGTGATATTTAATAGTTATATATTATACATCATATATGTTACAAATAATATGTATTATAATATATTATATATGTTATTTATAAATCTTATATTTGTATTGTATATTATGTATATTGTATAAATTATATATAGTATGTACAAGAAGTCGAACGACATCAAAAAGACTTCCGATATCAAAAAGAATTAAGTCTTGGAGCATAATTGAATGAGTGTCATATATCTTCTTGTTATAGTAAAATTTTTAGATTAAAGGTATATATCCAATGTCACTTATCCTCTTCCAAATGAGACCCATGCTGTTCCAAGATAGTGATCCAGAACTCTTCACATCCTCTTGGTGTTCTGATGCTTCGACCTATCAAGTTGTTTGGTCTCCTTCGATCCCCCATCCAAGACTCACAATATATTTGCAAACATGCTCAGAAAACATATAATTTAAACAAATATATATATAGGAAATTAAGAACATCACAGGTTGATTAACTCACAAAATGAATTGCACTTAGGAAAAGAAAAAGGTAATAACCTCATATCATGGTAATATAGCATCCATCAGCACATTAATTGATGACAAAATGAGATTCACAGATCCAAAATAGTCAAACAAAATTATCCACACACCATAAAGACAATCTTTCGAAAGTACTAAATGGCCCCAATTCATCTACAATTTTGTGAGCCTCAAAGAGGACGTCTAATAAACAAGATAATAATACATCTCATCAACAAGCATGTGCATATGTTTTAGTGGTTCTTAGGCCTTTTAACTAACTCATTGATCAATGAAGAATAAGATGCAAAATCCAATATCATTCCCTTTTCACCCTTTAATTCCTCATGGTCTTCAATGTTGCCATGCTTGCTATGCCCATCCAATAAAATATTATAGGTAATATCATCTGGAGCAACTCCCACATTAATCATGGCATTTAGGAGCATGTTTGCATTCTTCATTTGTCCAAGCTTGCAGAGACCATTCATGATCACATTGTATGTGACAACTCCTGGCTTGTGACCCTTACTTTGCATCTCCTTTAACAACTTAAAACTCATCTTTACATCTCCCTTCTTACAGAATGCATCGATCACCATAGTGTAGGTCGCCATGTCTGGTAAGAAGCCAGCTCTTACCATCTCATGCAGAGTCGTGTTTGCATCCGCTACCCAACCTTCTCTACTCAACCCAGCGATAAGTGCTGTGTATGTCACTTCATCCATCTCTATCCCTTCAACTGCCATTCTCTTCTTAATCTCGATCGCCATCTTAAGATCACCCTCCTTGCAACAGCCATCAATCAGAGTGGTATAAGTCACTTTATCAGGCAGCAATCCACTTTGTCTCATCTCCTCCACAACCCGATTTGCCTCTCCCAAATCTCCAGACTTGCAAAGGACATTCACAGTAGCATTTAACGTGATCAGATCAGGTCTAACACTTCTCTTCAACATTTCCTTATAAATCTCCATGGCATCCTCAATCTTTCCCTCCTTACAGTGCCCATCAATCAATGTAGTAAAGGTAACAGCATTTGGGACCAACTCTTTAGAGCACATTTCATCGAATAACTCGTTGGCATCATCCAATCGTCCCGCTTTGCACAATCCTCTAATCAAGACGCTGTATGTGAAAACGTCAGGAACAAGACCCACATCGAGCATTCGACCTTTTAACTCGAATCCTGCCTCCAGGTTCCCAACTTTGCAGTAACCATTGATGAGGGTGTTGAAGCTCACCACCGTGGGACAAGATCCATGCTTAGTGATCTCATCAAAAATCGACTTTGCTTGCTTGATCTTACCTTCCTTGCAGAAGGAGTGCATCAACACGTTGAACGTTGTCACTCTGGGTGGGAATCCGGCAGCAAGAATCTCGGAGTAGAAAGCCCAGGCGGCAGCAGGGGACTTGGACTTGAGGAGGTGGTCGAGGAGGCGAGAGCACGAGTCGAGCGGCAGCGGAAGGGCGTGCCTGCGGGAGAGGCGGAGACACTGGATGGCGTCGGAGACGTGGCCAACGTGGGCGTACTCGACGGCAAGGGCGCCGACGAGGGAGGACTGGAGCGGGGCGGGGGTGACGGCCTGGAGAGCAGCGGAGAAGAGGGCGGGAGCCGAGTGGTGGCCGCGGCGGGCGACGAGAAGGCGGAGGAGGGGGAGGGCCGCGGATGGGAGGCGATGCCGGAGGAGGAAGGCGGCCATGGCGAGGTAGGAGAGGGGGGTATGACGAAAGGTGGGGCGGGCGGAGAGCCAGTGGAAGAAGTCAAGCAGGGAAGACGGTGGGAGGGAGAGGGGATTGAGGGTAAGTAGGGAGACAAAGAGGGATGAATTAATGGAGGGCAAGAGGGGCTTCAGGGAGGCATCGAGAGAGGTAGTGGCGGAGTCGAGGACGGCGTGGGAGATGGTGAGGAGGAGAGGGTCCGCTTGCGGGGTTTGAGGCGGCGGTGAATACCATGGAGGCGAATGGGAAGAGGAGGAATAATTATGATGGCCCAAAAAAGGACGAAAGAGAGGAGAGAACGGAGGAGGCAGGGGGGGAAGTGATGGCTTTCTTCTCGTTACCAAAGCTTGCATGGTTCCGAAGAAGAAGAAGAAGAAGAGGGGAACGGAAGTTGCAAAGAGACATGCTAAACCGGTGATTACCTGAGCAAAGGCGACTTCCCTATAAAATGCCTTGTCACTCTGTTTTCGGTGGAGCCGTCATTTTTAATTATTCCCGAGTATCCCAGCTTTTCCAATAACACCAAAATACCCTTCACGCTTGCAAAGACTTCGGCTCGTTTAAATCGGTTCGTTTGAGTCGATCAGACCTAACCAGGTTCACTCCTGACGAACCGGTCATCGCGACTTTTCCGAAGCTCCAAGCTTGTCGACTCCAGCAAAGCCCCAACCTTCTCAACTTCGCCAAAGCCCTAGGCTTCTCGCGTGCGCGTTCCTCAATTTTGCCACTGTCTCGTCTCCCTTACACTCGAAGATACGTCGGAGCTTCGCCAAAGCCCTAATATTCAGCATTTTTCTTCGTGCCTGTAAAAGGTATGTTGTGTCTAAATATATTTCATTTAAAAGGTTTGATGTACAGATCCATTTGGTCATAGATCCCATCTTTTTAGTTGCTGCAAGTTAAAAGTATTATATGAATGTTGATTGTATTGATATTATTTCCAATCCTCGCTTCCCACTAGAACCAAGGTTTTGCATGTTCGAATTGCTACCTGTGGTCTTATAACTTTGAAGCTCCATTGTTTCCGTCCATCATATTGGCACTGGGACTAGAGTCAGTTGGATTTGGAGTTTGAGCAAACTAAATATATTAGGCTGCGAGTCACTGAGATCATATTATCGAGCATTTTATATTTATGATGGAAAATGCATTCTTTACTGCACAATTTGATATAGACCCAATAAAATTTCTGATGAGAAATGAATTTTGTTAATTTTAAGAATTTTATGATTCTTTAAATTGGTAAAATATGTTGATTTCAACCCATATATTCTTATAAAATTATTGAGGTAATAAGTTCCTTGTATGAA
Source organism: Musa balbisiana (assembly GCA_004837865.1). Classification (NCBI taxonomy): domain Eukaryota; kingdom Viridiplantae; phylum Streptophyta; class Magnoliopsida; order Zingiberales; family Musaceae; genus Musa; species Musa balbisiana. The sequence continues at coordinate 36,684,086 of CM017193.1, forward strand.
TTATATTCATATGTGAGTTTTATGTTAATTAGTGTTTCATGTATGATTAATAGCTCATGCTTATTGTACGCATAGAAAGGACAGAAAGGAGAAAAAAAGAGAATTAAACATAAGTAGGTTCTTAGCTACTTTGTCAGCAAATTAGCCCCTCTTGAATGGAACTATACTGATTTTGCCCCAAATGAGAATTTAGTGTAATCTCATTCGTTTGATAATTTTCTATAAATATATAGGAGGGTTATTTGACCTTTAAAATATAAAATACTGCCCAATTTAGCATAATTTCGGCTTCTAATTTGCTGAAATTATCTTAAAACACCATTTAAAGATTCAGAAAATTCTCAAATATCATTTTAGAACTATTTTTCTGGAATTTCATATCATTTTAGATATTTTTTACTTCAAATGACTTGAGATACATGAATAGTAAGAGGGTTAGACTCATTCTTAATATGGGCCGAATTTATAACCTTATTCAGAATAAATGTAACTCAACCTTAAAAGGATTTTTCGTGCTAATTGACTCTAAAACTTTCGATAAATTTTACATAAGAGTTTTTTAACCTTCAAATCCATGGAATTAGGGGCAAACTTTCCATTTTGAATATGTCGAAAACATTGTAAAATGTATCTATGATTCAAAAAAGTTTTCAAAACTCAAGATCTCAATTTACAACTAAATTCCTAGAATTTTAGTCCATGTTAGGTATTTTTTGGCTTCAAATGATAGTAGTTTCACTAATTTTTTTTTAAATGATGTTATCTCGATTCTCGGTAGGCACTGTAATCAGTGTAACTCAACCTCAAAAAGTTTCTTTTTTTAATCAAAATTCCTTCCAAACTTTCTAAAAATATATGAAAGGCTTTTTTGACATTCAAATCAATGAAATTATAGGCTAAATGATAAAAGATCCTGTCACAATTTCATCTTACAATATGCTGACTTCTTCTTCACAATATCATTTTAAGGTTTAAAATAATTCTCAAAACTCTTAAATCTCATTTTGGAACCAACTTCCTAAAATTTTATATCTTTTTAAGGTATTTCTTTCCTTCAAATGACCCAAATTACGTGGCTTTTAAAAGAGGTTATATCAATTCTTAAGAGGGGCAAAAACCAGTGTGACCTTATTCAAAATTAATGTAGTCCAACCTTTATATATAGAAGATTTTTTTTTACCTTTGAACCAATAAAATTATCACCTAAATGATAAAAGTCCTCCAATTTGACACAATTTCAGCTTTGAATATGTTGAAATATCTATGAAATGTATTTTTATGGTTCGAAAAAATCTCATATGTCATCTAGAGCTAAATTCCTGGAGATTTAGATCATTTTAGATATTTTCAACTTTAAATGATAGAATTATGCTAATTTGAAATGTGGTTGCACCGGTTTGCAATAGAGCCTAATATGAAACATTTGGCTTGGTCCCACAGAAGTGAACAGAGATTTATATTGACTTATAAGTATCCAATGGATGTACTAGGCTTAAGCATGTTGAGTCACTGTTTAGGCTCAAAAAATTTAATAAGATAGTTATCCCATCAAGTTGAGACATGATATTAGTGTAATCAAAAGTTTTTCTGACCTTCAAATTTATGAAATTACAAGATAATAATAAGAATTTCCAAATTTGACACAATTTTAATCATTATAAAATATCATTCTAAGGTTCAAAAAATTTCCAGAATTCTTGATTCTCATTCTACAATGCAATTCTCAAAAACTGCAAGATAGAAAGTAATATTTTTTATTTAATTTTATTTTTAAATGAACTAAATTATAATGATTTTGAATATACATTTAATAACTTGAATTAAAGTAAAATTAATGAAACTCGAGTTTCTCTTATCCAGATTCATGCTAAATTAGGGGTTAAATAATAAAAGACCCTTAATTTTGTATAATTTCAGCTTTTAATGTGCTGAAATCACTGTAAAATGCAATCTATTATTCAATTTTTTTTAGCTCTTAAATCTAGATTCCTAAAGGTTCATACTATAGGTATTTTTGGCATCAAATGACCTTAGTTATATTGGTTTTGAATTGAGTCACACTTATTCTCAATGTATGCTGAAATTATTTTAACCCCATTAAGAAACAATTTAATTCAATGTCGAGGAGTTTTTTCTTATCCCAAATTCATTCTAAAGCTTTCTAAAAATGGATTCTTTGTCCTAAAAATCTATGAAATTTGGGGCTAAATGATAAAAGCCACCCAATGTAGCACAATTTCAACTAATTTTGCATTGAAATCACCTTAAAAATTTTCAAAAGTCATTTAAGCTTTTAATTTAACAGTAATATTCTCATGATTCCAGTGCAACCGCATGCGCCTCTCCTTATCCACTGAATCATATATATGCAAAACAGTCTGCCCTTATAATAAATTCTGATTGACTTCCTTTTGCATGTGTATGGCAGAGGAGTATAGCATGGATTAATCAAACAGTAATGTTGATAGTTGAGGCACCAACAAAGATTTTGATGACTTAGGTAAACAAACTTAATTTGTTAAATATAAATAAGGAAAAGGAAATTTGAGGTTTAATTACAGTGTATCAGAAACTTACTACTAGTATCGTTATCTCTACCGCTACCTGATGAAATCTTGTTAAGGACATGCTCCATAACCACTGAGTCAGGTATTAGATACTTTTGATAGACTTTAGAAGAACGAACAAAAGGGAAGAAGAGGATGAAGGGCGAGGATGAAGGGCGCAATAAAAATCTTCCAATCGCCCGAATCATGGTCTGCATCTCTGCCTACCAAGAATCTTAACAAGTGGTACTTCTGCATCATGTTGGACCGCATTTGTCTTTGTTTGTTTGAGTTTAATCTTATGTCTGTTTATTTTATTTTTCTGAGACTTGCGTGCTATAAATGTGTTCAATTCAACATAGCTCGCTGGCTCATTTCCTTCTAATTTCTCTTCTTCTGTATGGTTGTGATAGAATCACCTAATGGTGTTACAGCTTTAGGTTCCTGATTGAATTTTGATCAGCTGAAGCTATTCTCTTAGCAGCTTATCCTTTGACTTGAGCTTTGGGGATTCAAGAGATGTAGTATAGTAAATTGTAGCTTGATTTCTATAATTACTTGGTGAGATGAGATTTCTATAATGTAAGATGAGATTTATTGATGTCATTTAATCTTGCATCAAATGGATTACAAATGTGTAGAATGTACAGGATGGTGCTACTCTTTGTTACATTCTTAACTATATATCTCTGCATTAAGTTGCACTCATGCAGCCTTTGTTTCTAATAATCCACAGTTAAAAGTTTTGATGCAAGTGTTAGTAGCAGAATCAACAAATGGGTCCATCATTATCAAAATCCAGATTCAACATATAGGAGGGAATGGAGTGAAAAGGAATGATAGCAACGAGTATTGCAACTCAAGCATATTGATTAGATGTGGGATGTGGACAATTAGACATGACATGGGTTTGGCAACAATGGAGTTAGTCGCATTATAAAATTATGCACAATGGACACATAATAAAATTCAAAATGGTTGGTGCAATTTAAAGGAAAAAAGCCATAATGCAAATGATTATATAAGGCAAGAATTTATACTTTAAAAAAAAAAAAGGTGTGATAAGTTTATATATATATATATATATATATATATATATATATATATATATATATATATACATTATTTACGATAATTGAATGATCCAAATACAATTTAATACATTAAATGGGTGAAAATTGAAGAGGATTATCTCACATTTTGCCATGTTAGAACTTCCTCTAAAAGCTTCAACCTAAGACTTTAAATGCCTTAATTTTATATCTTATTGTAAAGAATCTAAATCATGAATATGAAATTGATTTCTGAAAACAAGGAAAAGAACTATCTATTTAAGATATGATTAGAAAACAAAGTCTGAGGGTAGTTCATCGCATGAAGTACCTTTCCAAAAATTACAATCACCTATTGGCATATTAAGGTACATGAGTTTAAAAATTAACATGGATTGCTCAAAAATATATGAAATAATGTCTTTGTGAAAACAAGGCACCTTCGTGAGACTCCTTCCTGACTGACAGACAACTTCAGAGTTCAGACCCTCCAAGATGGTGCCATATTTTGCTTGAATGGAGGATGAAGCTCTGTAGCTACTGCAACCGGCAACCTCAGTATTGCCCTGCATACCCTTGATCGAGAGGTCAAAGTCCAGCATACTCACAATTATTAGAACGATAAGATCCATCACTGTCTAGAGTAAAAGCCACCTAAAATCTAATTGAAATTACAGTATGAATGTTACAGGAAGCTCCCCTCCGATTGTACAACTGTGCTTAAAATTTTAGATATTTGTTCTTCGATCATAGTGTTTCGAATGCATTTACTAAGGGTTAAGGATTCAAAACCGATCTTTAAAATTTATACCTAAAACTTAGTTTGATGGTCTTGTATCAAATTCATTTACTAAAGAACGAAAGTTGATAGTGTATCAAAATCACTTACTAAATGTCGAAATCCTTATTCGATAAATTTTATATATAAAATATTATTTTCATGATGATTTACTAGATTTATTTGCTAAAGTCTGAAGCCTTAAGATATCATCCCACATATTTTACACCAAAAGTTTTGATTTAGTCGTGGTGTGCTACACTCGCTTGTCAAATATTGAAAGTTCAAAACTTCGTATAATAAATTTTGTACCTAAAATATCAATCTTATAGTGGTATACCATATTTACTAAGGTTGAGGATTCTAAATCTTCATTCGATATATTTTAAATCTAAAAATGATAGATTGATGATAGTATAGTAGACCCATTTTCGAAACCACTTATGACAAATTTATACTTAACATACTAGTCTAGTAATAATGTGTCAAACTTACAAATTTCATCCGATAAATATTACACATAAAATATTGATTTGGTGATGATATGTTAGAGTCACGTATTAAAAGTTAAGGGGTTCGAAATCTCATCAAATAAATTTTACATCTAAAACGATAATTTCGAGTTTAAAATCTTATCCAACAAAATTTTCATATAAATATTAATTTAATGATGATATTCTAAACCCACTTATCAAAGCTTTTGGATTCAGAACCTCATTCAATTGCACCTAACATTGGTTCAATGGCAGTTTATTACATCCACATATGCACTTGCCAAGTGCTAGGCTTCATATGCATTTTATTAAGATCCTTATCCAAGCTACAACTGGGATTATGGCTCTTGTCATCATAATTATTGAGCCTTAGCAAAGTCTCTTGGTATTCCAGAATAAAAAATAGTATAGGCAAATAAAAATATATTCATAACCTGGAAATGAGATTGGGGTCTCTATTTATTAGAGCCTAATGGGCAGCACCTCCTTCTCTATCTATCTGGTTGTATTTGAAGACCCAATAGATACAATGAAAAGAACAAGAAAATGCTAAGAGAAGACAGACAACTAATTAATTGGGTATTGTTTAAGACCCAACAGATACGACTATTGAGCCATTTAAAATGTTTTAGAAAAAATTAGCTAAAAAACTGATAGAATCTAATGGGTTTATGGAAGAGAGTTACTGAAAAGCGAAGAAAGAAAAAGAATGAAATCATTACTAATCATAGGAGTCGTCGCAAAAAGGCTTCCCCCGTCAGTCAATCATAGGGCGACACCTGACAAGAAATTAATGCAACCTCTAATTCGATCGTTCATGGCCATGCACCCTAGTTTTGTAACCTCTAAGAGCCCCTCCCTCGAAATGAGGTATAAGCATTGACTTTTTTGTGCTCTTGGATTTTACTCCTTATTGACTATCATCTTACTAAGCAATGGAGAGAACACCTATGACTTGTACAAATGCACTTTGTACAAGGATGCATTGCATGACTCTGTCTCCTCTGAGCAATGGAGAGAACACCTTCAGAGAGTGAGAGTTATTCTATTGAAGGTTATCCAATTTTGCAACACATAATACTGGGAAGAGACTCTCTTCTACCAGCAACACATAATACGATAATTTAGTTTATCTTCACACATCAATCATCTCTTGCGTTGGCATTGAAGAAAAGAAAAATGTTATCCTCTGGATCTACATTTCTGAATTCCTTCTCTACATGACCTGTAGCACTCGTGCATTAAATTGGAAGTGGAGGGGAAGCTACACCTACCCAAAGACGAAGCAAGAGAAATGCAACCTCTAAAGGAGATCAAATTCTAATTACAAAGGTATATCGTAACAATGTGTTTTTTGTCTCACTTCTTCTTCTTCTTCTTCTTCTTCTTGTATCAGTATATATGGTCTGTATGCAATTTCTTCAGAGATTTTTATTCACGGTAGCCAACATTCAGAATCAACTGCACTCACTCGATCCATAAGAACACATCTGAGATAAGAACAATCTTAAATTCTGCTGCAGTTCTGAAATCCATGCAAAAAGTAAAAGAAAAAAAATGACAATTTTATTTTGGCTTAAATTAGATACGTTGCGAGAACAACACACACATATGTATGCAGTCAATAATCGAGAAGAGATAGAAAATACTGGAACATGACGATCTCAAATAAATAAACGGAAAGGAAGGGCATGAAATTGTTTGACCAAAGGCAAAGGCAAAAGCCATCTGTCTCGCCTCCGCATTCTTACTGCTGCCTCATTACGGTCTGTGAAGTGCGCACTCGCATTCGCCCTCCGCGTCTTGCACCCTTCGGTGAAAGCTTCGGTGGCATCCACATGCTGCGCACTTCAACGCCCCCGGCGTCCCATCTTCTCCGTCGGCAATGAACTCGCAGCAGCCGTCGATGGCGTATCCTCCGACGCTCGCCGCATGGTTCTTTCGGCACTCCGCATACTTCACACGCTTTCTCCTAGAGAATTCTGCCCGGCCGCCATGGATGCGCACCACCGGTTCGTATCTTCGCAATACTAGGAGGTGCCTCTTCATGTCGAGTTCCGTCAAGCTCAGATAACTTTCCGATCGAGTGGTTTTGGTTTCTGCTCCAACTAGGGCGGCTGCATACTCATGAACAAGGCTGTGATGCCGCTTTCTTTCTACTTGGAAGCTAGAAGAAGCTGTGCTTTGTAGATTTGTTCCAGTGGACAGATCTCCTTACCTACCTTGAATATATATATATATATATATATATATATATATATATATATATATATATATATATATATATATATATATATATATATATATATATATATATATATATATATATATATATATACATATACATATACATATATATATATATATACATATAATAAATATATATATATAAATAATCCCAATTTCTTTTCCTCCTAAGCCTAATGCTTCCAACTCTTGGGGTAAGGTGCACATGACCTTCATTCATGGCCATGGTTGAGCATAAGACCAAAGGGGTCGGCAGAATTGATGGTCCAACCAATTCCACCTCATCCGGGCGAAAGGAAACAATTCTTGGACCATCAGGGAAAACCCCTACACAGGTAGGGAGACACCTTTTGAACGCCCCCACTTTGATTGGTCGTGCAAAGGCATGAACAGCTAAGGATATGCTATTAAGGCCGAGGCTTCGAAAGAAGGCTTAGCTTAGCGACGACGGCTGTCTGGAGACGTAAATATGCAGCCCCACGTTCCTTTCTCTTCATCATTTATTTTGTCTTTTCAGCCCAACGTTTAGTCTGGAGATGCGTGCGTGGCGTTCGGATCCATTCAAGCCACCAACTGGTTTTGTAGGGAACATTTAGTTTGGTTTACCTTCCCGCACACAGTCCCGGCCATGTTAGTTGCTGGGTGACCCTTATATGTTATCTAGAGCATTACTTCCAAGACAGGTAACTCGACGTTCCAAGTTCCGCTGCTGCTAGGATCGAATCAGTGGTAACCCACGACTGACATGCACAGTACAGTTCATCAAGTCGCCTGGCTCTCCACATCTCACACTTGCTATGCATGTACGTACGTTACAGACGCTCGATATGATAGGGTGACCAACCGAACGTCGTAAGCTGAGATCAGAAGGTAAGAAGAAAGCCGCATCGTGGTAAGGAAGTGGCTATTAAATCGGGTGATGAGATGCCCAACTGGTGATAGCTGGTGAGATTGCGACAGCGTCGAATTATGGCCGGCCTACCAGAAAACGCACTGTGAGGCCAATCATGAAAGGAGCTGCAAAAACTGTTCAAACCATGCACATGTTCTTGGAATTCAAAAGCAAGGGGAATGGCTGGGGGTGGCTGCTGTGGCACCCCTTTATCTAAGAGGTGTCATCGGGTCTTGTATTGTCAAGTCTTGGACGGATGGATACTGAGGCTGACAAGAAGAGGAAAGCAGAGTTTGGAGAAGGACGATGGAAGAAGAAGCTAGCAAGCCTTTCTTTGCTTGCTTGCCGAAAGAGGCCATCAGAATAGATTAGTCTTTATCCCATGCTTAGACTTGCTCTTTTCCGTCTACGCTGCACCTGCTGCTGCCGGCGAGTTATTTGTTCTTTTGAACGATTGCAGTCGTTCTTCCTTGACGTATTAATTTGAGTTGTGTGTGCTAATGTTGGAACATTTGCTAAAGTTTATAGATATACCGAACAAAAGGACCAAATGCAACGACTGAACCCCACAAAGCATACCGAAAAGGGCTTCTTAGTTGTGCTATAATGCAATTAATTGGATTGTAATGAGCTACGATCGAGTTGCGATGCACACGAGAAAGGCAATCTAGTTTCAATTATAAATATTTTTTTACAAAAGATAAATAGTACAGACGAGATTCGAACTTATGACCTTACGATAAATCTAACTCGACTAATATAGTCGAAAGCAAACTCTAATGTTTATTACCAAAATAAAAAAAAAGTGAAAGTGTTGTCGAGTGTTTTTGGCTTATTTATATTTGGATGTCTTCCTACCTATTTAATTTCTACATTGTTGGGATCACTAAGATGAGGATGAATTTTTTTGTAAATAAAATAATCAATCATACGAGAAGAAAGAGAAAGAAGAGAAAAGAGATATGTGGTTTGATTGCATGCACTTGAGATTCTTGATAATTTGATGTCATCAAATCATCTTTCTTCGATAATCTTAAACTCTTCCATTGTAATTTGATATGCTTCACTATTCACAAACTCAACAAAAAAAAAAAAAGATTTTATAACTCAAAAAAGAGATCACACCCAATAATATAATGTGTCTTATGCGGTCTGCAGTTAATAAGTGATACCACCAAAATCAACCATAATCAACCTTCAACAAGTTTCAATCTTTCAACCCAATTAATTGGATGTCTTCCTTCACAATCTCGTTTGTCGATTTATCTGCACTTCTTTTAAATCTTTAAATGAGTCAAGAGAGTTTTTTTTTATATAAGAAAATCAACTCAATTTATCTCATATTTACTCAACAAACAAAAGGATTAGACCAAGAAACTCAGTAACTTAATTATTCATCATCAAATTACGAAGTCAATAGGTAGTAACATTTCCAGTTTACTGAATGTCCAATCATGATGTTTGAGATCTCATGTCTTCCAAAGATTTAGAACTTCTCCTTATGATTGATTCTTCAAGATAGACACAACAAGTCATTTTGAGCAGCACTGATTTTTCGTGCACGATTGAAACTCGTTCTACATGAAAAGTTCAAAAACTTATTTCTTCTCAAATCGACACTTCTCCTATTTCTTCTCTTATTTCATACATCTCCTATATCTAATATTTTTTTATGAATAGCTTAAGTTGACATATCTTAATACTTTTATATATTTTCTATGTCTAACTCCTTACGTGCGTAATTCAATTCGGTATATCGTATGCCCTTATGTATTTTTTACGTCCAATACTCACTACAAGAGATATTGCATTTCCTGACATGAATTCTTGTTCTACATCAAAATTATGTTTTCAAAAGGAACTAACCAAAGTTTGCAACACCTACAAGAAAAAATATTAAGAAAAAATAAAAAAAATAATAAATTATATTTAACCAAATACAACCATTCCATATTGTAACCCCATTAGTTGCAATAGAATTTATTATAAATTTAATTAATGTTAAACTATTTAACTAGTGGTAGATAAAAATCCATCCGTATGTTAAATTTATAATTCATCCCCTCTTAATATCATTATGATCTTGACAGACAATTAGTATCAGAGAAAATACCAATTTCTATCTAGAGAAGAAAAAAGCTTACCCAAGAAAAGAAAAGGAAGAAGTTCATATCTAAAAAGAGAGAAAAAAAAGGACATTCAAGATCATAGGATGAATGATCAATCAAACAAGATAACTATACTTTTAATGGTCTTCAAGAATGATTGCTGTCAAATTTCCTTACCCTATACATGAAGTCTTTCATGAATCAGAAAAAAAAAAAAAATGGTTAACTAACAAAATATTATGTGTCACATAAAAATAATCTTGATACTTAAGCATTGATCATGATGAACTAATATTAAGCATGGTAAGTGTAGATCCTCATCATATAGTATGTTAAATAACTATAAAGGAGCTAAAAGTATCTCATCTTGAACTTAAGAAAGAATTACATCAAAATTCATCGTAAATAAATATCTACTTGATATAATTGCAAGGTCAGAAGACTCAACTAACTTGATGAATTAAAACTCATTTAGAAAGGAAAATAAATTTGTGCTACAAACATTAAAAAAAATTAAAATAAATCTCTTAACATGATTATAGATGTGTTTTTAGAAAAGAAATAATTGATTCATCGGATAATAAAATTTGTGAATGAATCGATTTTACACTCCCTCACCTTTTACAAAAAGAAGTGTGTTTTTTGGGGTAAAAATGATCACTATGCTTGTTCTTCTTAAGAATGTTGATTTGAATGCAAAATTTGTTTTTGATTCCAAAGTAACCATCCTAGATTTAAAATTGAATGACATGAAATGTATTTTTTTATTATTTTTATAAATATATTTAAATTGTAATGTATTTTTATTTATAAAATAGATTTTTATTTTATAAATAGATTTAAAGCAAAATTGCATTCATATATATATATATATATATATATATATATTTGCTTCCAACTTGTTAAAGAACATTGTTGCATGACCTTTGATGACATTAGTAAAACAATATTTTGTCACAATGACATTGATAATAATTCATGGTTTTTATTGATGTTTCAGAAGAATTAAAACATAATTTGTTTTATCAAATTTGTAGACAAATTGAAAATGAAAATATTTTTAAAATGATTCACATTAGAAGTGGCCATGGATATTAACTTGATGTTATTATTTTTGAAAATTTTTTATAATGAAAAATGAATATGCTAGAACAAACTTAACTCCAAGGAGATCCCAACATATTGTATCGCATACTATACGTGTTTGGAAATATATTTATATTTTAATATATAATTAAAAAAATATTTAAAGAAATATATAGTTGTAGAATACTGAGTGCTTGGTAAATAATAGATAAAAAATTATATTTTAAATATGTATTGACATAAGTGCTGTACCCTTCTAATATTTTTAACATTTATTCAAAAATAAATACATATGTATTAATTGAAATTAATAAGTAATAATAATCTTATAATTTTTTGTATAATATAAATATATAATAAATAAATTATATTCATATAAATAAATAAATAAATAAATAAATAAATAAAATATTAAGTAAAAATAAAATAAATAAAATTTACTTTATAGAAAATATAAATCATGTTGATTTATCACTAAATTATTTTTATAATTTTAAAATTTTAGATAAAATCATAAGGTACTTTTGGAATTTAAAATTTATATTAGCATATCGTAACTATTGAAATGCTAATAATACCATGTGGTATCATCGACATTTAAACATTTTTAATATAGTATCAAGATTAAATATGATTTCAAAAAAAATTACTAAATATTAATTCATATTTGACATATGCATTCTGTCCTCAATGCACATTTTAATTGTGTTCGTAAACGTATCCTATGTCTCATCATCAAAGACAATTAATCTCTATTAACCATCGTAATCGATAAAAATTTTAAATGATATTAATATATTTTAAGATCCAATTATTATTATTATTATAAAAATAGGGATATCCTAAATACATCAATATATTTTCAACTCGAATCGTCTAATGTTAACTATAGTTAGTTATGGTTTAAGTAAGTTCTCGAGGGATATGACATATATAGTCTTAAACTCTTAATATAGATTTATAAGGGCAAATATGCAGCTTCAAACTCTGAAAGATTTATAAGTCATCAGGTACTTTTGGTCCGACGATTTCCCGTAGTCACTTAGCTATAGAATGCTTTGGAAGACACACCTTCTTCTGCCAATGTGTCGTTTATCGACCACATGAAGCCAATAAACTATATCATCTATGATGATTATTAGTAATGCAATTTAAATTTGATTAGGATTAGATTAGAATTCGAAATTTGAGTTGGATTAAAAGCGTATGTTCGATTAGAAGTAGAAGAATATTAATTTAGGCTTAGAAACAGGACCTTATGCTCGTGATTAAACACGAGAATAGAGAAGAGAGAGGAAGCAATCGTCTCAAACGGAGACATGAGGGATGATGTAGACGTGATAGAAAGAGGCAACACCTGATTGAATTAAGCTTTTGAGTAATAAAGGTCTATCTTCTTCTTCGTCTTTCCTATTTCTTTCTGTGCATTCGAAATCTAACAATACTGAGTTAATAAACACTTAATAAGGATCATCATATAGCTCACTGTCTCGTTAACATAGTGTAACTGTTACTCCGAGAAAGAATACATATTAGATAATATTAATTAATAGAGAATATTCTACCAACCAGCCAACCATTAATTATATGATACTATATCTCACCTAAAATTATCCATTCTCAAGATGGCTATGAGAGAGGAATGGTCTTTAACTCCTTATTGGACCTTTTGACTTTTCATTTTTCCAACCAATTAATTGTTCTATGTTAAACGTTTAGATCCTCATCCTATCAAAATTTTTAGACTGAAGATTCAAATCCTCATCGTAAATGATTTTTATATCCAAAATAGAGGTGGCGTGTATACTGTGATTAGCTCAAAGTAAAATCTTGAGATCAAATTCTACCTGACACATGTTTTCCCATCATAATCAATAATATATTTTCTTGATGATGGTCCACAAAAATTCTGATAAGTCTAAAAGCAAGAACCTTTAGCTACAACATTGTTTCTCACATCATATATTATTCTTGCATCATATATATGGAATGGACATTATTGTTAGTCAACACTAGAATGATGACCTCAAAAACAAATGTAGATGAGCAAGGAAGAAAACAGGAAGAACCATAGCTAGTCCTATGAGCTCCTCCTATATATATGTAGATAAACCTTATCCTTCCATAGATATAAGTCGATGAAGCAACGTGCCTAACTCGGCTCAGGAGCGGAGGAGACTCCGCACGATCTCAGCCTGCGCGCTGCTGATGTCCATGGTCGCCATCAGCTCCGTCAGGCGGTCGCTAAGATCGTCGACGTCCCGGTGCAGGCGCTCGATGTAGTTGCATGTCTCCTGTAGTAGTTTTGCAGCTGAAGCCTGCACATCAGTCATGCATTGCATGCAAGTCTAAACTTCATGTTGAAAGCTTTATATGTAGCATGCAGCGATCATGGCGGTTCAGTAAACTTACTCTGCTTCCGCCTTGACGGCGGGTTTCGGGAAGAAGAAATTGGAGCTTGGAGATGAGCTCCTTGATCTCCTCCTCTGAGATCCTGGACCTTCTGCCAGACATCGGTGGAAGGCGAAGGGAAATCGGGGTGAGAGAAACAAGCAAGGGAGAGTGTGAGAACTTTGTGTGTGGTGGTCAAGAGACACTCACTCCTTGAACTGTGAAATAGAGCTGCAGAGCTCCGCACTGGCGTTGGGAGGCCCAGATGTCTCTCTCTCTCTCTCTCTATCGACAGTTCCTGTAAAGACTTGGATCATGGATTCAAATTTATCATTTACCCTTGCAATAATGAATTGAGTGGGACGCAAAATACAATGATGTGATGTGTTTTTCATGTTCGCGTCTGTCACATTCTTTACAAGGTTGGGGGGGTGAAAAGATTAGTTTGCAGCATAGGCCAATAAACGAAGGAGGGAGACCCCTGCGGTCGTGTGCATTAAATTAAGCAGTCAGGGGTGCAACTGGCTGATTTCAAGTGGCTCACCGCGTGATGGATTCTCTGTAGACACTCACGCACATGGGCTCATTTCAAGTGGCAGCGATGGTTGCCCACCGGATTGGGCGTCATTCTGCGGGACTCCATGTTTACAAGATCTAAGGAGGAGTGTTCTGCTCGTTTCGACTCTTGCGTGTTGCATTAGTACACAACCATTACTTTCTAGTGTTGTTTTGTTTTGGCGAGTTAATGTGTTTGTGTAATTGGAAAACAACAGCCGACCATTATTCACCGGTGCGCATGCAGTGGAGAATGAGTGAATAAAATGTGATCGATCAAAGAAAGAAACGGAGGAGCACACCAAACTCGACGTCCCCGTCGGACATGATTGCGAAAGGCGCACTCGCATTGCGTGCTTAGGCTGCTCACTCCTCGTTGGCACCCACATGTGATTGTCTCGCGGCTGCGTTGAACATAAACTGCATGCATGCATACGGCACAGACGAGGACGCAGAAAAAGCGGCTGACGAGAAGGGCGATCACCTAAGCGTGATGGCGCCACTTCACGTGAAGCAAGGGACAAACAATTGGGTACCACTGTCTTCTCCAGATTAAACTTGTACTATGCAACCTGTAAAAAGCTTTACGAGCGTACACAACTCCGAGGGGGAGGGGTCGATAGGGTTGAATGTCCATCCATGTCTTCCCTCGGTGCTAAAGCCATGGACATGGCGATATGGCATATCAAATGCTCATCGATCGTTGCAACTTGGCTAGAATAATGTTCGAGAGTTTTTTATATACACTTAAGATTGGATTACCACAAGTTCTGATCATGGACCTAAAATATCAGCATCGTAAAGGGATTTGACCCACGAACGCCCATGGTTTTATGCAAGATAAGGCTTTGGGACTGGTGGCGATTAAACAAGACTCTGTGATGTCCCGTTGCAGATAGCTAGCTAATGTTGGTGTCGATGTCGGCCATAAATGCATCACGTTGGTTGTTGCAGGCGCATGAAAGGTTAAAGCACCGGAGTGGATAGTCTCTTTACCCCATTGTGCCTTCGTCGAAAGCCTTTTTTTGACGTTTTGTGCTGCAGCATCGATGGGGGATAAAATCAATATAACTTGGATCGTTCGAAACCGATATATCCGAATTCATATGAGACTCTTGTAAATTAATTTTAAATCAAGATTTAGCAGATTTGGGATTTTTATTTTTGGGCAAACATCCAATCTTTCTAAGCTAATAATTTAATGAAACACTTGGTTAATTTTGAACATTTAGAATATGTTTCTTTTGACAGAAATTTTGTCATTATGGAATTTTTTTATTGTTCAAGCTTGTTTTAGATTTTTTTTATGTTCTCATTAATATATCCACGCATTTGAGATCATTGGCAGATGTTCCAGACTTTTGAATGCATACAAGTATATCAACTGATGTTTGTTACCGGATGATAAGGATTATATATATATATATATATATATATATATATATATATATATATATATATATATATATATATATATATATATATATATATATATATATATATATATATATAATCCTAAAATGATGATATTTTTATATATTAATTACTTAAATTACCTCAATAACAGTAAGGTTACTTTATGTTTTATAATTATTAGTTGAATAGGTAATTTATAAGGAAAAAATATAAAATAATATATTATTATATTATCAAATATAGAAATTGATTTTGTGACATACTTCGACGCTTCTAATCAAACTTTATAAGTATAACATTTTATCAGAGGACTTGATGCAATCAGGCTCAATTGACAAATCATTGAATATACTTTGTGACGTATTATAGTAATTTTCTTATTTAAGAATAGTAAGTGTGTTATATGCATTATGATATAGAGTACTTAATGATTAAAAAATTTAAAAATAATTAATATTAATTAAAACTTGAGTTTCATTATGTTAATCCATTCATTAAGGTCTTATAACCTAAAATATTTAAAAGTAAATATGTTCTTATGATTGAGTTTATAAGTAACTTATAAAAGATATAGTAATGTATGTTTGAATGAATATTATAATTAATATTTTTATTTATATAATTAAAATTATTATGGTTGAAAGTAATAACAGAATTATCTTAACAAGATAAATTAATTCGATCATTTTGGATTGGATTAATAAAAACTAACAATATTAGGTACATAAAAGGAAGTATGACATCGATCATATATAACCGCTATGAATAGTCAAACTAATATAGTATTATATTTATTAGACTTATTGATCTATTTTAAAAATAATAATAAGCACATATAAAATATTTTTTAAAGTTTTAAATTTTAATTAAGTAAAATTTATTTTTATTTTAATTTTTTTATATCTTATCAATTAATGGGTCAAGTGGGAGAATGTTAGATTATGTGGCTCTATCTACTTAGGTAAGATATATTATAGATATGATTAGATTTTGATTATGATTATCGGTAAATAAAAAAATCTAATTATGGTAAGATTCCTTAAGAGATGACATTTTGAATGATTATTCTAATTACTTATTCTATACCTTCTATTCTCATCTATAAAATAACAAGACTTTGTAAGGATGAAATAACCTAATCAATTAATGAGAGAATTATATATCTTTTCTCATTATTTTTTTTTCGAGAAAACGAGTTTAGCTTTTGTTACGGATAGATATCATTATGACATTTGAATCCATTGATGAAGCATCTATAGATTAGATAAAAGTTTTTTGAGTACCATCGAAAGATATGTATCATATATTTGATTTATTATTATTTGCTTTTAGTTTCTGACATTAGATTTTTACATAACAATACCATATTATAATTTTTGTGCTTATAATAACTTCAGTTAGAGATAGAAAAAACTTTTATTTCTATAAATTTTCCTTTTATCTTTGTTTGATTAATCGATAAGCCTCCGATAAGAGTTGAGAGAAGCTATTAGAGTCGTGAAAACAATAAGAACGAGAGAATGTCACACAAAAGACAACATAGATGGAGAAGAAAAGGAAAAAAAAGATAAGATTGAATGACAAGACAAAAGAAGAGGTTAGATAGATTATTGACAATTTAATTGTTAAGTATAAAAAGATGACCCATGCAATCCAATCCTCCGTTCTAATAATTTTTTAATCAATTATTATCCACCCAAATTGATTTAATCGATATATCACCATTTGTTACGATTCCTACCATGCTCGATTTATGTTTCGGTGCATGATCCTCGTGATGAGGGATCTCAAATAGATCTCTCATCACATGACAGGGATCTCAAACAAATTTTAGCTTTTAAGTATGTGGAAAATTGGCTTTAATTTTGTAGAATATGATCGATTATAACTTCTTAAGATGTGAAATGAGTAATTATAATTTATTTTTTATGAATCTAAACGGGGGAGTTCTTATGTATAGAGTTATATCTTATGAAAATAACTTTTAAATCTTTAAATTTTAGAGTTATGTTCCATCATTCTATATCCGAACACTAATCATTATAGGGATGAATTTTAAACTATAATATCATATATTATAGATACTCATCAATTCTGCTCTTTTGTCAATCAATCAATTTATTAGTATGACCATCAAAGTCTTTATGTAAAAGAGATTTTATACCTCTTGATTGATCATAATAATTCTTATCATTAGAGAAGATTAGTACTAAAGGGATTTGACATCTCTTAATATTTTTTTTTTATAAATCTCACAATTTATAAGATCGATTTTATTATATTTTATATGTACACAATAAAAACAATAATCAAATACAAAGTTTCTTTTTCTTCTTTTTCTTCTCATAATCTCCCTTCAATCTAATAATAAATTAATAAATTATTATTAGTTTAACATAATATTATAGTGAATTAATTATTGAAAGTACTTACTAGTTTAATCGGTAAAGACTTTCATAGTTTACAACGATGTCTTGAGCTCGAATTCTTTGTTACTTGTCTATTATAATATATCAATATTATTAGAATCATCCTCGTTCACTATTAGGATAATAACAGATCCACAAATCAAATATCTAATGATAAAAGAAATATTTTATCAGACATTCAACTATTTATTAGGAGGTGATTACCATAAGTCCACAAGTGGATGAAGACTGCAAAGCCACAAGAACATAAAACCTATTTCCAAGCTTTGTCCCATTTATATCAATAATCACCACCATAAGTTGCTTTGTACATAGAGTAGCTTACATGATGATAATACAACTATAGCTAGGTTTCACAAGGCCCAATATTTATGCACGGGCAAAGGATTGAGTCCAAATTATATTGTGCTCACGAGCAAGATAATATAATTATATTGTGCTCACGAGCGCACAATCCACTTGTAAAGGTCATGTTTGACTGACCATTAGAGTGCATGAGGAACATACCTACCTTCACCTAACACTCCATAAATTAGGCATTGCAAAGCTTAGTGTTGCTTCACTGCGCTAGATAGACTAACATGAGCCATATGGGTCCAATCGAGACATGGTGAGATTAAACTTATGACTACACCTACCATAAGATTTGTATGCTTTGACACGGACTTATATGTATTGGTAGATACTAATATGTGCATGCCGCTCATGACAATATTATTCCATTCCATTCATTGTAAGGCATCATCCACTAAATGGACGATTCACATTACATAGCTTATATCGTATAAGAGAGTGGCCTCGCTAGCTAGCCCACTAATCGCACCGCAAGTATGTTGATCTCATAAATAGGTTAAATAGGAGTCTTGAAAGGATTATCACATGTTTAGGGGTTTATTATGCTTGAGTGACATGCATTATTAAACTAGCATCTAAATGGATATATATATATATATATGTTTAATATGTGATTGATGGTAGATTAGTAATCAAATTAGGTTAGTGTGGATGTGAGATCTCTACGTGATTGTGCCCCACATGATAGAAGTTTTGAGTTTATCATAGAGCAAGTAGTACTTATTAGTTTGAATCACTTATACCACTCCCTAAGTATGATGACATGATGATATGATATATCAAAGAATCATGTGTTTATTGAGACAGGAAGGCTAATACTAGTAGGTGCACTTGGTTCCTCTATTTATTATCATGATGAATGCGTTCTACTTTGATAAATGAGGGGTACCATTTCATTTATTATTATGAATACGATATAAATTTTCTTTATTTATTATTGAGAGAATAAAAACTAGAGGCATACCTAATTAGGGAGTGTACCATCTTGTGTTCGATCTGTGCCATGATAATGTGTGATTGTTCACTTGCATATCATGCATGACATATCGCATGAATGCATTACGCGTACATGTACATGATCTGTGTGCATTATCATTGAAATGTACTCTCATTATCTTTCACTAGTATGATATACATAATTGATTTTATATATAATATTTGACTAGCACGTTGTTACTAGTTTTTTCCATGTCTGTTATTCTTTATTCATCCAAAACTACTTCTATAAATGCAAATGATAAGATATATTTTGGATCTTGGTCATATCATGATTCACGTCACGATCCACCTCTAGCATCAACACAAGGGTTGCCTTCCTCTCACGTCGAGTCGAAGCCTGTATAGGGAGGCATCCTGTCGACAAGTTCTGTTTCAGAAAGCATGGGACGATGTCGCATGGCGTTGTTTCGCACATATCAGGCGACGATCGCACAAAGGTACGAACTCATCACTCGAGGGGTCGATCGTCACGTCAAATCCACATACGATCGACCCTCGAGCACAAATATAAAAGCCCCTAATCGGCATCTGACCAGGGGATGGAAAAACAAGTAATAACCAACTAACTTAATCTACGAGAGGTCCAAGTTAGGAATCCCCAGACTTGGGTCTGTGTGCAGGGATGCAACCACTCTCAAGCCAGCTCAATCCTGCATTGGAGACGCGACTATCCCAACCTCTGATCCAACCCGACCTTGGTATCGCTTCTGATCGATCAAGAGACACTCTCGAACATCGAATATTCTAGACATCGACCCGTGGATTAAGCTATGTTGACTCCTCGACCACGACGTGTGAGTTTACTAACAACAAATAATGATGTAAATTATTTTAAGATAGTATGATGATAATTTTAATTTAATAGAACAATAGGAGTGGTAGGGAGTATCCAAGATGATTTAACAATTAGGTAGTTGGTTATTTGTTGTAAAATGTGTTGTATATTTATAAAATTATGTTAAAAAATATATACAATTTTGTATAAAATGTTTTTAAAGAGAATTTCATATGATTTTCTTAACATACATACGAGTTATGAATTCATAATGACACATGATAAGCAAGAATGTGAAATCTTCATAGTGACCAAACCTTAGGTTATTCTTGTCATCTAGTAAAATCTAAGTTATTAAGCTTATCAAACTTAAAAAATGAAGAGTTATCTCAGATAATACACAAATAATTAAATATATTTAAAACAATTATTTATAAGGATAAAATATCCCGTTTTATTTTTATTTTTTAATAAATATGAAACAATTTATGTTTTTTAAGAGAAAAAAATATATAAAATAAAAATATCTTAGAAATAAAACAATAGAATTATGAAAGTATAAATTTCTGCTTTTATTCCTTATTTCATATTTTATCTTTTATTAATTAATTTCTCTTTGCTAAAATAGAAATATCTGAGAAATATTGAATGAATTTTTCAAAGACATATTTTCGAAACCTTCTTCGAGAGGTAAATATCAAATTAATTTTTCATATTTTCAAAATAAAAATTTCAAAATATTTACCCAAAATTGAAAATTGAAAATTTAATTAACAGTAGCAACAAATAATGGTTATATGCAGAGGAGACAAGTTTTGTATATCTTATTTTGCTTCGGCAAAATAACAAAGATTAGGGTATTTAAATCAAACTAAAATTAAATTAATTAATTAATTAATTAATTAATAGTTTGATTTTGAAAGGAGAAATTCTGTTTTTAGGTTTGATTAATCGATTTAAGTCGAATTGATTTTAATTTTAAAATATTAATACGATCGAATTTATTATCTTAAATTCTAATAAATTTAATTCGATTACTCAAATCGAATCAAAGATTCTTGTAGTAATGTTAATTCATTTATATATTCATAATTTTCAGCGATTAAATTATTGTGTCGACCCAATTAAACTAAGATCCTGATTTGATTCAATTAAATATAATCTAATTTTAAATTACGAACTCAAATGATTAGTTTTGAACTAATTCAGTTAAATATGTTTTCAAAATAATTTTAGTCCAACCTATCATATTTAATCGAATGAAACAGAAAAAAAAATAATTTAATTTGGTTCAGTCCATAACGTTCGGTTCTGTTCGAACCGATTTGAACACCTCTAACTAATCAGGACTGCAGTCGGATGTTACAAGACGAACAGGTTGAAAGACTCCCTAAATTTATCATATTTATGAAAAATGAAGGAAAGTACGACTTTTCTAGATACATTTTTCGAAAAAAATTCTAATCTTTTACTTATTTTCGGAACCACCGAACCCGAGAGATCCGGCTCTGCGATGGAAGCGGTAAGCGTCGGGCCGCCGCCCCGGGAGCGGCGCCGCCTTCTCTTCCACCAGATCTCCGTCCTCCTCCTCACCTTCTCCGCATACGCCGCCTTCCACGCCTCCCGAAAGCCCCCCAGCATCGTCAAGAGCGTCCTTGGCCCCGAGGCGCCGTCCTCATCCTCCGGCGGCGGCGGATGGCCGCCCTTCGACGGCCCTCGCGGACCCCATCGCCTCGGCGAGCTCGACCTCGCGTTCCTCTCCTCCTATTCCTTCGGGATGTACCTCGCCGGCCATGTCGCCGACCGCGTCGACATCCGCCGCTTCCTGGCCCTCGGGATGCTTGCCAGCGGCGCCTCCACCTCTGCCTTCGGCGTCGCCTACTGGTGGGGCGTCCATCGCCTGAGCTTTTTCCTCGCCGTCCAGGTGATCAGCGGGCTCGTCCAGTCCATTGGCTGGCCGTGCGTTGTCGCTGTCGTCGGAAACTGGTTCGGAAAGTCGCAGAGTCGCGGGCTCATCATGGGCGTCTGGAACTCCAACACCTCCGTCGGGAACATCCTGGGCTCCATCATCGCCTCCTCTGTGCTGGATTTCGGGTGGGGTTGGTCGTTCCTTCTTCCGGGGCTTCTCATCACCGTTGTCGGAGTCTTTGTCTGGGCGTTCTTGGTCTCTGATCCAGGAGATCTAGGGTTTGAATCTGTTACCATGGAGATCGAGATGAATGAACCTGGTGTTGTAGAATTGGAAGATTTAGATCAGGCGACTGGGGAGGAGATGGGTCTTCTTGAATCGAAGGAAATGCATGAGGCGGATCCGGTGACAGCAATTGGATTCTTGGAGGCATGGAGGTTGCCCGGTGTGGCACCATTTGCATTTTGCCTCTTCTTCTCCAAGCTCGTGGCATACACATTCCTTTATTGGTTGCCATTCTATATTCGCCATACTGGTACGTCTGCATTCTGTTATTTCAGCTTTTGGGGATTCACTTAAACTCTGCTATATTTATAGAAGATGTTTACATGTCCCAAAATTTTTGCGGATGGCATAGGTCAAATTTTGGACAAACTACTTGAGATAAGCATAACAAAAGATCTTTCGATATTATGAAATATAACATGAAAACATCAGAAGCATCTGAAGCATAGATTTGGATTTAATAGAGACTTTGACTTTGGAGACATTAATATAGATTGCTTTGCTAACCCTCAAATCCATGCCGTCAAGAAAACTTCGCAAACACAGAGAGGAAGTATGCATGTTCATTATATTTATCAATTGTAAAATCTTGCAGTTCTATGTCATACATGTGCTATTTACTACCACGAAAATTTAGACTGCTAGTGTTTGTGGAAGGCAGTCATAGCAGCAGCCATGGTGTCCACAATGGTGGTTTTGGCATAGGCACCATGCTATGAGATGAGATGCGAATGATATCACTTTTGAAATAGCTAGTGTTTTATTGGCCTCAAGGCTAGCATTGCATCCGTTATATTTTTGCCCAGGGTGGAGAACTAGTGAGCTAATGATGGAGATGATTTCAAATAAGACAGTGAAGAGCTAATTCTAGTTGATTTCTTAACTGATTTCCTTAATTTATTGGATTTATCTATTTTTTATGATTTTCAGTTAAACTTTTATTCTTAAAATTTTCTAGACCTCTTAATGAGTATTTTCAGATGATGATTCACTCATCACTAGATACACCAAGAAATGACATGATGAGATCATTCAAAATAACAATTAAATTGTGAGTTATCAGCAACCAATATGAAAAGAACAATGCTGAGATCGAAACATAGTAAGTTTCAATCAACTCCGATTTTGACAATATTGTTGTAAACAAGATGGTGACTGCAGTATCTTCTTTGCGTCTACAAGATAAAAGTATGATTCAACCAATCCCTTTAGCTTCAATAAGATAATACACCCTCTCCCTTATTTAGCACATGTTAGTGAGGAATTGATATCAATTGGATGATTATGAGGATGACAGCTCCCACCAAGTGGTCAGCCCTAATAATGTCCAACTTTAGCTGTAAGAAGTGGTACCTTTAGCTCAGAAAGCCAAGATGGACACTGAACTGACTTTAACACCATCATGTCAAATGACTAAATCAATGTCTCGAGCATATGATCAGTATCAGCCTGACATCCTTGGCACTTCACTAGTTCACTGTGGCTAGCAAAGGTCCGAGGATTGGTTGTCTAGTTGGTAGGTGTAGAGAAAAATATTTACTTGATGGCTATCCAAACAATTTGCCTTTGAGCTACAACTTATAATTATTGATCTTCAAGGATGGCCTTACAGGCCTCATATGCTGCTTCTGGAAGCGAAGTCATCACCATATTGTGCTCCTAAATCCTCCCCAAGTAGCTATCCTTGCACCAATTGGAAGTACCAAATCCTCAATAGATTCTTTGTCGATTCTTTGCTACTTTCCGATGGTACATTTGGTAGAGCAAAGACATATTACTCATCAACAGGCGAAGATTGACTCTTCCAAATTTAATAATGTGGATTTTCAAGGTTGACCTTTTCTTGGATTATATAAGGATCCTTGCAGACTAAAAAAGTTGCCTCAGCATTCTTACATTTGGCACTGAACTTGCTTGGTACAATCATTGCCTACATAGAGTGTGAAGATCGATTACCTTGTGTTTAAGGAGGCTATCCTAGTGCACTTTGGTCGTACAATTATGGCCAACCAGATGACAGATTTTAATCTACTTGCATAATAGTTCACGTGATGTAATATCAAGTGATCTTAATAAGAATAGTAATTTTGTTTGCAAGTTCCATAAGGTGGTCTAAATCTTTTCCTAGCGGATTGAAGTACTGTTTGTTGACAGATAGTGTCTTAAAGGCCTTCCTAGAAGTGATGGTGGGTTGAAAAATATTCCAATATTGTCAATCCTCAAAGCAATTTTAATGTCCAAGAATGCCCATTGTTGAGTCTAGGCTAACCATGCCTTAGGTTTTCCAGACCAGTATAATTATTCTTAGAAATCTATTCAAACCTAAAATATCAAATTTGGCCATGGTATATTAGGCTTATTAGGCTCTTATGATGCCCAAAAACATATTTATAGAATGGCTAAGCAACAATATATGTTGCCATAGTGAATAGCAGTGGATTTTAGGACACAAATGTAAAGAGCCTAGTAAATTAATACTTTTGGACCTTAAAGATGAAGAGAAGACTTGGTTGTCGTGAATGCTTGATAGAATAAAATGAAGAGCCTCAAGGAGATTCCGTGCAGTCCCAACAGTTTTACTAAACTGATTTTACAAAAGTACTTTTGCATTCCATGAAGCTCTACTTTTATGGTTATAAAGTTCATGATTTGTATTAAGAATCAAATGGTCATTACTCTAGTGGATATAATGTTGACTTAGTTTTAATAACAGAGAGACCTTCATGCCTTGCAACAAGAAGTGGATCCTTCAGAGAATTGTTAGGCAGGATATTGGTGGTTTAATTTTTCTCCCTTTTGAGAGGTTGTTAGGGGGATCCTTCCCCTGATGTAGCCCTTGCTTCTGGAGTCCTCCCCTATTCGAGGGGTTGTTAGGGGATCCTTCCCCTTAGATAATGAGGTTTAAAAATTAACAGAGACTAATGCATTTATTACTTTGATCAGAAAGATCAGCCTTTTTTAACTCACATATATGTATATGAAGCATAGCATCATCAAGACTTCAACCATACCATGTCTCTGGATGCCTTCAACCACTGACCGGTGAGCACTGGATGTCTCTCCAAAAGTAGCTTTGAAATACTTAAAACTATGAGAAGATGTCAATCAACTTCATTCACAGGAGAAAGCAATTTAAGTTGAAGAATATTGACGAAAAACCAAAAAGTGGGAATGGTAAATGTATTGCGACTTACATAGTACTACCATTACCACAAACTAGTAGCAGGCCTAGGATCAACTCAATACATCTCAGCAAGCAATCAAATATTTCAGTCTGCTAAAGCCTCCACTCCAGCAAAAACACAGTTGTTCACATCTGAAAGCCAAGCTCTAGGCTTTTGAAGTTTCTGGGAATTATCTCTAAATGGTTTCAAATAATTCCCTTATCAATATTACATATAAATGAATAAATAGAGATCTAACTGTGTCTTAATTTATTAAGCTATTTCCCAACAATTCATAATTATCACCTTAGGGATAAGATGAGGCTGAAAAGGCAGTATTTTCATTATTGATTTATTTTTACAACACTCGGAAGGGGGTTCTGGTGAATACATCCTCAGCCGAATGAGTTGGCCTCATAAAAGGGTTCTATATTGAACATCATAGAGCCAACCAAGCAGGAACTAGGTCTGGCCAAGTTAGAGGCCCAACCGTTCTCTAATATAAGGGCATGGGTTTGCAACTTGGTCGTTGATTGGGCTTTGTATTCAATTGGCCTATGATTTGACCTTAGTTATTTGAGCATGCAAGGATGCTGGATTGATGTCTATTCTGACTTATGTAATAGTTTGACTGGCTACATTCAACTTTTGCTGAGTTAGTTAGATTAGAAGTTAATTAAATTCAACTTGATTTTTAAATACTCATATCAGTCTTAAATCTACCAAAAGTCATCCTGAAGGTCTAAATATTAGTCTCAAATCTATAAAAGGTCATCTTGAAGATCGACCTGCTTATACGAGGTTAGGGGTAAGTCCAAAAAGGATGACAATTTGGACTCCCTTTTGGACTTAAAGAGGCTTATTCTTTTCTATATGATGGATAACAAAAATGTGAGTTCAGAGTCAATGGTTGTAGCTAATTGAAGAACAAAATACAAATTAAAGCATTATCTATCAAAGGCCAAAATGCATTGTGATACATATATCACAAAAAAGATAGCCATAACCAGAATCTTTGCAATCAACTTAAAGTTGTATGCTATTGTCACATTTCATACCTATAAAAGTTAGATATTTAACTGAAACCATAGACTTACAAATATGTCTACATGTATTACCACACACTGTCGAAAAATTATCGAAATAGATGGAAGCTTAAATAATACACCAGAAACTTCAAAAGTGGCAGTTAATTGGCATCATTTACTAGATCTCCAGGTACGGGGACAAATTTAGTCCACACAGTGCAAAGGCAGAAACTTACTTAATCAAGTATCTCATGTATAAAGCCTACACTATATCCGAAAGAATAAGCAAAAAGCAACCATATATATTTCTCATGTGGATAAAATGTATGAATTGAGGGGGGAAGATAATAAAAAAATTATATTAGTTTCATCACAAATACAAGAGAGCCAAGAAAAAAAATCTGCAGTTTCCTAGTAAATTCCGTCCTTTCATTAATTTGATATAGAAATACAAAAATGCTTTGTGGTAATACTGAAGAGAAGTAATGTGCATTATAGTTCCCATTGCTGTCATGGAAGTATGTTTGCAGAAAACTGAATGCTGCAAAATCTGATATCCTAACAAGGGTAGAGGACCAAAGGGTGGTCTAAGTCAGGTTAGTAGGGTCTCTAATCTTAGCAGTCTATTTACATGTTGGTGGTAAGCCATTGGGTGATGTCTTGATGATTATTTCCCCTATAATTCTTCTTTTATCCATCTCTTCACTCTGCCCATTAATCTACCTATTTTTTAAACTTATCTCTGTCTTATGTCTCTTGGACGGTATCATATTTTCTTGAAAATAGATGTTCAATAGAAGGTGATAATCTTATCGTGTGACCAAAAGGTTCTCATGTGGTATACCACCCTTATTTGGGCTTGTTTGCATCATGGTACATGCCTGGATGGGCATGTACTGCACGTATTAGAAAGTATGCACTTTGTAAAGGACTCTTGAGGGGTTGAAGGCAACAGACAAATTATAAACTCTGGATGATGTAAACAAGCACACTGAACCTTGTTTCAAAGTATGAAACATGGACATGCCTGCAAAAGTGGGACAAGAAGATAGACATCCGAAAGTCTAATTATATGATCCCGAGACTAGGTAGTGTGTATTAAGAGAATGTAATAGGAACTGAAATTTGACAACAAAAAGTAACTGCATTCAAGATAATTTCAACCGATAGAATGTGTAGTAGTTCCCTCAATGATCATATGAAGCATGCTAGACCCTGCTCAAACATAGACTGGACGAATTCACACATATCAAGAAGATGGACATTGCATAAATCCACTAACAGCCAACAAGATTTTGCAATTCACAGAAGTCTGTTGTGTTTGCAAGTTGGATCAGGTGAGAAGGCTGAGATTATAGAACATATGTTCGGTAAATTAATGTTTCAAAGACAACTTCAAAGCTCATGAGATATTCATACTAATTCTGAATTTCACGGCACAATCCATAGAACAATCAATTGGCTTCTTCCTAAAAGAGTGATGATGCAGAAATTCACAAATTTAAGAGTGTGAATGAAATGAATCTCGTTGCTCGCTACAATGTTGCAGAGTAACAATTCTGTGTACTTCGCTTGGATTTGATTGGATTTGTTGCTAAGCATATGCTGATCTTCTGTCAGATTTAAATGTCATGCTTAGTGTTAAACATTTACCATTTCTTATTAGTATATTAAACAAAAGCTCTTTTAGTTTGATCAGAATCATAATTTTATATGCTAACCTATATTCAATGTTCTCAAACAATAAGTGATTAGAACTAATGATGGTTTCATTCAAATAAATCCAATTGTAACAAAATATAATTTAGTTTTGAAGTTATTTAACTGGAATCTTATAAATTTTAGATTATTTTGAAACTTACTGTCAAGAAAATAGCACAAGTCATGTGATACATTATTATCCTAAAGCTACATGTCAGCGAGAAATTTTTTTTTTTTAAAAGATTGTAATAATAACTCATGCAAATATTTGTTGTAGATGTTGCTGGCAAGCATGTATCACATAAAAGTGCAGGAATCCTTTCAACAATTTTTGATATTGGAGGTGTACTTGGTGGAGTTTCAGCTGGATTAATGTCAGATAGGCTTGATGCCCGTGCTTGTACTTCTATTTTTTTCCTTTTCTTCTCAATCCCAGCGCTTATTGCTTACAGATCATATGGAAGCATATCAATGCAACTCAACATTAGCTTAATGTTTCTTTCCGGATATTTTGTTAATGGCCCTTACTCGCTGATAACAACGGCAGTTGCAGCTGATTTGGGTACTCAAGACGTGATTAAGGGGAACTCTCGAGCATTGGCTACTGTTACAGCAATTATAGATGCTACTGGATCTGTAGGGGCAGCATTGGGACCTTTGCTTACAGGCTATATTTCAACTAGGGGATGGAACAGTGTATTTCTGATGCTAGTCTGTTCAACTTCTCTAGCAATTACCTTCTTGATACACCTTGCAAAAGCTGAAGTTAGTAGCAAAATGTGTGAAAGAAAGTCGACTATGACATCAAACAATCAAACACAGTGAGATAGGCATACTATGTATTGAGAGCTCGTGCTTGTTTGTCACATTGTTATTCTTTGTACCAACTGTACTAGTAATATAGTTGCTTTTTCTTTATCCATTTTGAATCTGTTTTCCATACACATTCTTGGAGCTGGATGAAGGATGACCTCCATGGATAACGCGGAGATTGTACTATCTAAGCGTGATCTTCCAGTTCCTCAATCTGTTGTTTTGTCTCAAAATTTTCCAATAGATTGATGATGATATAAAATAGTGATTTTATAATTTCTTATGGTGTTTGTTCAATTTAGCACATTTTCAGCTTGATTTTGAATATAAATTTAACAGCATTCATTATGAGTGTAACTACATCTAATATTGTGCATTTGACCTTCAAATTTACATATATACTGACAGCAATAGATTGTATTATTAGTAGAATGAAAATTTAATATTCACCAGCAAATATGAGGATGAGTGTGACTCTATTCAGTGGTATTTTTGTGTTTATGTCCTTCATGGATGAAATTTCAGTTAACCATGTGTCCATGGAAGCTACCAAATCAACCAGACATGTCAGGACTTGAAGATTCATTTTTTTGGCGGGAGGACCTTGCAGTTCTACGAAGAGTGCTTATGCTTTTGGTAACAAGAAAAAAAGAATATATATATATATATATTCGGCACGTGAGTAGTGCTCGAAAGATATGAAGCGGCCGTTTGGTTATAAATCAACTATATAATTTATTATCGAAGTCACGTGATTTCCACGTGGTAACGATGATAGAAGTCCAATCAAAGCCTTTCCCGTTTACGTTCCTTCTATCTTCTCGGTACATTTCCCCGTCTCCCTCTTTTGCGTCTCTGCATCTCCCTCCTTTCTTATTTACGTACAAAAGCTCCTCCGCTTCCGCCCCTCGTATCGGCCTCTCCCTTTCTCGCCGACGGCCTCCTAAAGTGTAATAGACCAAGCTGTTCTCGTAACTCTTTCTCCTCTCCATCCCCGTTTCCTAACCCTAACCCCAATTCCGACCCTCTTCTCCCCAAAACCCTACCATGGCCTCTGAAATCCTTGCCCGTTCTCCGCCCTAATCTCGCCGATTCGTCCCAACTGATCCCCATCTCTCCCACTTGTCCGTCCCTCTACTTTATCCGTTACTTGGAAGTTCGATTGGACCAGTCTGATTTGAGGATGGAAGCAAAGGAATCGTCGACTGTGCCCGCGGCAACGGCTTTGGCCGGGAGCAAGGATGGGCCTGTGAGTGATGAAAGTCGTCTTTCTGACGCCAGGGGATTGGCCAAGGAGGCAGCTTTCCTGTTCCAGAGCCGGCGGCTCCAAGAGTGCATTGATGTCCTGAATCAGCTACTGCAGAAGAAGCACGACGATGCGAAGGTGTGTGGGGGTTTATCTCTTGAATTGTACGATTGTGTGGCGAGATTTCTGAGAGTTCCTGTTTTCCGGAAGTTGGTCACGCGTCATAAAATTACTGGTTGGGTTGCATTTTTAGCTGTCTGATTTGATTCGTTCGTTGTTGCTAACATTTCTTCTATAGAAAAATTTAATCTTCTCTATCCTGATACTTGTTCTGAAAATTTATGCTCATTTGACTCGGATTTCTAGGTTACTGTTTTCTCCCTCACTTATCCAATGAGCAATTCTAACTTCTGAGAACTATTTGCATTAATTGCTGTTTTTAGGTTTCTAGAAATGAGTTCTTATTCATGTTTTTGCTTCTTCTTTAGAATGTATAGAAAAGAAAATTTCCCTGATGATGAAAAAACTTTGGAAGATTGAGCACAAACATGAATTTTCAGTTATTTGACGACTTAATTCCTACTAAACGAAAAATTTAGGACAACTTGAATAAGTTCTATTATTGTTTTGTTTTTCGTTGTGTTTAGATACTTAACAAGCACCATGTCCTTTTCCCGTGCCATTGCCTTATGTATTGTGTGCTAAAAATAGAAAGCATATTATGCCAAAAATTGGTTATTAGATAGCTGTAATGCAAACTCAATTTTCACTGGCTGTATAGATATGGCTCTGCTGTTGATGCAGTCGTATGCTTAGGTTTGTTCTTTTTATGTTTCTTTCTTTAGGGATATCTTGGAAACTTTTGTATCATCACTCAGTGCCTGGAAATTTCATATTTATAATAGAAATTTTAATATTTCTAACTGTGTATTTGCTGATCTCTCCTAGTATTCTTTTTTGAATAAGCAGCAGCTATTGATTGAGATTTTAGAGGAAGTGAACAAGTAAATGAGAAATGGATGACCCAATAGGATGATGTGGAATTAAGTTGGCTTAGGTTTTGGTATAGGTGGAGTCATTTATCTAGGACTAGGTCATGTAAAGTGAGTTTTAAACTCTTAAATGTGTAACTTCCTGTTGAGTTTTGTAGTGTTGTGAGATTCAAATGTGATCCTTTCAGAGCTATAGTGCACTAGAAGTCAGTAATTGGCTACTTTTTTGACACAGGAGTGTCATTAAACTTTGAATCAAGAGAAGTCAAGTGTCAGTGGTCCCTTAGTTGTCTAATAAACCAGAATTTTGAGACTTATTTCAGATTAATTTCGAGATTCATTCTGAGATATTCATTAGAAAGCTCATACATCAAATTATACATCATTAGAAAGCTTATTGAGTTATGAAGCCGAGGTATTTTACGGTGTTCAATTTTAAAGTTTTCTAAAAGAAGTTATGTTCATTCCCTTTTGGAAAAGTCATAATGACTGCTCTATCCGATTTGGAAGAAAATGCTCACCTTTTGGAGTTCGTAGATGACTTTTAGTCATTGTATGAGTCTTTAATTAGTTTTCATTTCTTTTGATTAGATTTAATCATTGGAGGGTCGATCAAAGCCTACCACTATATATATCATGTCTTGGAAGCTTTGGGTGCGCACAATGTTTCTCAAGTGGTTTCTGTTCTCATCTCTTAGGTGGATTCCTTAGAGTGGTGAGTTCCTAAATCTCGTTAGACTCTTTGG
The DNA here is from genome assembly GCA_004837865.1 of Musa balbisiana. Lineage (NCBI taxonomy): Eukaryota > Viridiplantae > Streptophyta > Magnoliopsida > Zingiberales > Musaceae > Musa > Musa balbisiana. The sequence goes on from CM017193.1 coordinate 36,716,092, forward strand.
GGCTAACATCTCCCTTGGATGTCTTTCTTGGGTGGTGAGCTTGTTTATCTTCCCTTTAATCCATTCCACTTATTTCCTCTCCATCTCAACATCATTCTTGCCTACCAAAGCACATGCAAAACATCGTCAAAAGGGGGCCTGGTTATTATTGTTAATCTTCAAGGTATTCAACTGATAATTTAATAAGTATGGACTCATATGAAGTTCTGAAAAAGGCTTATAGTTTCTCGCTGGCCTCTAATTCTCCATTTTTACACCTATTTCGAGAATCAATCATCTGCTTATTGTTAATTTGTCCATCCAAATTGGTACCTATTGATTGGATTTTGTTTTCAAAAGGGGCTCGGGCGAGGCGAGGTGAGGCCCGAGCTCCTCATAACTGGGTCAGGTGAGGGGTTTGAAGGAGGTGCCACTCCAGCGTGCGCTTGGGCCTAGGCATTGGGCGACTCAGGCGGGCGCCTGATAAAAAATGAGTCCAGGTTCAACCGAGTTGACATAGTTGGCTCAACCAAACCAACTATTCATAGCACTTACATGCCCCTTCCACACACACACTCCCGAGCCCACGTGCCCGACCCAGTGTAAGGAATCAGAAACCCTACTACAGTTTGCCTTTGCACTATGTTGTCAGATCGCGAGCTTCCTCCATTCTATGCCACCATGTTGCGAGCCTCCTCTACCCTATGCTGCTAGATCACAAGCTTTGTTCACCCAACGCCACAAGATCGCAAGCTTTCTCTGCTCTATGTCGGCAGGTTGCGAGCCTCCTCTGCTCTACATCGCCAGACTACATGCCACTTCCTCCCTACATCACCGGACCTCGAGCTTCTCCTCCTATGCCGCCTTCTGTAGCTTCATTTCTTCGACGTGTGATCTTATGTCATTGACCAACTTCATTTCGCAGTTGGTTGCCACTATCCTCCCCCCTGACCGCCCTTCATTAAATATTGCAGCTCGTATTCATGGTCCAAATGTATGTAAATTTCTTACACAAAATCTTGTAGTTATCAGTTCTCTCGAATCTGCATTTTGACCAAGTTAGTTTTGGGACTTCAACTACTTATGAGTTTGTTAGATTATCAATTTTACTAATATGGCCGACAGCATGTCTGCTGCACTTCATAGCATTTCTTCCTTGTTATATTGATGTTCTATTTTATTCTCTTTATTGTTGCTTTTCTTTTTGTCTTTCTCTATTTTAAATATTACTAATATTTTTAAGCCCTCCCTAAAATCTCCATGTGGAGAGATTGTTTTTATGTTGCTGGTGATTCGAACTTGTGCATACAAGACCTCTATATAAAATTATAAATCATGTTAGGTAGGAACATCTCAACTTTGATATCTGCTGTTATTTCCTACATTGTAACTTGGTACTTTATATGAATGTGTCTTTTTTTTTGTTATCATATTTATCAATCGTAATATGTATTTTTTTAAATTTTAATATTTGGGAATGCCTTCTTTCTTCACCTTATATTGGAGAACCACTTGTTGAAGAGGATGCTATAATGGATTTGTTATCTTTATTTGCAATCACTACTTATTTTCTCTCCTCCCTTCTCCCTCATATATTTCTGGTTATCTTCAGTAGCTGCCAAATAATTTAATATCAAACTTTATTGCAGGTGAACTTGCTTTTGAGTTCTAATCATATATTTCCCTCTTTTTATTGCTTGATGCCCTTGATCCAGGCGGTGTAGGCCTCGGGCATTCCTTGTAATTTTCAAGGTCCTTTTATGGAAGAGAGCAGATGTTCATGGAAAAAGTTGATTCTTTTTTGTGTATTCAGCTTTTTTTTCTCATACATTGATTGCTATATTTTGCATAGTTATAAATATTTTTTATCTAGGTGCATTGTGTCAAAAGAATAAACTAATTTATGTCAAAATTTTGGTTCATTAGCTCTATATTCAAATTTTGGTTCATTTAATGTATAATTTTGTGACATCTTTACTTTTCAATGTTTACATGAATCACCTTAGAGCCTTTACATTCCATGAATTTGGAACATCGTAAGCTCTTTTTTGTGGTTCCTTTGATTTGGTAATTATTTTTTGCATGTTACAAGCTTGGAGGTTTGCCATGAAATTGAAAACCATTTGTTCGTCTGTTTAAGATATATTCCTTGCTAGCATTTGTGCTTGATTAAATGTGGTATGTCATTTCTGCAGGAGGGAGGAGTTCATTCAACTTATATTGTGTTATTGAACTATTCAGTACTATGTTTTTCTGATGACTTGCATATAAAAGAGTATTAGTACTTTTGGTGTGCTGATTTGTTGTCAAGTGAGTGTGTAATTTTAATTGGCATTTTTGTATTGAATTTCAGGTTGTTCATAACATTCTTGTTGCAGAATACTACCGAGATGGTTGTTCTGACCCTAGGAATCTGCTTGATGTCCTTTGTAAGGTTAAAGTAAGTAATGCCGTTCTACAGTTGATTACTCTTCCTGGGTTTTTTATCATTCTAATGGAAGAATCTTTTAAGGAATCATATATTCATCACAATATTTTAGTTCCTTTGTAAGGTTAAAATAAGTAATGCTAATTTTGCATTTAATTTTTGACATATTGATAATCAAGGCTTATTATTTTGTATGGATTTGTTGCAAAATTATTTCTTTTGTCGGCTTTAACTATTAATCTCAGAGAGCATGTCAAAAACTCATCATGTTAACACAGTTTTAACTTAAGCAAATTTTATTCAATTAATAATACATTGTTTGGCATTTTATTAAAGCTATAAATATATAGCATGAATCAATTCTGATGTAATAGAAGGATACAAGTGGAACATTAAGGTTTAAGTAGCTTACAAGGATTCCCACTGTTGAAACTTCCTTGCTTCCCTTCTTGTTTTTGACTTTCGGAGGGTCCAATAAGTCAGTTTTTAGAAATGCCAACCATTACATTAGGTTCTGGCAAAGAAAGCTCAAAGTGTTTCCTTCCATTCACTCCACTGGAGGAATTATGTACATTGTTTCTAGTTTAGAAAAGCTTAGGCATAATATATACTTACACAAGTTTAATCATTATATAATTCTTTTAGATTTTTGTAACTAAAGCTAAGTACTATTTGGCTAATTATGGTAAGAACATTTATCATTTGAGGTATGTTGAGTTACTGATGCCTAATGGGATCTAAGAAATGAATTAAGTTGCTCTTATGAATTATGATCAGACCAATCAAGGATGTGGTTACAAGGCTACTGCCTAGATTGTATTCCCACGTCAGGAAGATTTGCTTCTTGGATGTGCATGACACCCAATAGTTATACACTTAATTCATGTGGTGTAGGTGTTTCTGATGAACTGGATTTCAAGATACACATTAAGAAATTCAAGTGATGCAATTTTGTTGTGTAATGATTTTCCAGTTCTTTATAGTAACAGACTTTTCATTGCTGGTTTTGAAGTGATTTTCCTGAAAAAGATCACTCTTTTAGTTGAACATTGATGTATTTTTCCAGTGACTTTAAACTGTTCCACAACATCTCTGCCCTCTGTTGATATAGAACTAGCATGGTGTTTCTTTTCGTGCCTATTCAACTATTCTTTTTAGCTATTGATTGTAAATTTGAGGTTTATGATAGGTTATCTTTGAAGTCTTGTCTCTGCTATACCAGATGCTATTGTGGTTACTTGGGAGTCATCTATCACCTTTCCTTTGATTTCTGCCAATCTTCTATGTTTCTTCATACTGCATATTTTCACCATTTGTTCTACATTTGGACAAAATTTGTAAATGATAATAAAGGCTTGATTACCTGTCTAGTTATTTTTCTATGATCTATCTCACTCTTTGGACCGACATTTTATACTTGTCAGTGAGAGTCTGTTTTTAACATCCAAAGTGATATATCTTTTTTAATAATTATCTGATGCACTTTACTTGCTTATTTTTCTGGACTAATTATCTCTTATATAGGAGCAAATTGAAGCACTTGCACATTCTTCTGGAAAACAGGTCGAATGTGGGAATGGTAGTGGGAATGTTATGATTTCTGGATCTAAAGTGAATAATGCTTCACTACAGCAAATTTCTGCCATAAATGGTGGCAGAATTCTTTATGCAGAGGAGTGTGGCACTTCAGTAGTAATGCTGAACATTGTATGTATATCTATGTTATTTTTTATTTTTTATTTTTTATTTTGAGTAGAAGTTCCTTTTATCAGCACCATTGAATGCACAAATCAAAGCATTCTGATACGTTTGTTAATTTTGGTGCTCCACAGGCTGTCGTTCTCTACCATGTGCATGAATATGCACATGCATTATCAGTTCTTGAAAAATTATTTCAGAATATTGAGCCTGTTGATGAGGTCTTTCTCAGTTCGTATTCATCTTATGTATTCATATGGTGATTCTTCTTTTTTTCTTTACTTAGTTCTTTTTGTTTTTGCAGAGAATAGCTCTTAATGTGTGCCTTCTTCTATTGGATATTGCATCAGCCTGCCAAGACGTTTCAAAAGCTGCAGTAAGTTTACACCTGAGGTGTCATTTCTTTTGCTGCCCCAATGTAGGTTCTACATTCTATGGTGTGGAGCACAACATGACAATGTTGCCATACACATTGTCTGAGTGTATTGATTTTGATACAGAGCTCTCTTTTGAGATGTTGGGATCCTTCCTCCGATATATCAATTTTTTGTGTCTTCATCAAATACACTAGCAATAGTATGGTTGCTAATAATTATGTTGATCTTGATAAAAATAAAGGAAAAAAGAATTGGAATTAATTGACTGATCCATTGGAGTTGCACCAATTTCATCATAAGCTGAACTCTGAAACCATTAACTATTATGCATTTTTGTATAAAGTTGTAATATCTGTTTTTGTGCATGCTATGATCACATTTAGCTGTTGTTATTTTAAATTTAAAGCTATGATAAATAAATGGGGTCAATAATTTTGTGCATGATTGATTTGACATTGGCAAAATGTTGGTCACAGTTAGCTTGCCTTTGTCATGATAAGTGGAACTTCGTTCTTATTGTTTGAGGCCTTTGTATAATTAATGACTTTGAAACACATTCGTTGACTTAAAAGAGCACTTTGTGTTTTTTTCTCCAAAGATCTTTGATGATTATGTTTGACTTATATCTTGGGATAGAGGTAGTTGTTCATTATGATGTAACCTGCACTTATTATTTGTACAAGTGGCCCTCCGTTTTTTTTATTAAATCTTTAAACTTCTCTCTTCACTATTTATTACAATGACACTGATGGTTTCTTTTTGTTATATGTGGACCACTCCCAACCAGTTCTGCTGCCTAAGCTTTTGCCCTTCGGTAGCTTGTCACAAATGTACAGTACCATAATTAGGCTTGTACTTTGTAGATGGATTCCCTTTCCTCCTCAGTATTTCTTCCTCCAAACACAAACTACCCTCGTCCCTTACTCTGCCAACCTTTGCTCTATTCCACTGTTATTTGAAGTTGAAAGAGACTTACTGTAATAGCAGCTTGAAGTTCATTCAAGGATTTGCTGCAGTCAAGAGGGATAAGTGCCCATCTTTCTCCAATATTATTCTCGGATCTAAGCTTTCAATTTGAATGTTCCTCCTTGTGGGATCTAGGTTTAATACTTGGAATTGACTTCAAATCAACCAATCTTTTTACGATGATCGAGTAGCCAATTTGAGAAGATTGGATTCAGCCATTTGTGGGTAGAGGAATTGGACTGGAAGTTTCAAGATACATAATTATATGGGCATATTTTCCAAATATTGATTTTGGAAAGGGTAAACAAAACTCTAGATTTTTATAATATTTGGCTAAAGTTGATGCCTATTGCCATAGAAAGAGGGTGTACAATTGAAGAAAAAATTGGTATCACGTTGTAAATAGCAATAGCAGAGGGGTCAGTATGTAACTAGACCAAAATGGATGGACTTATGTAAATGATCTACTTTCTTTTTTCTTGTTGCCAATGTATTTTTATTTCTTGGAGTTCTAAAATAACTATTTAAAAAAGTCTTGTGGTAATTGACCCCTTGATCTGGTACTTCAACTTTAGAAGTAGATGATTATGGGGATTGACCCTTGGTAACCTGAGTATCTCAATTACTTGGGTTATTGAGAAGTTGGCTGCCAATACGCAATGATCAGGTGGGAATGGATTAAGTTAGCCTATCTTGGAAAAGATTATTTGATTTCAGCTTGGAATTTCGTTGTCTGAATAAAAAAGATGAAAAGTTGAAGAAAAGAAAGAGAAGAGAAAGGGATAGAGGGAGGAAGATCAAATGGGAAGGGAAGGGCTTGTGAAGGAGATCAGATGGGCAGGTACGAAAAGTGGGAGAGTGGACCTAGGAAAATAAGTGGAAAAGCAGACTGATTAACTTCTTGATTTGCCATTGTTGTTGTCTTTTGTTGTCATCACCATTGGCCATTGGGGCTGCCATCACTGCTATCACCACTGTGATTGAGCAATGCCATCTGCATGTGCCCTACTGGAGTCTCGTAGCTTATTAAAGGTGAGAGGAGTGAAGAGATCATATAGAGATAATGAGTTGGATAAATATAATAATGTGTTGGATCGTGGTTGGTGCGAGATTTGGCTCGGCACCGTTAATATGCTTATATAATGAATTGGGTTGAACCGAGTTAATATAAGAAGAGTGATTCGGGCCGATTTAGTCTTTTGAACTACACCTAGTCAGTTGATAAAACATGAGTTGGTCCACTTGGTCGATTTCTGAATTACCTGGATTGGCTCAAGAATACTGCACAAATTTCTGTGTAAGTCCAAGTGGTCCAGCTCATAATGATTGTTTAGTTCAGTTTGGTTTTGGCTGTGATCCAAGACTGTACATTGAATTATATTTTTGTATCCAATTTATCTGATAAAATAACATATATAATATATAAAATATAATATAGGTAAGTTGTACTTATTAATTTAGTATGTAAATTATATTTAAATTATTACTAAATATATAGTCTATATGTTTTTAACTTATAAAGTATGATTCATACAAAGGGAGCCTGAAAAAAGAAGGCCGAGCTGTAGGTCAACCAAAGGGAAGTTAAATGGATATTTCCAGTTACGTATATCTTTCTTGTAGCTTAGCTCAGTGCAAGAAAATATATCTAGTTAAAAGAAAATATATCTTTTTATCGTTTCTGGTACTTTTTTTTTTAGGTTGTGTTCTATCACTCCTCACACTGTTAAAACTGATTGACCTAACTTGGTTCTTTTCTTAGTGTTTCTAAATTTACATTTCATATATTCAATCTTAGTTCTACTTAATCGAAATTCTATAGTTCTTAAGGTTTGTCGTTTAACTTAGCTTAATTGACTCAGATACCTCTTCATCGGCTTCTTGTTGTTTTCATCATTGTAGTCAATCCAAACACAATTTTACTTCAATTTTATTCGGGAATAGTTGATGGAGACCATCTTGAAGTAGTGACTTATTCATTACCCACAATTTCTAACAAGTGTTTGGATAGATGATAAATTTTGGAGCTATGTAGTCTTTTCTTAAGATGATTGATTAACTACGTGATTGGTCAATTGCCATTGCCAATTGCTGATTGGTATGATGATACATCTTTGGATAGATGATACATCTTGATGTCTGCATTGTCAATTGCCATTGCCGATTGGCATGTATTGTGCCAACACGATGTTCACATGAATGCCTATCTCTGGTCTGAGATCAAGCCCTTGAACTAGCATGATGCTTAACATGGCATGTTGTTTGATCTTTTGTATTTTGGTTCTGAGCCATGCCTTTTGATCAATCAAGTGGGGTTTCATCTGTTATCTCTTCACCATTTTAAATTGTTCTGTTCTCGACATTTGTTTTTCCAAGATTTGAATTTTTGAGTTATGGTGGATTATTGATAATGGGTTGACATGCTATGGGACAGAACCATGCCAGCTGAACAGCATGGATTCATCAAGCCACAGAAAATAAATCTTTACTTGAGATTTATTTGTGATGCTTTTGGATGGAATTCATTGTTATTTGCTGAGGAATTTGTCTGAGTTTGCCGTACTTGGTCTTTGTTGATTTATTTTATACTGAAGGCATTAGTAAGTGGCTCATTCCGGGTGTGATTTTCAAGAATCAGCATGTGTTTGAGCTTTTGCTTTTTTTTCATAATCTGTGAAATCCTGGAGAGATTCTGGATTTTGTTTCTCTCGACCTCCCTATTTTTCTCCTCGACTCATTTGATATCTTTTTTTTTTTTTTTCTCTTTATCCCCTCAAACAGCCTATCTCTCACACCCTTTCACCCTCTATGGTTGATCATGTATGTGAAAAACTTGCCATGCCCTTCCTTCAATCTTTAATCCAACACTTGGAATTCTATGCAACAACTTTTGTCATTTTTTGACATATTACTGCAGTTCTCCTTACATTGGCAATAAAAACAATAAATCAGCCTCCTGAGTCCAACTAAATACTTCCAACATCAAAAAATTCATTTTATCTTGCACCATGTTTCCTATGAAACTGTCTTCTAAGCTAGAGTCTAATCAGCTCTACAGCTCCATGTCCATTTGGAATCACCTTTGACATGGTTCTAGAACCCTAAACTCTAGCCCGCAAAATTGTATACAAATGATTTCGTAGTTTGATCCGAACAGCAAGAATATCAGCAGGTTTCTCTGACCCGACAACAGTAAATGCCAACTCTTTTAGATATGTTTTGTTACTGTTCTCTCATCTGAAATTCAATATAAATAATTATGACAAGCAGTCTAATATAATGCTTTAGATTAAGCATGTGAATTGCATAAGTTTCGAAGTCTTTGATACCTGGTAATGTAATGATCTTGACAACCTGATGTTACTCTGTGAATCTTTGCATTTTTGTGCTGCTTGAGATATTTCTTTTCTGTTCTCAGCTGACACTATCATGCTCATATTAACTTCATATTTGTGACAATTGGGATTATTGTCTACATCCCTGTTTGCCTTGAATAATCCAATAATCGTTTCATTCATTACTGCACATATGTTTAGAGAGTCTGGATCCATTGTCTAGCATCACTGCAGCTAACATGGATCAAGAAACTTCTCAAAAGCTACCCTGAATACCTGCTCCTTACACATTTAATTTTAGTTCCGCATAAAGTTTTCCCTTTATTTACTTCTCTGGCACTCCCTCTGGTATTAAAACCTGCTTGAGTTAACATGTTCGGAGATAATTCATGGATGGGCCACCGTTACCTATTATAGAACCTATAATTCAGGTGATAATTCATGGCATCGAAATTTAGGCTGGCACCAAAGTTTTCATTTTAGAACCTATTATAGAAGTGCTCATATGGTCGTACACTGCTACATATAATTTTACATCTTGCTGACTTTATAATGTGATTAGGTGATTTATCTTTCCAATTTATGATCTATAGATTTGAGTAATATTTGTGTGGGCATGGATGTTGGTTTTGTTCAAAGAATTTATTTTTATGTTACAGGATGTTATTCAGTACCTGGAAAAATCTTTTGGTATTGGTCATGTAGGACAAGGAGATTGTGGCAGCAGCATTCAACAACAGACAAACCCAGGATTGAAAGTTGCTAGTACAAGTAACATCCCTGCTCCAGATGTCTCCTTTGCAGAATCAAGCATCAATGGAAATGTTCCGGAAAATACTGATGAGACAGTAGAATATGAAACCTTGTATTCAGAACTAGATACTGGTGCTGAGAACTTGGAGAGGCTCATCCTAACTGATAACTTGAAATTATCAGCTGACCAAGCAGCATCTGCCATCGATATGAAGCTAAATTTGCATCTTTACAAGGTTCGATTGCTGCTGCATGCAAGGAACCTGAAGGCTGCCAAGCGTGAAATCAAGCTTGCCATGAACATAGCACGTTTTGGAGATTCATCTACAGCACTCCTTTTAAAGTCTCAGTTAGAATATGCTCGTGGCAACCATCGGAAGGCCATCAAATTACTGATGACATCAAGTAATAGGTCTGAGCCAGGCATGCTTTGTATCTTCAACAACAATATGGGGTGCATATATCACCAGCTTGGGAAACATCACACTTCAATTTTTTTCTTCTCTAAAGCTTTGGAGTGCACTGTGTCCCTGCGGTCCGAGAAGCCACTAAAGCTTTCTAACTTTTCTCAGGATAAATCACTTTTTATAATGTACAACTGTGGCTTGCAATACTTGCTGCGTGGAAGGCCATTGGTTGCGGCTCGATGTTTTGATAAGACCCAACCAATATTTTGTAACAGACCCATTCTCTGGCTCCGATTTGCTGAATGCTGCTTGTCAGCTCTAGAAAAGGGTGTTCCGAGAAAGAGTGGTTCTTCATTATCAGATGAGGAGGAGGAGGTTAAGGTTCATGTTGTTGGATCTGGCAGATTGAGACGATTGGTGATTAATGGCTTCAGCTCAGCACATAAATATATTGACTGCTCAGTAAAGGATGGTCTAATCACCTCTGATGGCCAACATAGACTCTCTCTTCCTTTTGCTCGGCGGTGTCTCCTTAATGCTCTGTATTTACTGAATAATAACGGAAAGGTAGAGTCGAGTGCTTCATTCTCTAGAAAAGAAGATGATGATTCCAATCAGGAAACCTCTGCAAGTGCCAAGAACTGGAACCACAATAATGTGTTGGCAGGTGATTTAAAGGCATCTAGTGCAGCATCAGCCTCCATGCCTGCTAGTAATGGCGATTTTAAAGAAACCAAGGGAGGAGTCATCTTGAACATGACATTGCAGAGCGCTCTTTCTTCATATGAGGAAAATTGCAGAAAAGAAAACAACATGATCAGGCAGGCTGTTCTTGGGAATCTAGCTTATGTGGAGTTGAGTTTAGGAAATCCATTGAAAGCATTATCTGCTGCAAAAGAACTTAAGCAATTGTCAGACTGTTCTAGAATGTACATATTTCTGAGTCATGTATATGCGGCTGAAGCACTTTGCTATCTGAACCGACCAAAAGAAGCAGCTGAGTATTTGTCATTCTATGTTTTAGAAGAAAATGACGTCCAGTTGCCTTACAGTGACGAAGAAAGGGAGAAGTGGAGAATAGACAGAAATGGGGATGGCGACGAGTTAAATGGTCAACATAATGCCCAAACTAGTGAAGAATTCCAAGGTATGATGTTTATGAAGCCTGAAGAGGCTCGTGGAGTGCTATATGTAAATCTTGCTGCAATTTCTGCAGTACAAGGAAATGTTGAACAGGCTAGACTGTTGGTGAAGAAAGCCCTGTCTGCACTGCCCACCAATCCAAGAGCTGTGCTTGCTGCCATCTATGTGGACCTTCTATTAGGGAGAACACCAGATGCTGTAGTTAAGTTGAGACAGTGTAGACATGTCAGATTCTTCCCCGCTCATGTTACAATGGGCAGCAAATGATTGTACCAGTCAGCTAATTACATTTTATCATAATCCTAGTGAAGCCTTTTTTTTCCGACCTGATTGGAATTTTAGACTCTTAAATGTACCATACAAACAATTGTTTGTAGAATAAGCTTTCTTTCTTATATAGGCTCGGCAGCGCTGCACATTCTTTGTAGTTGAACTATCGCCCTGGTTCAGGCAAAGGGAAGAGCTCCTTTATGAAATTGGTGGAAATCAATTCATCCAGGAAAAGTGAGTATACTCTGGCAACTTGTTATATTTTCACAGCTCGATTTGAACTCATGAAACATAGTTCTTATATGATATGATGAGGATGGAATCGGACGAAATTATAGTCAACACATAGGGCTTAGCATGTTTTGGTGTTTTCTCCATTCGGTTGTCACTTCAATCTGTTTCTCAAAACGTTTCTCCAAATAAACTTTCATTAGTTTAAAATGTTGTCCTGAATAACCTTTCGTTTTAGAACTTAGTTGGATTACGTGTTATTCTTTGGAAATGTCATCGGTAAGCTTTTCTCCAGCTCTGTTTGAAGTGTGAGAACAAGCATTTTTTAGGGCCTATCCTTCTTTTCGGTGGCCTTCTCCTTAGAATAAAACGTCAATCTAAGTATATTAAAAATTTTAATTAATAATTTATTTTCCTCTTTTTTTCTACTCTTCCTCCTTTATCCTTCTTTTCCGTAGCCTTCTTACTTACGAGAATCATCATACATAAAGTAAAACATCAATGTAAGTATATCAGAAATTTTATTGAATATTTCATTAGTATAATAGTGTTTCATGTTTTATTGCTATTTTACTGTTTTATTATTTAAATATGTTTTATTACTATTTTATTATCATGTAGCAAAACGCTTATTATGTCTTTGTATTTGGTATTATGTTCTAACAATCTCGTCATGGGGTAAGAGTGTACCTCCCGAGCTTCCCAGCTGCGCTTGTTGCTGCTCCAAAGTATATATAGCTTCAGGAACATGCCAAATTAAGCTCACTCCTCACAGTCGGACATGGCAGAGTCAGATGGGCACGATACACAAAGCGTGCAAGAGTTGTAATGACGCTAACCATAAACACATGGAAGGGAGAGAGAAGGAAACCAAAAACATTTAAACTCGAGTTCTTTAGTTCATGCAGACTAATTAAGTGGTCTTTTAACTGGCTCTTCGGAAACTGTACATGGAAGCCTGGAATTGAGGGTCACGTGATGCCATTTACACACTAAACTTACAGCCTCAACGAGTGGTTTATTATGCAGCAAGAAGATGATGGCAGACAAAAATGGCAACAGTTTCTTCTAACACAAAGGAGATCTCTGTGGAATGCCCTTCCTCCTGCTGGTGCTTGCAGCTATGCCATCGTGATTCATTCTATTAGCTGACCTCGAACAATGACACGGTAGCCCACTTCGCTTCTTCCGGATGAAACCAACATATGGCATGCTAAAATTCTCCGAGTCCGACGAGCACATGGCATCATCCTCACCTTGGACGACGGTCGAGCGTGTCGTCTCGTTTCCATCATCTCCACCAGCATCGGCTTCTGGCGCCGTGATGAGCTCAGGGTTCAATTGCAGTGATCGACATGTCCTGAGGTACGGCGAGAAATCCTTGCCTTGTCTTGATATGTAATCCACCTGCAACCAAACAAGACAACCGGATCGAGTCTTATCGTTCAATCCATGTGACCCGCAAAATGGTTTACTGTGTTGCCGACCTTGCACTCCAGTGAGCAATGAACGTAAGGTTCTTGGAGGGTCCTGTCACAGGAGGTGCATATGTTTCCTGATCCTTTGAATTGTCGACTCTGGGGACGCTTCTTGAGGAAGATCACCTTCGAGCTATTAATAGTGTACGACTGCATGCATCAGATGAGACTGTATCATTTATATGCTCTTCTAAAACAACATTGGTTTTATAGGTTTTAACCTGAACACTGGAGCAGTCGATGAGCTCGTCGAGGTCCTGCAACCGGACGACGTCATGGTAAACGTATCGCCGTATCTGCACAAGCCGGTGGCCGTGGTGAGACCGCAAGCAGTGGGCGCAAATCGCCGTGCAACAATCCAAACAACATATGTTTTTCTCCTTCTTCCTCGCGTTCTCGTGCACGGAGCAGCTCACGAAGAATCTTTGCTTGTCGAGGGCCTCCAACCACGCCGGCTTACCAGCTTCCTGATGACCACGAAGAAGCCGGAAAGCAATTGATCAATAAACTGATCAGCTGAATCTGTCAACATACACTGATGTAAAGAGAATAGGGCGCAGACCATCTTGAATTCAGCAACTCAGGAGGAGGAAGTAGAACTGGGCGAAAGCGAAGGGGATGTGTTAGGGTTAGAGGAGGTGTTTATGAAGAGTGCACAGGGCATATCCTAATACCCTAGTGATGAGGAACACTACATTTTGTCAAGGGGAAGAGAGTCTTGTGGGGGTGGGGAGAGCAATAAAGAAAGCAAGGGAGGAGGAGAACGTGGGGGCTGTTTCCATGTCCCCTCGGCCTGTCCATTAACAAAGCTCAACCTCTCCTTGGCTGGAGAGCTCTGCCCTGTAAACTACTCCAAGAGAGGCAGTAGCCCGAGGAGTTTTAATTCTTTCTCTCGTCATTCGTGCGCGGCACTGCCTGGGGCTGTGAGGCTCACCAAGACACTGCCTCGGACTTTGCCATGGCCAACAACTTGAGCCTCTCGTTTCAATTGTTTTACCGGAGAAGATAGGAGGGCGACCATGATTGTGGTGCCCGGTCCATTGACAGCCAAACTCGACGCATCCTGTGACAAACTTTCAACCTTCATCTCTATCAACTTCGTGTCGTTGCTTCTGCCAAGAATTATGTGAATCCTTGGGAGATAATAATGCTGGGTTAATTTAGATTATTTAAGTTTAGATTGTTAATATAAATTCTATAATCATGTTATTTGTAATGTGAAAAAATTTTCATGTCGAAATTTGAAATCAAACAACAATGGATCTAAATAATATTATGATGCATACCTTCCGTTGTTGTTCAGAAAAATAAATTTTATATGATCTACAAATATGAGAATATGATTTATTATATTCTCCTCATGTGTTTTTTTGTTTATTTATAGACGAAAACAAAGAGTTTAAGATAAGTAATTTAGAGAGTTCCTTCCATCAAAATCGTCTCCTAAAATCTTATCTTAATTAGATTTTTTTTTGTTAATCAATAATCATAAAAATATAAATTAAGAAAATATGAGTGTATAATATTAGTAATAGCTCTCCAATTTATAATATTAGTAATAGCTTTTTCAAGACCATCTTGTCTAAATATATTTTAATAATAATTAAAGAATTTCTGCTCTTGAACTTTTATTTATGTGGAATGAGATAGATCACTAAAATATTATCCTGAATATTTCTCTTTAGAAGAAATATAGATTGTTTTATGATAATTAAATTCGATAAGAAACCCTTAAGTCTATCCTATCAGTAGGCATCAGTAAGCCAATATTACAAAGGAATATAGATTGAAAGTCTTTTTTTATAATACTTGGATTCGAGACAATCAGATATAAAAGTGATAAAAGCTTGAACTGCAATATTGAAATAGAATAAAAATGATTAAACAAGAGTCAACAACCTCTATAAAATTTCACTATGAAGAAAGATTTTAATTAGATCATTATGATGAGAGTTGTCAATATGAAAGCTAATAGTTGTCAGATCTAACCAGCATGGTTCTATAAATTATAGTAAAAATCAACAAACTTCTCCTAAGGTTGGTCAAAAACAATATCATTAAATTTAGTAGATTTAATATGGTTTAACCTTTTTATGAGAAATGATAAGATTATGATAAAATTATGTATTATAATAATCATTCAAAATTCATTTGGTTTTGGTAACACCCCACCCACTAAAGATTTGGTTGTTTAAGAATAGCTTGAAAGATTATTATATATAAATTAGCCTTTTATCTTCCTCCTCACTCAAGTCAAAATTGGTCTCCTTGTCTTCCAGGAGAGAAATAGAATGCTGGATTATAGCTGGTGAAACAAATATCAACAAAAATCTTAGTTAGCCCCCCCTTCAATTCTAGTTAGAAGAAGATGACACAACAGTACTCTTTCTCATTCTTTGGCTTGTCTGCAACCACAAGCATTCTTTGGCTTCAACTATACAGTCACAATCTTAGCCGTCAAAGCCATCGTAGCCTTGGAACTCTTGAAAGACTCGGTCAACAAGGTATCTTCTTGTAGATTAAAGATTGATTATTTCTCCACTCCACCGGATCCGTCCACCTCCGACTCCATGGTCAAGCTCCATAGAACATAGCCATCCTTTTCCATCAGGGTGTTAAAAGGGGGAGCATAAGGTGAGAGTTCATGTGGAGTGTCAAAAGTTGGTAGACTCTGAGATAGCACTGACTACTTCTCCAATACCCTCCACTGCTTCGATCAAGTTTGGTCATCTAATGGTTAGGGATGATTTAGTAGAGTTGAAGATAAACTTCGATTCGGCCTAATTGGAGTTTCAATCGGACTCCTTTTGATCTGTGATCAAACTAAACCAAAATCAAGCCGGAGTTTGAGCTCAAAGATCATATTCAAATCAGCTCAAGTCTCACTTAAATTTAGCTCAACTTGACTTCAAACTCCAATCCAATATGACTGAATTCAACTCCGAGCAAAATCAAATCTAGCTCAAGTCTTAAATGCAGTAGAACGTTCCAAATCCTAAACTAGATCGAACTTCACCCCTCCAAGGCTATAAAACAAGAGTGCAACCTCGTTGAAGCATCTATGTCTATGTCATGTCCCTTCTTGAGTGTGTAGCCTAAGATAAGAAAAGAGAAAACAAAAAGAGAAAAGCAGCCATTCTTCCTGCTTATTGCTGCAAAGATCTTTTCGGAGTTACTGCTAAACTTAATAGCTTTTAAAGAGGCATTTGATAGCAATAAGAAAAAGAAGAAAAGCAAACCAAAGATAACTAAGAAGCAGCCTAGTCGGCTCTAACCTTTCAGTGTGCATCGAGAGCTAAAAAAGAGAAGTTTAGAAAAGGTATCTATCTACCTTTCTTCCTTGAGTTTCAATAGCCAGAGTATTTCATTGAAACATCGTCTAGCTATTATTAAAAGTCCCAAAACTCTATTGCCTATTGTCTAAATCTTAGAAGGAGGTCTCAATAAGTAAAAGAAAAGGAGAAGATTTAAACCGATAAGTATCCCACCTGTTAAGAGCACCTAAGTACTATCTCAAGACAACTTACATTTTAATATTTTTGTCCAACTTTTTTATCATGCTTTTATTCTATTGCTTAGCTCTCGTAATTTATGAGCAATAGAGATCGTTTTTCTTTTGATTTTAATATTTATTTCTAATGATATCTCTCTGCTTAATCAAAACTTTCATTTGAGAGATGATACTAGAATGACAAGATCATCCTTGTTTATAGATTATTCTCAAGGATATAAAACTTCTCATTAAAAGAGTTTGAGTAAGTGTCATGCGCACCCGAAGGGAGAACCATTGACAAGATGACGTCCAACACCCCAACAATCTTAGCTAACTTTACTGTCCAAATGATACTATTAACCTAGCAGATAAGATTGTGATGGGTTGGATGCAAGCCCAAGCCAACTTTTTGATGACCAACAATCATGTAAAGAATATCATAATAAAGAAGAGAGAGTTGTCTTCATTCAAGAGGCACAATAGCGAGGAAGATGTTGTCATGCCGAACATCGCGATAATAACTCGACCATTTTAAGCGGAAGCTAGCATTGGCATACCTTTCGACAATGATTAGATTAATACTAAGGTACTAGACTCATAGATGATTAAATTATATTTATTTTGGTTTAAATAATTACAACAATGAGGATAGAGTGATGCTTGTGTAACTAAATTAGATATGACGTATGCTCGCATGAGAAATATATCTTCGAACTAACGGGGATTCATTAACACAATTCAAAAGATTCATACAAGAAAAGCTATATACTATGAAATATTTCAAAGAAAGAAAAAGAAAATGACACTACTAATGAAGGAAGAGACCATATAAAAATATATCATGAGCTTTGACAAGTGGTGGCGCTCGAAATTTCTCTCATTGATCAATCGATGATGATGAAATACATCTTTAGGTTCCATGCATAAATTCATGCAGATTTATGCCTTTTTAAAATATATAATATTCCTACCATTAGTAACATGATAATAGCGTTTGAGAGATTGAGAAGCCTGCAATAAAGGCTAAACAAAGCCATGATGATTAAAGAGAAATTTGAAAACAATAAAAAATTTTTCCCTCAAAACAAAGTAATCTTTTTTTTTTGTGAATATTATAAAATTGCATAACAATCAAAGTTTGATCACTCTTCAAAAAAAAAAAGTTGAAAAATGATCAAAGTTAGTAAATTATGATCGTGTCCATAGTCGATGACTCCATCGAATTTTCTTTGATTCTGTATGTAGATCTAAGTATATTACTGATGGTAGACTAAATGTTACATACTTGCCCCTAGTCTAAAGGTTCGAGAAAAGTTGTTCACGATAAGAATCCAAATGAAAAGTCATCGATGCGATTTTCGACAATGGTTACCAAAAGAATCTCATCTCGATAAATTTAGTCAACAAGCTTGGCCTAGAAGTAACATCACATTTACATTTATATCCTTTTGGATGGCTTCATGGTAATGTGGAAACAAAAATCAACCAATAATACAAGATATATTTCACCATCACAAAGGAGTTCATTGATAAGGTGACATACGAGGTAATTTCGCTTGACATATATCAAATCAGAAGCCTGGAAGAAAGTATTAATTTAACGAAAGAACTTGATATCTATCGACCAAGCAAAATGGATGATGAATACTTACCAAAAACTCGTGGTTCTTAATTTAACATGTAAAATATTAAAATTAATCTCTAATATGATAAGAGAGAAAGAAAGTCCTGATGATTGATAACAAAGGGAATCCCATCAAAACAATGCACAAATAGGGCACTATCGAGATGGGTGCACCAATCTGACGAACCAAAACAAAACCTCCAACTTACCTATGAAGAGAGAAGAAACCATAAAGTAAAATTTAACTGGGACGTGAATCATTAATTGGTTGGGGAAAGCCATTATTTTCTTCATCCATTACTTTTCATATTTTTAATTATCTTTACCTCTTTTTATCGTGGTCCAGCTTGGCTTGTCTTGGCTTGGCTTACCTAAGGTGCTGTAGTTTAAGAATAACTTATCTACTAACTCTATTAAAACTGAGCTACTAATAACATAAGCTCACTTTCCATGTAAGATCGAGTCACAGTGTCACACTTCTTCCACTCTTCAGCTTTTATTAATCATCAACCTACATAGAAGGTGAGCATGACTTTAATTATGCAATATTATCGACCCCTAAAAGAGCAACCTTTCAAAGAAAGCTATCTTCTTGTCTCGAAAAAAAAAAAGAAGAAGAAGAAAAGCAATTGATAATCAAATAATTATTTATTTATTTAATAAAATTAAAAAGTATTATTTATTTCTATGAATGAGTTACGATTTTGTTAATATGATTCATACAATTAGAACATAGACCACATGAGCACTTGGAAGGCTAACTTGCCACCCAAGAATCCTAAAGAAGAGAGACTTCCCAAACAAGTCTTCTTCGATGATGACGTGCCCACTCAAGACGACTTTAATAAGGATCTCAATGCGTCAAACGTGTCTCCCAAGCCTATCTCTTTTAATTACAGAGGTGTAGCTTTAAAACACCCTATCAAATTCGATCGATCAAATAAAAACATCAAAAATAAGATTTTTATTCGATCGAAAATTAGAGAAATTGAAGTACACCGGACTCTTTATTTGCTACAAAAATATTTGGATTTCTCACATAGTCTCCATCATCTATTTTTATTTATTTATTATATTATATCATGAAAATATGCTCAAATCCGGGATTTTTCACATAAAAGATCCTTAATGAATATTAATTTGTTATACTATAGAATCTACCTATCATAATTAAGGGTTAAACAGTAATTTCATATATAACTTGGAATAATTATAATTTTTTGTTCACTTCTCAGGGAACTTTATGCAGAGAGAGAGAGAGGTAAGGCTATAAAACCCTCGAAGCCCTTCACCGGTTGCTTGCGAATCACGATGGAGGAAGAACAAAAGGCGACGACGACTTCGACCTCAGCGTCACCGTCGGTCGGCAGCGGCGACCTGAAGTCGGCGGCGGAGGCGAAGGTGAGAATCGCGGGAGCGTGGTCGGGGGTCATCGAGGTTGAACTGGAGGCATGGACGCTGCCGATGCTCCGCCAAGAAGTGGCTCGGCGGGCGGGCGCCGCCCCGGACTGCGTCAATCTGATCTGCGGGGGAAAGGTCCTGAGGGACGACAGCCGGGCGAAGCCGCTGGGGCAGTTGGGGCTCAAGAACAACGCCAAAGTGCTCGCTACCGTCGTGCGTGGCGACCGGGGGAAAGCGATCAATGATCAAGCGGCCTCTGAGGCCGAGCATGCGAAGAAGCTTGCGAGAATCAGGTGCGAATTCAATCGCTTGATCTTGCCATCTTTTACTTCTGTTGCGTTAATTCCTTTCCTCTTTTCGGTTCCGTCCGCTGCTTTTTGTAAAGATGAGGTTCTGCTCCTTGTGAATTATTCTGTTGGTTATGCTTTAGCTGAATGAGGATTTTGATTGAAATCGGTTCATTATTATAGACCACTTGAATTCTTTGAAATATGTGTTAGATTAGGCCTGTCTAGTCCGTTTCTTGCTTAGGGACATAGGCGAAAAACATTTTTCATGTTGAATGCTTGTAATTATACCGATCGATCAAACAGTTAAGAGATAACTATTGATATTTTCTTGGTTGAGGGTAAAATCTGTAATCTAGTATAGATTTTGGTTGTTGACCGGGTCATTGAACGGTTGACTTGTGAGAAAATTACATCAGTCATCTTATTCAAATTTCACATTGCACAGAGAAACTTCCTTGAGACAACTATTGATAAAATAAGATGGCCCAACTCGTAGCTTTCACTGATGCTAATGAGGGTCAATTGTCAACAACCTCATCTCTGCAATCAGAGGCTATTTTCATGCTTGAATTTTAGTCATGTAGGTCATAGAAGAGCAACATGAATCCAACTATGGGAGCTTCTAATACCATTGTCAAAAAGAAAATGGATTCGTATTATTTTTATGAATTTGGCTTGCAGAACCACACTACATTCTGGATAAAGTCTGGATGGTGGTGTAGGTGTGTAGCCATGTCGAAGATTGCTTGATGAGACATAAGAATAAGGATCACATGAAAGAGAAGTATGGTATCATTTTCTAACTCAGGTCTCCTTTGCTTGAAAATTTGTTCAGATGCACACAAGTGCATCTTGAGGGTGATCTCTTATATTTTATACTTCATGCTGTTTATCAATATACACATGCCTCGTTCGTGTCTTGCATGTAAAAGACATGTTTGTGGATTTATGGGCTGTAGTCTTATTCCTACTTTTGATCGAGAAATTGTAGTTACCGAACAATCTCGTTCCTTCTGGGAGTACTAGCCTTAATCTTCCTAAGCCAAATACACTGTTTGCCTTTCCAATTGACTATGGAATATCCATGTTTTTATGTTGCTTATGCTCAGAAATATCTGATCTTGAGGCTTTTATGTCAAAATATTTGGTTATCCATTAGACCTTACCCTTATTATCTCCTTAAAATATTATTGATCCAATTCTCTGTTCAAAAGTTTTATAATATCTTGCAGCAAAAATATTCAAGTTACAACAACAATAACAAACAACAACAATGAGCTATAATGACCCAACTATTTGGCGATGGCTAAATGAATCCATTGCTGTTATTGAGCTCTATAAAATAGTAACATCTTTAGTTAAAGTAAGAGCATTTAAATTTTTATTTTGTGTTTCTAGGAAAGTTTTCTTAGGTCTCCCTCTTATCTTTCCTCATGCCATTAATAGTAATTATCTCATCTCTTATACTTACAGCATCTATAGATCTCCTTACATATGTCCATACTGTTTTGAAAGATTCTCTTTCATTTTATCCTTTATTGAAGCTATCTAATTGTTCACGAATAAAATATTTTTTTCCTATCCTTCCTAGTAACTCCTCACATCCATCTTAATATCCTTTGCAAATATTTCAAGCTAATGCAAAAAATTGTATTCACACTTTACAAAACATTCAAAAGTATAGTAGTCAACTGAAATTATCATCTCATGTCACTTAAAGGCTTAATCGCCACACTTTACAAATCATTCAAAATATAGTAGTAAACTGAAATTAGCATCTCATGTCACTTAAAGGCTTAATCGCTTCTAATTTTCAATTGAAAAATGCACCTGTTGTTTGATTAGCAGTTAGAATCATGATCCTTTTTCTTAATGAAATTCCCTTGTAGACTACAACTGCCAACTGCAAAATGGCATCTATGGGGCAACCCTTGATTGATGATAGTTAGGATGGTAGAACACCTTTTGTCTAATATCCATATAAATGACTAAAACTGGTGTTCCTATTGCACTAAAAGTAAAGTAAATCTCAAATTCTTTTATGTTGATCTCCTTCCTTTCATTTTTGCCCCTAGCATAAGTTATCTTTTTGTGTTCAAAGATCTCTGGAAATTTTTCAATGAACTTGCATTTGATTTTTATTGTCACAAAACATTATCTCATTCAAGTCTTTCATATTACTTCCAACAAGTTCTAATAATTTTTTTTTTTACTTGTATCAACCTTCTTTGGTGCTGCATGTCTCCTTGTTTTGTTAATTGTATGAAAGCAATGTGTAAGGTTCTACATTTTTCCTTGTTTTGTTAATTGTATGTAACCAATATGAAAGTATGTTGTGAAAGTTTCAGGTGATGTTTGCTATTTCTCGTGTGTAAGTGTAAAGCAATTGGATAAAAACATATCCTTAAGATTCTTTTCAATGATTCATATTGTTTAAAGTCTCTGACTCCTTATCTGAATATGACCTGCATCTTTTATTTGGGTTAGCTGTCATTCATTCGGGCTTGCCTTTAGCTGTATGGTTTTCGAATGAGCCTACAAACTTGTTACTGTGTGGTCCTTGATTGAGAAACTTCAATAGACTGTAAGGTCAACATTTTCTTTCATCAATATATTTGTCAATTAGAAAATGACAAATCAGATATGTTTTAGTTGAGATGAATGTATGAGTTATTAGAATAGCTAGAATAAGAAATATTTAGGATTAACATATTCATAAAAATATGTGTGCCCATATGGTTTTCAGATGAGCCTACAAACTTGGTTTAAGTTGAGAAACATGTTACTTTGTGCCCCTTGATTAAGAAACTTCAATAGATTGTAAGGTCAACAGTTTCTTTGATCAAAATATTTGTCAATTAGAAAATAACAAATCAGAAATGCTTTAGTTGAGATGAATTTATGAGTTATTAGAATATCTAGAATAAGAAATCTTTAGGATTAATATTCATCAAGGATAGATAAGTGATGATTGTTTAGGTGAGTTTGGGGATTTCAACCTTGGCGTCATCGTAAGGTTGTTTCTTAGGGATGATTTTAACAATAACAACCTCTTTGCTGGCAAGAGGATATGATTGTATACATTAACCCATTCAAGTCCTAGCTTAGTGGGAGCTGCATATTTAAATGCTTTGGTTAAACGAGGCGTGTCAATTTCAATTTGTCATACAAGATAGAAGAAGACTAAACTGATGTTATGGCTCTAAGTTTTGTAGTGATATGGCTCATTGTAGAGCTCAATAGTGGGAATGGATACATGTAACTGACTCTAATAGGGCTCAATGTATTTTAAGAGAAGATGCGTGTGATTTTGGTTATGATGGCGGTAGAATGTGCCCCTTCTGGATAGTGCCCATGTAGTATATCTAGTTATCATATTCTTGCACACATAGCACCATAGCTTTGGCATTCATTTTCTTTCTTGGGACAGGGCCTATTGTAACATATTCTTAGCTTGAATAGGTATCACAGGAATAGGTACAACATGTTGGACACTAAAATCCCTATCTTAGGGGGCAAAGATTTAGGTAAAATGGGGAAGGTTTAACTCACACCACATCTCTATTCAATCCCAACTGTGAAGTCACTGTGCACACGAGCGCTTGCCTAGGCACTCGGGCGAGATGAGGTGAGGCCAAGCGCCCGATATCAAGTTTGAGAGGGCACCTTCAATTGGGTGCAACCCAGGCACGTGCTTAAGCCATGGCGTCGGGCAATTCAAGCATGTGCTTGAACCAAATCCAATTGAGTCGAGCCTGGACCAAACCAAATTGAGATCAAACTAGATCAATGTGAGCCCAATTCCTTCACACACACCAAACCTTTCCCCTTACCCCCCTCCCCTCGTGCATGAAACCTTGTTTCTTTTCCCCTAGAAAACATAATCGATGGTGGCAACATCTTCCTCTCCATTGGTGAACGATGGTAACATCTTCCTCTTTACGACAAATGAAGTTGGCAAGTGACTTATGTGTGCTGAGCGGATCTTCAGGCTCTTCTAGTGATAACTCACTCTCTATCATCCCTTCTCCTCCATTGTTGCCCCCTACCCCTCCCTGTCGAGCTACCATGGACCCCAATGGCCCCCTTCTCCCTCCTCCTCTCCTCTCTAATAGTGCCCCTCTCGCGGTCCTTGCCTTCTCCTCCGCTTGTGCGAACCTCCCCAAACCCCAACAACCACCTCTCCTTCCTCCTCCGCCATGCTTAGAGCCTCCCTAGATTCTAATAACCCCCTCTCCTTCCTCCTCCCCGATTGCCCACCACACCTTCCTTCTCCAATAGCTCTCTACTCCCCTTTTAACCTGCTTAGCTGGGATTGCCTAAGGCGTGATGGCATCTAAGCGATACTTGCTTGCAAGGATTGGCCTAGATCTTAACCTCATGCAGTCCAATCCTTAGGCAACCCTGAATAAGGACATGACAATAGGACACTTAAAAACTTAGTTATCACATGTAATAATTTTCCATTCTATACCTTTCCCAATGCAGTTACGGTAGGGAGCATGTTCTAATTATCTTATAGTAAGAGTTAGTGAATTTTCAATCTTAAATGCAGAAGTGGATTATCAGTCCAGAACAGTACTTTGAGGGCCTCAACGTCAGCTTGACTAACTTTGTTTTTTCTGCGGTTTATAATCTTTGTAGATTGCATTTGGAGTTGGGAACATTGCTTTGAGGGCTTCAACATCAGCTTTACTAACATTGTCTTTTTCTGCAATGCATAACCATTGTAGACGTTATCTAGTATTAGCCTTCTCAATAGTCAATACTATACTTAAAAGTGTTACTTATCATTCCTTGAGCTTTCTGCTTGCTAAATTGTTGTCAGTAATTTCATCAGCTATCCTTGAACAATGTGTTAAAGACCGAGCAGAACTATTGACTTATAGGGACTTGCATTGTTGAAGGATCACTGATAACCATGAAACACAGGAGTTGCATAATTTTTTATGGTTTTTGGAGAATGACTGACTAAGAAACTTATGCACTCAATAATGGAGGAAGCTTTAATCAATATGCCAAGACCACAAGCAAAAAACATAGATAACTAAGCACTAGAACCAGAGATACCCAACCTTTGTTAAGTGTCAACTTCTTATTTTTTAGTCGTATCAAGCATCTATCCTATACATGTTAAGAAAAATATCTTGAGAAAATTCACTAGATAATTTAGGATTAAAATTATACTTTTGGTCTTGACTTAGTTCATTTTAAAACCCAGGATCTTTAGCTCTTCAAGTTATCTCCATCACTTATTCCATTCCGTATGACATTTTACGAGTGCAGTCAAGTCTTAGTTTAGTCAAATTGTCAATAGTCACAAGCCACTGTTTTCTTGAGGAAAAAGTTATTTTTAAAATTAACAATATAATTATTCCACGAGAATAATTATGACATATGTTCTTTCCTTTTCTATAATGCATTGTTCTTTCTCCATGGAGTGAAGGATAAGTTTACTTTATCTCAAAGTCAAATTGAATGTTAGTATTAATCCTCGTTTGTTTTTTCATGCCTCTGCGTTGACAGGGATGCTGCTAAAGCTTTAAGTGAAAGGCATGCAGATGGTTCACTTCCTCTGGAGGACTACAATATAGAACTAGAGGATCAGAACGGTCAAAAATTGATGTTGGGATCTGAATCAGATAAAAAGTATCTCGTTTATTCTGTAAAAAATCATATTTATACTTTTATATTTGTATAATATTGTGGAATAGAATATTTTTTATACAGCATTTTTAATTCTTTATGATAATCATTATAATGAGAGAATTGATACTGACTGACAGGGCTTTGATGATGGGTTTGATGCTGCACACAAATGCTAGAAGCCTCGTTAGAAAACAGAAGTTCAAGGAGGCCTTGGATGTTCTGTACATGGGAGAGGTTAATTGCACTAACTGTATTTTTGTTTTGATATGTCAAGAACGTTGACAATACTCCATTATGCTTCATTGAGAATATGCAAGGAAAATTCTGTGTTGTAGGAACTACTACAATATGCATGAAATTGACCATTTTAGCTTTGTACATGCAGGAGGCTTTCTCTCTTTGTGATCCTAAACTTACTGAGGTAAATTAAGTCATTGAGGTTTTTCTTGGCATGTAAAACATTTTTCTAACATGTGTCCATGGCCATTTTGCTGCCGATACCTAGATGATTGACAACGTGCCGATACTTCAACTAGATATTGTGTGGTGCTACTTCATGCTCCAGGATATATCGTGTTTAGCAGTGGCTGGAATTCGGCTAGAAAATGCTAGAAAAGGTTTTGAACGTTCCCATGGTAAAGATTCAACTCGCTTGAGGCTCCTCCAAGCTGGTTATCGAGCAGAACTTGCCACGTATGGTTCTTTTTTAGCACATGTGCTATGTCTATTACATCTCTCAATGGTTTCCTTGGAATTTTCTCCTATTAAATCACATTTGTTTTGTGACTTCTTGAGACAGATATCTGAGACTAGAGCTCTTGGAAGGGGTGGTGGCTTATCATAGTGACAAGTATGAAGAAGCTCGTAAAGCTTTAAGCTCTGCACAGGCCAAATATTTGCAGGTCCGTTACATTTCTATCAAGAATAACATTTTATATCAATTGTTACTATTGATATGTCTATTATTGGTAGTTCGGTACTATTTTCTCTTCCTATTTTGTCAAGAAAATATCCAATTAAATTTATTGGCATCCTAATTTAATACTGCAAATAGATTTTTGTTTCCTGGTGGTTATATCTCACAATAGCTCCAGAAATTCTAGACAAAACTTAATGTTTTTCCTACTACTGGATATTGTCACAAGATCTGGTATAATATAGCATAGGTACTAGGTAGATCTAAAATCTTGATAAATAGGATACGGCATGATTAATAGATAGCAGTATTTGTAGCATTAGTGGAACAAGGATCTTATCAATGAGCATCTTTAGCATATTATCGAGAGAAAACCTACATAAGTAGATTTAAAATTTTAATAAATAGGATATGACATATAGCAGATGTTGTAGAACTAGTGGAGCAATATCTTTTATCAGTGAGCATCTTTACCTTTTTATCAAGAGAAAACCTATCATTCATGACAAAATGATCTGCATACATGAATAGGGAATTAACAAACTAGGACTTATCTGAACAATTCTTGTGGTGAACTCTATGAGGCCTCAAAGGAGATGTTTGAGCCCTCTAATTTTTCATTTTACTCTTAAAGTATGTTTTGTGGTTGAACACTTGTATCATTATTAAATATGATAGTTAGAAATCAAGTTTTTGTCAACTCGACCTTGGTAGTTTCTCTTTGCATATCATACATAAATATGCATAGAATAGTATCTAAAAGACTACTTCGAGCATATTGGAAGGAAACATTGAGAAGATGAAGATGAAGGAGAAATTTTGTATGTCATTCTTGTGCATATGCAATTGTCAATATACACGTATGTATATATGAATGTGTGCATTTATAATTTATTCAATGATTGACAAGAAATCCACTACCATATTTCGTTAATAGCTGTGGAATTTTCCTTTTTCACTTATTTAAGGAACATCTTATATGCTAATTCGATGTGCCAATACTTTTAGCTTCAAGTACCCGATGAAGCTTTGTCACTGCTTATGGGAATGGGTTACAAAGAAAATGCAGCAAAAAGGGCCCTAAGAATGACTGGTCAAGATGTTCAATCAGCAGTTCATTTCCTGGTTGAAGAGCAAGCTAGGAAAATACTCAGGAAACAGGAGAACATTCAGCGACAGGCGGAGATTTTGTATAGCTCTATACCTTGCCATAGAATGTTTTCATCTTATTTTTTAATTAATGATTGTTGCTGATTGTCTGAACTTGTAGAGAACAGAGGAGTTATGGTGCAACCCCCAAAAACAAGCCCATTAATCTGCAAGAGTTAAATGAGTTGATATCTATTGGGTAAGCAAGTAAATGCTATTGATCCTTTATGATCTTTCATTTCTACCAGTATCACATATTCTATCACAGAGCATATGCTGCTTGCTACTTCTGAATTAATATTTTGTTATTGAATTGTAAAAGCCTTGGAAGGCCAAGCATCTGATGTGGGTTTTCCCTCGTATTTAAAATCTGTTGGGTTCATTGTACCAAAAAACCAATTACATCATATTTTTCCGTATGCACCGGTAATAATATCCTGAACTCATAGACAAAGCTTGCACCATTTCAAATATGTGACTATCTAATATAGCATATGCTAACCTAGAATAAATGCATGTTCCTCATATCTCTAGGTAAGTTTCTTATGTTTTCCGCAAGACTTCAGGAATTATTTCGTACTAAATTTGAATGCTAGTTAAAGGTCTCCACCTTTTAAGGTTAATCCATTGGGTATGAGTAAGATAGGACTAGGTTAAAATAAACAGAGTTCAGAGATTCCTTGTAGCCCATATACACTGGCCCTCACTTGATTTTCTGAATTTTGCCACATACATTTCTTTAGACTACTTTATTAGTGTTATCTGGCAAAGTGGTTCTTCTTAATAACCAAACAGCTAGGAGACGTAAAATCTGTGATGCACATCTTTCATAATATCCTAATTTGCTTAACAAGCTTATACAGCAATGTGGCTGATTTCAGCTTGGTTCATAGCAGTAATCAGTTCCCTACAAGGACTTGAATGCTGATTACAACTGCACCAATGTGCATGAGCACAGAGTGGTTTCAAAGTCGTAGCAAATTTACAAACAAGGTATAACTTTGAGGTGGAGGTGGTAAATGTGCTATTTTCAAGATTTAATTGATGAAAATTTGATCATATTTAGCTGAGGCCACAAAAAGGTTCGCTTAAGAATGAAGATGAGCTTCATGTTTGGGCTCTTAATAATTTGTTAGATGTGGAGGTAACATTGTTGCAAGAAAATCCTTTCTAGTTAAAGTTTGACTTGTCTTCTATTTCTTGTGTTGTGTCCTCTCGAAGGAATCATTACATGATTTTCAGTACTAATAAATCATGGCATATAGCAGACTGTGACAGATGTAATGGCTTTGCTTATGTGGATTGTGAAACATTAGACTGTGTCAGGCACTTATCAGATTGCTCTCTGGTGTCTAGGATCATTACATGTACACTACTTGTCAATCTATTTTGCAGTTTTGAGAGAGATCTTGCTGCAGAGGCTCTTAGGGTGAATGAAAATGATGTTCAAAAAGCATTAGATCTGTTGACAAATCCTGAAAGAAATTGTGCCCTTCAGGTACTTGGTTTTCTTCAGAATGCTTTTCTGTTATTATTTTCACTAACTAATGACCTTTTGACTGCCAGAGTCGACTTGAAAAGAGGAGGAAGTTGGGAGTATCAGGTTCATCAGGTGCAGACATTGAGGAATTAGTATCCATGGGGTATAACCGATCATCAGGTATTTCATTGCTTGATTTATTCCTTAGACAATCAAGTGTTTCATGAATTTATTTTTGACAAGAGTGCCCTTCTCATGATGACTCCCAGGCATCTAACTCTGCCCTAGTTATCTAACCATACTTATTTTCACAAACAGCAAGTTCCATATGTTTGATCATAGATCTCCATTAGCTCCAGTTACACTGTCCGGTACTTGCATTCGGAATTAACTATTCTCGACTGCAGTTGTGGATGCTGTGCAAAGGTCACGTACCAAGGAGGATGCATTGGAACTTCTTGTCGGAGCAAATTCGGAGGACAGCCAGCATGCTACAATCAACCAACCGAAAGATGATCAAGGGCCGCCATCAACTGCTTTAACTAATGATGATAAAATGGATCTGGGAGAAGAACACAAATATCCAAGAGACGAAGTCATGGAAGACGAGCTTGCGAATGAACTGACAGGTGATCCATTGGCAGACTACGACATGGAAGTAATGAAAGAAGGAGAGGCCATAGCAGAGTATTTGGCCCTTCTGGATTCAATAGCCAGTGCAACATAGGAAATAAGACACACACAGGTTCTTCGAGAATCCAGTAAATAAGTAAGATGCTGTAGCTTCCTTTTGTATCCTCTCAGCAATAACATACTATTATAAAAGATACGAGTGTGATTTCTTTTCTAATTGGTTTTAAGGTTTCTTTTTTCTCTTTCTGTAATCATCATTTCCAAAAGAGTTTTTATGTATGTCTGGCAATGTGCATCCAGTAGCGGAGAGGTCATGTTCTATATTTAAAATATCTTGCTTGAAAGGAAAAAGGTGAAACTAGTTGTTACGCAAAATTTACACTCCACTTTGGTTGGAAGTGAATGTTCCAGGATTTTTACTGTAGGCGACAAAACATTTCGTGGCTATTTTCTTATATGGAGCGTAATAAGGATTAAAAAGAAATCTATAAAATGTTTTGAGAGTTCATATCATGTTTCAAAAGTCCACCAGGAAAGCTTATCTAGATGAACTAAATGACCCTTGAAAACTGCCATGATGTGGCCTCCGGTAGAACTGATGTTGCAGTTAATTACATGGTCGTTGATCTCCGGGATAGATTATATGGCTGGTGTTCATCAGTCTACCAGCTGTTCTTCCTTCCCATTTCTAGGAGCACAGCAAGAACCTAAAAAAGACGACTCCCTAAGAACTTCAGATCCTGTCACACTTTCAAACTCTGGCAAAATTAGTCAGTCAAATGGCAACACTACTACCCCGTCTAAAGATGAAAGAGGGAATAAATTGACTAAGGGAAGTCTTTGTCCTCTTGGATCAAATCAAAGAGACCTGATACAGTGATTGCTCTCTCTAAAGATGAAAGAGGGTGGATGAGAGAGAGACCTAACAAAGTAGCAGAATCAGTTTTCTTTAGCGCTAAAGCTTCACTGTACAAGACTTCTTTTTCTTGAATGTACATGTAGCCATAAACGAACACAGGCACTCCTAGAGTTTCTAGTAACAATTCCAATCCCCTCTTCTCTAAACTGGTTGGTTGCATGAACCATCCGAAGTCAGTTTAAATCAACTTATTCTAATTAACCTTGCCTCATAAATTTTCACATACTAGAAAGTTGTGCAATACAAGAAATAACTTTCTAGAATACTTTAGAAGAACTCTTCTTAGCTCTAGAAAATAATCTTGTGTTGTGCGCCTTTCAAATAAGTCATAAAATAAAATAATCATAATAAGGGACATAAAGATTAGCTTGATCCATCTATGGGCATCATTTCATTCCTTAAAACCATGATCTCTCATGCCATGCCATGTATCTTCATTTCTAAATATTACTATACCCAATCCTGAAAACCCACTATCAAAAGAAGATGTGAATCGAAGACCGAGCTACATTTCCACATAGGGAACACATAGCATTACTAGAAATCACAAGAGTAGTCAATCTATCCCTTATTACGAGATAACAGTGCAATAGCTTCTAACAAAATATCTTCACCCTTGGGTGAATGCACAATTAGCACAAACTAAGCCATCCATTCCAATCAGAAAACAAAAGGACTCATTAAGAAAGGTAATAAGTTGACTTACAAGATGGTTTCTAGATGCTGCAGTCTTTCAAATCCAATAGAACGTTGTCTTTGTGCTTCATGCTTTCAAATCCACTTGTCATCACAAGGAAAAAGAGACAAGTCAAAATGCATAAGTTTTCAGATACGACAGAATCAAATGTAAGCAAAAACATGCTGACATCCTTCCTCTGATCGCAAACAAAAGAGCCAACTGAATCCGAAGGCAAAAAGATGAGAAACATCGTCAAAGGTCAACTTAAGGGATAAAGGGACTTTGAAAATCATATTTCAAATAAAATACTGCTTGATTCGCCATGAAAATGCTTCCTTGACCAAAAGTAATGTTGTACTCATTTTCCATCTCGATGTTATATTACATTATATTAACTTTCAATTGTTTTTTTTTTTTTTTAGACATCAAGACATAAGATATTAATTAACTATTTATTTATTTATTTATTTTTTCCACTATTACCTTTACAGCTCTACAGGTTTTAAGACTGGTGAAGCATGAAAGTGACTCCTCTACAGGTTTTAAGACTGGTGAAGCATGAAAGTGATACTGAAGTAGGGTATCCTATAATGCACCTGATGATTTTATGGAAGGGAATAGAGATGCCTTTGCTTTACGCTTCCAATAAGATATACCATTTTGAATATGAATGATAGACACAAATTGGATCTTTTATGTCTTCAAGCGTTAATTTATGTGTTAAGAGAAACTTTACAGAGTCACTAATGATCAACAGCTGTAACCATTATTAAGAGTTTGGTTTATTTGGATACTTATATTTATCTTCGTTCGTAATGCTTAGATGAAATAATCAAATCAAGGTTTAGATGAAATTTTATGATATCCAAGCTATGCTTTATCGTAACGTTCATCCTTGACAATAATATTTAATTATTTCAAAAATCAAAACAAAAACCTTTTTGTTTAATTTAATATTATTTCATTTATATTAAACTGCCCATAAGAGGCTTTTACACGAAAGAACCTCTTGTACCTACCAACACTGTTTATATGAAGTGCAACATAACAATGCTGCTACCATGGGGATGATAAAGATAACATTGACGATGACGATAACGACGATGACAATATTGATGAAGACTCCTGAGTAGAAGTGCATGTATGAAAAAGATAAGAAACGACTACGACTGTTTGTTTTTGGGTAAAGGTCAGGCCACGGAGACAGGAATGTGAGGGATGGCACGCAGGCAGAGGTCTGACCTCCTCCGGCATGTAAGCAAGAAAGTCTCGCTCATGTCCAACTCGTGGGGCTTCCCTTCATCTCCTGTTGGGAGCTCCCAATCAAAATTATAGAGAACGCAAGCCAGGGAAAGCTCTATGCTTGCCAAACCAAATGACATCCCTGGGCACATCCTCCTGCCTGCCCCGAAAGGTAAGAACTCGAAGTTGGTTCCCTTGAAGTCGACCATGGAACTCTTACTCTCGAATCTCTCTGGCTCAAACTCAGTGGCATTGTCCCAGTATCGAGGATCCCTTCCCAAGGCCCAAACGTTCACGAATACTCTCGTCTTCTCTGGTATCTGGTAACCAAGAACCTCGCACGTCTGCCGGCACTCTCGGGGGAGCAGCAGAGGAACAGGAGGGTGCAGCCTCAGAGTCTCCTTGATGACCAGTCTCAAGTAGTTCATTCCGTTGATGTCCTTCTCCGTCACCTTTCCCTTTCCTCCGACAGTCTCTCTCACCTCCTCTTGTACCCTCCGCATCACTCTTGGATTCCTCATCAGCTCCGACATGGCCCACTCCAGTATTGTTGCCGAGGTCTCGCTACCCCCACCGAGCATATCCTTTATTACAAAAGGAAACCAGAAATTAGATTCTCGAAACTCTGACTGTAAGGAAAGATTAGGGTTTCAAAAAAAGCATACCAGCATAATAGCTTTCATGTACTCGTCTGCGAACGGGAATGACAGGCTTCCTTCAGCTTGAACTCTCAGCATGACATCGACCAAGTCCTCCTCCTCCTCCGGTTGCTCCTCGGACTTCCTCTCTTTGTGCTCCTGAATGATGCTATTCAGGATCGCGTCCATTTCACGGTGCAACCTCAGCATCTTGGAAGATGCGCCACTGAGAATTTTAATTATCGGCCATGACGGGAATAAGTCCGCCAAACTGAAGCCTCCGGCAGCTTCCAGCGTTTGCGTCACTATCCGTAGGAAATCTTTCTGGTACTTGCACTTACTCCCGATAATGGACCGTGCGGCTATGTCATTAGCCAACAGCGCAAATTTCCTACTGAGGTTCACGGTGGAACCAGTGTTGGACAACTGGACTATCGACTGCACAAGATTATGCACCTCCTCTTCCCGGATAAAGCGAAAAGATTGGACTCGCTTGGGACTCAATAGCTCCACGATGCTCATCTTGCGCAGCTCCCTCCAGTGTAATCCATACGAGGTAAAGCCGATGCCCCTGTCACCGTATGTGGCGGTTTGGAGAGTCAGGTTGGTGGGCCGAGAGGCGAAGCTGATGTCGTGGGTTTTCATGATCTCAGCAGCCGCTTCGACAGATGAGACAACGAGGGTGGGGAGCTCACCGAGCTTCAGGAGTATGACGGGGCCAAATTTCTTAGATAAGGCAGTGAGGGAATGATGCGGCAGGGCATTCAAGAGATGGTGCAAGCTGCCTATGATAGGGAGCTTAGATGGACCAGGGGGCAGTTTGGCACGAGCTCCTCGACTGGACCTGCTCTTCTTGAGTAGCAGGAGCGATACGAGGAGGACGAGAAAGGAGAAGAGGAAGGCGGTGCTGGTGAGATCCATGCTTAATTAGTTTTCTGGTAATGAGGCAACACAGGCCCGTCCACCCTTTCTTATATACATGACAGTTATGAGTTTTTCGTGCAGTTTCCCGATTGCGTAATGACAGACGGTATCGTATCATCACAGAGTTGAATTAGAACAGTTGACATACGGCATTAAACCGGGGTGGAAATCGACTCACCATGTTTTGTGACTGGTTCATCTGGAACAAAGTCGTTGGTACCATCACAAAATAAAAAATGGTATCACAATGGTGGCGGTCAGATTCTGCAGCTACTTTACAATGAGAACAAACTATGAAATCTGATAAATAATTGTTATATATATTATTTTTTCTAGAATCTCTGCCTACCCCAGCCGTCCGTTAGTAGTCGATTGTTTCGTTCATAAGCACACCGCCATGGACGTGTTCCTACGCCGAGCGTATTAGTTTCATTCATTATCTTTTCGAGCGAGTTTCGTAACGCAATTGGTTCCTTGCATGTGTAACTTATATACGTGACAGTGCTTAGTTTTTGTATTTGGCGTCGATGTTTTTTTTTTTTTTTTCCGTTTAAAGGTACAAATAACTTTCATTTAAATCAGAGAAACACAGCAAGTGGGTTGGACGACATGCCTAAGTTATCCTGTTTACCCAAAACCAAAGTTAACCGGTGAGCTTTGCAATTAGAGGTTCTTGGTACAAAACTTGATATCAGAGAGTGGCCATCAAAAGCTTGATATCAGAGATGATGGCTCTAAGGTACGATGGGATTCCCTTGGAGCCATTGATGACGGAGATGAGGGATTGTGAATTAGATTAATTCCGCAAGTTGATCCAATGTAGATCCTCCGCATGTTTGAGCGCTTCCAGGACTATCAAATGGTTATGTGCCTTGCAAGAAGAGCAGCCCGCGGTCATCGTAGTATAGGAAGGGTAAAGGAAGCAGAATCCTATGCCTGCAGTTTGAACATTGAAGGATGCAGTCAAAAAAGGGATCCAGTGAATTGATATTCCTAGGGTAGGCGACTGACGTGATCTTCTTATCTTCAAAGTTACTTTGGAATAAAGCTATCACATGTTACGTTAATTTTGAAGCATATGCAAATCTTTAGTATCATATCACAATGTTTTAGCGATGATTCATCTGGAACAAACTTTTCATGCGGCACTCAAAGGAAAAGTCGAAAGTGTAATCTCTCATGCTCTCAGGGGCTTTCTAATGATGCACCAGGGTGGGTCTAAAAACTATGAAGACATATACATCAAGAGTTTCCTGGTGACCCTCGTATGCTGCTTGTATCAGAAGTTGCTTCACAAAGGTGACTAAAGCTTCACGAGCCTTATGAATGGAGAGCGGAAAAAAAGATAAAAAGAGAGTTTCTAGTTTACTACGGTTTGCCCTATCTTTGTAACTATGAGTTTTTGTGGTATGCCAAGAATAACATTGCACCGTTGAAGAAGATCATCTATATCATATACGGTGGGAGAGAATATTCTCTATTTTGGCACGTATCATGTCATTTTGATTTCGTGAAGTCATGGCGATGGAATGAGTCTACCGGTAGACGATGATGGTTCACCTTATCTTTTGTCATCTACAACACTGACATGATTTGCCAGTGTACTAGAGATTAAAATACAATAACGTAGACCAGCAAATACGAACAGACGATTTGCCGGTTTCCTAGAGATTAAAATACAAGAGCGTAGACCGGCAAGTATGAACACAGACTTGCTAAGGAATCATAGTGTTTCTTGACCTGTTCCCTTTGTACAGTGCACATTTTGGCCGATGGAGGGGTATCGATATTTTCAAAGTTGATATATTGACATGGATGTGGCTATGTCTTCCGATCTGAAATGTCAATATGGGTTTGCCAATAGAGCTAGATGTCAAAATAGTTTACTAGGAGAGTAGATGTGGCCATATGCTAGTTAGTATTTGACCAGGGTGCAATATCCTCCCTACTTACCAAGAAATTTAGGTGTATGATTAATCTAAAGTTGAAATCAATATTATAAGACTTGTTCATATCAGAGTTTTACTGGCATATCAAACGTTAAAGAAAAGTCATCCTACAACTTTGATGTCGCGTCTATGTACATAAAAGTCAGATGCATATACGTTATCCACACTTGATTCACTCTCATATCGCAATTTGTGTTTTGATGTGATATAATACTAACCTAAAATTTGATTAGCTCGCGATTTGCAACTGACAGCAGCACAAACGTAAGCTGACGTTTACGTAGTTGATGAGTCGACGCCTTTGAAATTTCAACAGCATCCACTGTCAAGCTGACAGGGTCACATTGATGGTTAAGAATTGTTTCTCCCTGTCCACGAAGCCACACAGTTGACGGCATCTGCTTGATTATGTCCACTCTTGGACAAAGTTTACCTTGGTGTTCATAATCTATCAAAAAGAGTTGGATCACAACAATAGATAGTTTTTAGTCAGAGATGATCGAGGAAAGTCCGACTTTGACAGATGATAGTGATAAACCATTGATTTGGTTTGAAATTTTCATCCATAATCGTCAATATTATAAACCTGCAAGTCCTAATCATGATGAAGCACGCGTGCAACTGAGAAGTACTCAAGATATCATTTATGCAGATGCCTTCTATTTGAACTTCATATTTGCATAGGTTTAGTGCTAGGGAAAGTATATTTCAATTTATTTGCATGCGTACGTCCACTATTGGAGGTAGAATTAGCTTCCTCTGTCATATACATGACAGTGCTTAGTTTTGTATATAGCTTCCATGTCACGTGGTGACTTCCATGACAGTCTTCCTGATCAAATTACGTTGATTTAGAACTGCATTACAAGTCTTTACACCACAGTGGCCATTAGTTTAGTATCATATCAAATCACAATGTATTGGAACTGGTTTATATGTATATACATACATGCAAACACTCAGAGACACGGCCGGCCGTCTTCAGAGGCCATCAGTTGTATTATTTCTTTGAGCATGCGGTAAGAGGAATTGCCAGGTGGAAGTCAAATCAAGAATCCCAGGTTTGGACTGTAGACCTCGTGGAATATTGTTTTTAGATAGGGCACCCACGAGTTCTGGATGCAGACCAGTGGACCATCAGCGTGTATCTCTGACGCGCAACAATGAATGGACGATTCTCAACCCTCAATTAATGCAAGCACTGATTGGTTTATCCCAAAAATTTGTAAGACAGTGCAGGTTGACAATGTAACGTATACCAAAAAATTTGCAAGACAGTGACGAGACATGGTTGACAATGTAATAGACGTTGGTCATGTTTACGGCTCCCTCTGTACAAAGCAATCGTTCATATCCATATGTTTTTCTTACTTTTCTCTGTATCCAAAAGCCATATGTTTTCTTACTTACTTTTCTTAATTGATGGTTTCGGTTCATATCCATTTGACTGTGGTTTGCCCTCTCTTCTCATCATGTAACTACGAGTTTTGTGGCTTGTCTTCCGATCTGAAATGTCGGAGTGAGTTTCTCGATGGAGCTAGATGTCAAAATAGTTTTCTAGGAGAGTAGATGTGGCCATATGTTAGTGTTTGACCAGGGTGCAATATCCTCCCAAATCAAATTACCAAGAAGCATAACTGTATGATTAATTCTACGTTGAAATCGATATATAAGAATTATTCTATCAGAGTTTTCCTCTATGCCAGTCATTTTAGGAAGAGTCATGCCAGTACTTTGAAGCCACGTCTATGTGCACAGACGTCAGATGCATTGGCTTTATCCACACTTGATTCAGTCATACATCCCAGTCTATGTTTTGATGTGATAAGATACTAACCTAAAACGAATCTGATTAGCTCACGGTTTGCAACTTGCAGCAGCACAAACATAAGCAAACGCGTTCCTATGGTTGATGAGTCGACGCCTTTTAAATTTCGACTGTCAAGCCGACAGGGTGAAAGTCGATGATTAAGATTTATAGCTCCCTCTCCATAAAGCCATAAAGTCGACGGGATCTATTTGACTGTTCATTAGTCGTCATAATCACAAGGGATTTTATAGTTTTAGGTCAGA
Source organism: Musa balbisiana (assembly GCA_004837865.1). Lineage (NCBI taxonomy): Eukaryota > Viridiplantae > Streptophyta > Magnoliopsida > Zingiberales > Musaceae > Musa > Musa balbisiana. The sequence goes on from CM017193.1 coordinate 36,754,216, forward strand.
GTTGATCAAGGAAAATTACACTTTGAAAGATGAGAGTGATAATTTGGTTTGAAATTTAATCTTCAATAGAATATTTAAATCTTGAAACATGGATCACGATAGTCAGTAATTTAGTATCATATCATGATGTCTTGGGACAGTTTGTATGACACGTAAAAGAAAAGTCGAAGGTGTAGACACTCAGAGACGCATCTCATGTTCTTATTGTTGGGCTATTTTTCTTTCATAGAGGTCTTTCAATTTTTTATAAAGAAAATATGTAAAACTTTCAGTAGAAACATAGTAAAAAATACTATCATAAAATACTATTGAATAAATTCGACTATTTTTCGATCTAACCTCTTTCACTTATTATCTATCATAGTTGCGGGCTTTACACTATCCTCTATAAATCTTTGCAATACAAGAGATCTTTCATTCTTAGTTTTTATATCATCAAATTATTTCCATTCAAGCTAATCATGTGAGAAATACTATCGACCTCTATGTTCAAATACAAAAAATTAAATAACCAAAAATTTTTCTCTAATACCGGTTGATGAGATAAAAAAAGAAACTTTTATATATGAACAAATACTAGCAGGTCGTAACACGTAGCAAAATTAAATGAGAATCATAATCGAATATAACAACAAGATTTATATGAAAAATTCCTATAACGTGAATGGTAAAAATCACGGGACAAGCTAGAGAAAATCTACTATAAAAATAATGAATATACAAATCTCAAAATCTAAGATTTTTAGATTAAAAATTTAAAGATTATGTTACTGTACATAATATCTAAAATCTTCCAAAGTAATCATAGCAAAAATCTATTATAGATCTGATCGAAATGAGGATACTATTTGATGATTGAGAATAATCTTTGTATTATCTTTTCTTCCCTTTCCTTTTTCTTATTTTTCTATTTTTTCCACCTCACTTTTAGAATCAAGCAGCTGCTGTCACAGCCACCATAGCCCTCTTTTTCTTCCCTAGATGTCACCTTCTTTTGTTAAAAAGGACTAAGATGACTAAGATTTTTAGATTAGAAAGAAATGAGCTATCTGCTGTTAAAACCCACATGTCTTATGAGCATGTCGTATGACGGATGCATACGAAATCGACAGGTTGAAGTCAAATTCTTTGATCCAAGTTTAGACTGTTGAACTCGTTGAATAGTTATTTTGTAGTGGGCGTTGACGAATTTTGGGTGCAACCCAAAACCAGCAATAATGTGAGCATCTGCATGTATCCAAGGCACGCAGCAACGAAAAGCCAACATCAATCGATGCGAAAAACACAGCGGTGTATCCCATAAATTCGTAAAACAGTGACGAATGAACGGTTGACAATATAAGAGTTGATTGATAGTTACCTTTCATGCGCACAAATCAACAGTTCATGCCATCTTATTGATTATGTCCACACTGCAATTTTTTTTTTCTACTTGTTTCCGTATGAGAACAAACGATAGTGCATCTATCAGCGTTTTAAGGGTTATATCCTGATCCCATAATGTTTGAGGTCAGAGCTGACCCAAAAAATCTTGACTTTGTCGGATGGTGACGAATTATATATGGATCACAGAAACGACAGTTATATAAAACAACCGTAGAGAAAGATAATTGAGAACATCTAATACATTTGCTCTTTAACTCGTGCTTTTGTCTTTCTTTTCATCCTCCTCTTTGGAACTCTGCTGTCCTGTCCTGATCAATGTGGCTGTCGTTGGGATTCCAATGCATGCCATTACCGCCATGCTCGCATGCATCTCGTCCTCGTGATCATGGCCGTCAGTGGGATTCCAATGCGCGACACTGCTACCATGCTCGCATGCCGTTGACCAAGTCGTTTCACAGTAAATCCTCTCTTCTCTCTCTCTCTCTCTCTCTCTCTCTCTCTCAGGACTTTGCATTATCCGTGAAACTTCATAACCATCACCCTTGTTTTTTGCTTTGTTGTTATCTTTACGATCTAAAATATTCCTTTTAATTTCTTCTGCTTTATGGTTTCTACTGTGTGTTTACTAGGGCTTTTCTTCGTATAAATAAATTCACAGAAGTTGGATTGAAAGGCAATCGATTGGTGAGAGGCCAAACTTGGAGAAGTTTTAGTTACAGATGCTTAAGAACTTTCGCGTTATATCTTTTTACTTCTTCATTAGATTGTAATGTTTTAGATTCTACAAGATGGTTAGGATATACTGATTAAGATTCAGTGACCGTTAGGATGATTAACCCTATGGCATGATAGTCAAGTTAACTCTTTATATTGATGTCACTTGTAGAATAACAAATATTTTTTTACTTTTATATCGTGCTATTATGGACATATCAAAGGTAAGCAAGAAGGGAGCTACACCATAAAGTGTCAGTTTATAAGATAAGGGTGATATACTGATTAACCCTATGACATGGTAGTTAAGCTGAATCTTTATATTGATGGTTAGGATAGATATACTGTGATATCCAGGAAGACTATATTGATAGTTAAGTTAATCTTTGTATTAAGGTAATATCCATGAATGTTCTAAATATAGAGGAATTAAGCTTTGGAAAGAGTGATTAAAAGTCAACTAAGATGTGCAACAAGTATCCCTAAAGATTAATTTGATTTTGTACCTTGATGATCAACAATTGGAACTATTTATTTATTAAAATAATTAATAAAAATTATACAAAGAAAAGAAGAAAGATTTGTATATGATTTTTATCGATTTAGAGAAGTCTAATGACAAAGTTTCTATAAATTTATTATGGTGAGTTTTAGAATAATAATATTTATTTATAAATTATATCAATATTGATATGCATTTTAGTGTAGTCAGTAGTGTTAAAATTACAGAGAGAGTTCACATTACATCATTAGCTATTCATTTTGGTATTGGATGAAATATCTGATCATATTCAAGTTCAACCTTCTTAGTCTATTCGATGTATCTGATGTAATTATAGTAATATTAGGAGTAGATCTAAAGATGTAGTTAATTTAGGTGTACATCAAAATCTATTAAGTATAATTTATATATATATATATATATATCTTAAATCCATTATTCAACAAGATATTGAGTTAGATAAATATATAATTCATAAAGATTGGATATTTCAAATGGATATGAGCATCAAGAATTTTGTATGATCATCATATATCTTTTAGATTGAAAAATTTAAGATTATTATTAGAATAATAATGTTATATGAATCTGAGTATTGATCAAAATAATATATGTAAAAAAATTACTATAACACTAAGATAAAATTATTAAAATAGATATATCGAGTTATCGTTAAAAACATATACTATTAATTATAAAATTTATGCTACAAACATTTCACTAAAGAGTATTTATTGATAAACTTGTCTTTGCAAAAAATTTCAATGATAAAACTAATTTGTCATTAAGATGTCATCACTAAGTGTTTCTAATTTATAAATTTGTCAAGATATTGTTCCTGTCATAAATATTTTTTATTTTTTGACATAATTTTATGATTGTAACACATGTTAATTTATTCGGCAAATATTATCTTTATTGTTACTAAACTGTTAACACAGAAAGATCATATATTTTCACTAATACTTATTATGTAATTTTTGAATTTATAGGATTCTATACATTAATTTTATGAGGGATGTACGATCTGGACCGTAGGATAGTATGTTTTCTTTGGGACCTTCGGATTGCTCGATCCCACGATCAAGATTAAAAAGACAATGAATACCCTAAATGCTTAGACTCGCGCTCTGCTGCCAGAGGCGGATCCCGCTACCAACAGCCGATTCCATCTTTTGGAGAAGCGAAACCCGATGTCACCGTCGGCGAGACCTCAGTCTCTTCATCTTATGGAAAAGCGACCGAGCCTCGCTGATGCTACCGCTGCTGGCCGAGGGGCTTCCCCGGTTTAGGTTGAGTTCATCATCGACTGCCTTACCACTTCTTCTTCCGCCATTGCGATCGATGCACATCCATCACGTAGCTACTGACCAAGTAAGCTATTTCACTTAGCATTTGCATTGTTGTTTTATCCTTTTTCAACGAGTTGTGTACTCTGGATGGCATTTCTCTTGTTCTTAGTCGATTGGTTGAGGTTGAATCGACCCTTCCATCGATAGAATTTGTTAGAAACATCAAGACTATGCGTCTGATGGCAACGAGGAAGATCGGTTTTTACTCGAAACGACCCCTATTCTGTGACTAAAATTTTGCCTTATAATATTTTGTAAGAAAGTGATATTACAAATCAACATTCTTTTTTCTTTTGAGATTGAAACTTATAATATTATCAAGTAAATGTGAGTTAGTACCAAAATTTAGGGCTAAAGAGAGGGCATCACCAAGATTGCTGGAATCTTAAATAACTTACAAGTGGAAGAGCCAGCAACGCGACTGATGTGATCATGCATCATGTCTTAGTATCTTTTGTCAAAATTATCTTTCCAATTCGTAATATTGATGGTAACAGCTTTGTTATGGTTCTCCAGATGGGCATTCCTCAGATAAATGTGTTGGACCAAGAGGTACTTTTCTTTCACATTTTAGATTATTGATTTGTCTATAACATTATGTGGATGATTGAAAAGTTTTCACCGATTTCTTTGATAGGCTTATCTAATTTAATTCACTCACTTGATTTTTGAAGTGGACAATAAAATGTGGTAAATACTTGGTATTTATGATTTGCTAAACTTCTTAACCTGAAGATGATGATGATATCAAATGTAAAGAATCATTACCATTGATATCCTTGCATAGTAACAAATTTCAGCTGTTAAATAGTTTTAGACTGGTTACTTTTTACTAAACAAAGCAGAAGTCCAGTTTTGTTCTTGTTGCATGTGATGGTTTGACCTTATCTTAAGCAAAGATTACAAATATTAAAACTTGGAACTCACACTTTAGCTCTTTGGTCTGGTTATTTTAAGATATTAATATATTATATAATATTGAATTAAAGCTTGTTGTATCTTTACCTAGAATGTGATGCTTGATTAATTATATTGCATGTTTTTATTTACTGTCAGACACCCTTTGCTAATTATGCATCATATGGTATATCCTACACTTAAGGATTTCTTCAATATTGTTATACTGTCATCTTCATCAGTTTTTTTAGCTTCCGAGATCTCTTTCCATATAAAATTACTGTTTAAAACTAAAATTTACTTGCATTTACTAGAGCATTTCTTTCTTTCTTTATGTTGGCTAAGGCTTGGTGATCGCACCTATGTGCCTTCATCTAACATCTGAAGATCTGCTAGATAAGGTCAGTTCTGGAAGATTTGAAACTCCACAAAACTGAATAATACAAATTGATAACTCTACTGGTATTTTTATTTAGTTTGTTAATATATATGAAGATGCCTTTGGACATTAGTAAAACCAAATATAAACACTCTTAGGACAATATTCTTTTGGAAACAATATTCTCTTAGTTCTGAATGATTTGGATTCATGGAGAATTTTTATTAGCATATGAAAGCAAGAAATGGGAATAAGAACGAGAATCAAAGTATTTTCATTTGCATTTGGTCTAGCATGTTTTAACCAATCCAGTCTAGCATGAACTCTATGAAAGCCATCACAGTCTCCATGCTTGGTGATATTATGCTTCCATTCTCTTGACATCTGACAATATTTCGCTTACTCCTAATTATTGATGTCACTAGGTGGAGGAGGGGGGCTAGCCCCCTTACAGCAATATCTCTCTCTCCTTTTCCAACGGCCATCGTGGCTTTCCCTCTTCCCTTCCTCCCCTTCCTAGCCCCCCACCCCCCTCATGTTGTGTCTAAGTTCTACATAATTTCTGACGATAATATTGTTTGGAGTAGTTAGTATTTTTATTTCATTTGCCATCATTCTGTATGCAATCTTATTTTGATTCAATTATGACTTGGTGTTGGTATGAATTATATATGATGGAGTTTATGCAAGTAAGCTGACCATGAAGTTCTTTTAGTTTACATATATAATGACCATAGATTTACATATTTTATGTTTTATATTTTAACAATAATTCTTATAATATCTTGTGTATCATATCTTATCCAATTCCATGGTTTGAAGCAAATATGGATTGGATATTTATCATTTTTTATCCGATTCATACTCAAAATAATGCTTTTGGATTATCGCTGACGATGATAATGGATCAAATGTCTTGATAGAGATAGATGTTGGTATAAAATTAGATATCTGAGTCTACCTATCGTTCTTAATATCAAGTAGGGATTATGAAGAGTTTATTTTATTTTATTTTATTTTATTTACTTCGGTCTATTTGGATTTAGGATATCTTTTAATTTGGTTTAAGACATAATGCCATGTCAAATATGGGGTTTTATTAAAATTTGTCATGTTGCTTTATTATTGTTGTTGTTGTTGTTTTGTTGTTACAAATAGTAAATGATGAAGACGGGATTTGAGTTAGGACACCGGTTAAGCTTTTTTGAACATTTATCCGTGGATATATTATCATGTAAATATGGTGCTACGATGAGGATGAGGTGGGGTTACAAAGAAATCCAAGGGATTTATCCGTGGATATATTATCATGTAAAGATGGTGCTACGATGAGGATATAGTGGGGTTATAAAGGAATCCGAGGGATTTATTCGTGGATATATTATCATGTAAAGATAGTGCTACGATGAGGATATGGTGGGGGTTACAAAGGAATCTGGGGGATAACACGCAGACAAAGCTCTAACCTCCTCCGACATGTCAATAAGAAGGTCTCGCTCATGTCCAACTCGATATACTTCTGTTCATCTCCTGTTGGGAGCTCCCAATCGAAGTGGTAGATAAGAGAGGCAAGGGAAGTCTCTAAGCTTGCCAGCCCAAATGACATCCCTGGGCACATCCTCCTTCCTGCCCCGAAAGGTAGGAACTCGAAGTTGGTTCCCGTAAAGTCAACCATCGAGTTCCTCCCTTCGAATCTCTCTGACTCGAACTTAGTGGCGTTGTTCCAGTATTGAGGATCCCTTCCTAAGGCCTAAATGTTCACGAACACTCTCGTCTTCTCTGGTATCTGGTAACCAAGAACCTCGCTCGCCTCCCGGCACTCTCGGGGGAGTAGCAGAGGAACCGGAGGGTGCAATCTTAGAGTCTCCTTGATTACTAGTCTCAGGTAGTGTCAAAAAATTATAACTGAATTGATTCATCTTATTGGAAACACAAGCCAGTGGTAAACTGCCTCGGACTCCCATTGATGATTACACAGATGCCTTCCAATTTTTTCCTTAATGCTTAATTATATATAACCCTTGATCCTTATCAATAAATAACAATGCATATAATTATTATGTAACACATGATTCAGAGACCCCCTAATTGGTCGCCCATCCCATCCTTTCAACAAAAATATTCGTAGAAATTAAGAGACGAATAAATTATTAGTGCCTTCCATCTGGATAGCATAGAGAAATTTCCTCCCTTGATATGGTATAAGGCTAATTATATATTACTAATTAGCTATCTTTAGCATCACAATCCCTATGCTTTTAAAAGTTACATTAAGATCTTTATACTCATGAAGATGAAACATTTAACCCCGTTGCTCAATAAAATCTCTCTCTCATTCTTGATTTTTAATCTTGTGAAATTATCTTTTTAAACCTGTATAGGGGTCTTAATATTTTACTTTCGTAAATATAGGGATCCCAATGTAACTTTTGAAAGTGTAGGAACCAAGATACTAAAAATAACTAATTACAGGGGATAATATGTAATTAGTCTATATGGTATACTATTTCTTATCAAGCCTTCGAAATGCTTTTGCTGACATTAAAAACTGAAGAGAGAATATGTTACCCTTCATTAATGATTGAAGGCCATAAGGATATCATGATTTGTTGGCCTCAGATGCAATCACTCCTGGAGCACTAGGTTGAGCACTCAAATCATGCAACTAAATGATGCATCTCAATGAAGTGGATGAAAATTTTTTTTTGTTTTCATTTGTGAAATTGCATCTCCTATTTGGAGGGAAATTGACCATCAAAGTGGATAGAGACGATGAGTTCAAATGTTAAACAGTTAAAGAGGAGAAGAAGATTAGGGGTTTAGTCCTTTCCTTTACTCAACATTATTAAGCATTCAACCTTCATCTACTTCAAGAAACTACCATCAAGTTCTAACTCTATAAGGCAATCACCAGCAATGTCCTTTTCTTATTGAGAGTGCATTTGAGATCTTTTCTATGAAGACAAAAAAAGAGAAAAAAAAGCTGCTGCCCAACTCACAAAAGCTTTTATCAGTTTAGAAGTAATTTGTCAAACCTGGATTATGAGAATAGCCCGACTAGGTTTGGATTGTGATAATAACCATCCCCCTCACCAATCTTCAAGAGTGGAGAAGGTCAAGGATGAGGATCCTCGATGCAGAGCTGGACCTCTTTAGCAATGAGCATCTTTAGCATATTATCAAGAGACAACCTACATAAGTAGATTTAAAATTTTAATAAATAGGATATCACATATAGCAGATGTTGTAGAACTATTGGAGCAATATCTTTTATCAGCGAGCATCTCTACCTTATTATCAAGAGAAGACCTATCATTCATGACAAAGTTACTCTTAAGTTTGTTTTCTGGTTGAACACTTTGTATCATTATTAAATATGATAGTTAGAAATCCATTTTTTGTCAACTTGACCTTGGTAGTTTCTCTTTGCGTATCATACATAATAATGCATACAATAATATCTAAAAGACAACTTCGAAGATGAAGATGAAGGAGAAATTTTGTATGACATTCTTGTGCATATGCAATTGTAAATACACACATATGTATATATGAATGTATGCATTTATAATTTATTGAATGATTGACAAGAAATCCAATTTACCATATTTCGTTAATAGCTATGGAATTTTCCTTTTTCAGTTATTCAAGGAACATCTTATATGCTAATTCAATGTGCCAGTAGCTTTAGCTTCAAGTACCCGATGAAGCTTTGTCACTGCTTATGGGAATGGGTTACAAAGAAAATGCAGCGAAAAGGGCCCTAAGAATGACCGGTCAAGACATTCAGCCAGCAGTTCATTTCCTGGTTGAAGAGCAAGCTAGGAAAATACTCAGGAAACAGGAGAACATTCAGCGACAAGTGGAGATTTTGTATAGCTCTATACTTTGCCATAGAATGTTTTTATCTTATTTTGTAATTAATGATTGTTGCTGATTGTATGAACTTGTAGAGAACAGAGGAGATATGGTACTAATAAATCATGGCATATAGCATAATGTGACAGATGTAATGGCTTTGCTTCTGTGGATTGTGAAACATTTGATTGTGTCAGGCACTTATCAGCTTGCTCTCTGGTGTCTAGGATCAATACATGTACACTACTAGTCAATCTACTTTGCAGTTTTGCGAGAGATCTTGCTGCAGAGGCTCTTAGGATGAATGAAAATGAAGTTCAAAAAGCATTAGATCTTTTAACAAATCCTGAAAGAAATTGTGCCCTTCAGGTAATTGGTTTTCTTTAGAGTGCTTCTCTATTATCATTTTCACTAACTAATGACTTTTGACTCCCAGAGTCGACTTGGAAGTTGGGAGTATTGGATTCATCAGGTGCAGACATTGAGGAACTAGTAACCTTGGGGTATAACCGATCATCAGGTATTTCATCGCTTCATTTATTCCTCAATCTAGTGTTTCATGCATTTATTTCAGACCAGGGTGCCCTTCTCGTGATGACTCCCAGGCATCTATGTTGCCCTAGTTATCTGACCATTCTTATTTTCACAAACAGTATATTCCGTATGCTTGACCACAGATCTCCATTAGCTCCAGTTGCACTGTCCAGTACTTACGTTCGGAATTAACAATTGTTGACTGCAGTTGTGGATGCTGTGCAAAGGTCATGTACCAATGAGGATGCGTTGAAACTTCTTGTTGGAGCAAATTCAGAGGACAGCCAGCATGCTACAATCAACGAACCGAAATATGATCAAGGGCCATCAACCGCTTTAGCTAATGATGATAAAATGGATCTGGGGGGGGAACTCAAATATGAGAGAAGACAAAGTCATGGAAGACGAGCTTGTGAAATAATTGACAGGTGAGCCATTGGCAGACTACGACACGGAAGTAATGAATGAAGGAGAGGCCATAGCAAAGTATTTGGCCCTTCTGAATTCAAAAGCTACATAGGAAATAAGATACATAGGTTCTTCCAGAATCCTGTAAATAAGTAAGATAGTGTAGTATCCTTTTGTATCCTCCAGCATTAATATAGTATTATAAAAGATATGACTGCACTTTCTTTATTAGTTAGCTTTAAGTTTTCTTTGGCAATGTGCACCCAGTCGCAGAGAGGTCATATATGGTGTTTTACCTTTAAAATATATTGCTTGAAAGGAAAAAGCCTGAACTAGTTGTTACGCTAAATTTACACTCCACTTTGGTTGGAAGTGAATAGATTTGTTGACTTTTAGATGGTTTCAAGTGTAAAGGCATCTCTATTCCCTTTCACAAAATTATCTATATACACTTGATAATATTTATAAACACTTGATAATTTTGTGGAAGGAAATAGAGATGCCATTGTTTTATGCCTTAAAAATGGATATATCATTTTGATTATGAATGATAGACACATGATTAAGAGAAGCTTCACAGAATCACTAATAATCAATCAAGCTGTAAAGCTTGAAACCTCAAACCCTTAACTATTATTAAGAGTTTGGTTTAGTTAGATACTAATATTTATTCTTAATGTCTCATAGTGGGAATGAAATTTTATGGAATTCAAGATATGCTTTATCGTAACACTCATCCTTGGCAATAATATTGATTTGGTTTAAAATTTTCATCCATGATCGTCAATATTATAAGCCTGCAAGTCCTAATCATAACGAAGGAAGCGTGCAACTGAGAAGTACTCAAGATATTATTTATGCAGATGCCTTCTATTTGAACTTCCTATTTGCATAGGTTTAGTGCTAGGAAAAGTATATTTCAATTTATTTGCATGCGTACGTTAACTATTGGAGGTAGAATTAGCTTCCTTCGTCATATACATGACAGTGCTTAAGTTTATATATTGGAACTGATTTATATGTATATGCATACATGCAAACAGTCAAGAGACACGGCTGTCTTCAGAGGCAATCAGTTGTATTATTTCTTTGAGCATGCGGTAAGATGGATGTGTGAGGAATTGCCAGGTGGAAGTCAAATCAAGAATCCAAAGTTTGGACTGTTGAACTCGTTGAATAGTGTTTCTAGATAGGGCACCCACGAGTTCTGGGTGCAGATCAGTGGCCCATCTGCGTGTATCTCTGACGCGCAACAATGAATGGACGATTCTCGACCCACAATCGATGCAAGCACTGATTGGTGTATCCCAAAGATTTGTAAGACAGTGACCAGGTTGACAATGTAACGTGTACCAAAAATTTGCAAGACAGTGACGAGACAATGGTTGACAATGTAATAGACGTCGGTCATGTTCACAACTCCCTCTGTACAAAGCAATCGTTCATGTCCATATGTTTTTCATATTTGTCTCTGTATCAAAAAGCCATATGTTTTCTTACTTTTCTTAATTGACGGTTTCGGTTTCTTAAAATTGAGTACTGAATTCGAATTGAATTGGATCGGTTCTGGAATCAAAGCCGAAATTGGTGGTGCCGATTCCGGTTCGAACGATGAAGACGGGAATCGAGTTAGGACACCAGCTAAGCTTTATTTGAATATTTATCTGTGGATATATTATCATATAAAGATGATATTACGATGAGGATGTGGTGGGGGTTACAAAGGAATCCGAGGGATAGCACGCAGACAAAGCTCCGACCTCCTCTGGCATGTCAATAAGAAGGTCTCGCTCATGTCCAACTCGATAGGCTTCTGTTCATCTCCTGTTGGGAGCTCCCAATCGAAGTGGTAGATAAGAGAGGCAAGGGTAGTCCCTAAGCTCGCCAACCCAAATGACATCCCCGGGCACATCCTCCTTCCTGCCCCGAAAGGTAGAAACTCGAAGTTGGTTCCCTTGAAGTCGACCATCGAGTTCCTCCCTTCGAATCTCTCTGGCTCGAACTCAGTGGCGTTGTCCCAGTATTGAGGATCCCTTCCTACGGCCCAAATGTTCACGAACACTCTCGTCTTCTCTGGTATCTGGTAACCAAGAACCTCGCTCGCCTCCCGGCACTCTCGGGGGAGCAGCAGAGGAACCGGAGGGTGCAGCCTCAGAGTCTCCTTGATTACCAGTCTCAGGTAGTTCATTCCGTCGATGTCTTCCTCTGTCACCTTTCCCTTTCCTCCGACAGTCTCCCTCACCTCCTCTTGCACCCTCCTCATCACTCTTGGATTCCTCATCAGCTCCGACATGGCCCACTCCAGTATTGTTGCGGAGGTCTCGCTGCCCCCACCAAGTAGATCCTTTCCAGTGTTCATTGCGAAACGAAACCAGAAATTAGATTCTCGATAGGACATCCATGAAAATGCCACTGTCCTGTAAGATAAGGGCTTTAAAGAAAGCATACCAGGATAATAGCTTTCACGTACTCGTCTGCGAGGGGAAATGACAGGCCACCTTCGGCTTGAACTCTCAGCATGACATCGACCAAGTCCTCCTCCTCTGGATGCTCTACGGACTTCCTTTCTTTGTGCTCTTGAATGATGCTATTCAGGATTGCATCTATTTCCCGGTGTAATCTCTTCAGTTTGGAAGACATGCCACTGAGAACGTTAATTATCGGCCATGCCGGGAATAAGTCGGCCAAGCTGAAGCCTCCCGCTGCTTCCAGCGCTTGCGTTATTATCCGTAGGAACTCTTTCTGATACTTGCACTTGCTCCCGATGATGGACCGTGCGGCTATGTCATTAGACAGCAGAACAAATTTTCTACTGAGGTTCACAGCGGAACCAGTGTTGGACAGCAGGAGAATCGACTGCACAAGATAAGCACCTCTTCTTCCCGGATAAAGCGAAAAGATTGGACTCGTTTGGCACTCAATAGTTCCAGGATGCTCATCTTGCGCAGTTCTCTCCAACGGGATCCATACGACGCAAAGCCGATGCCCCTGTCACCGTACGTGAAGGACTGGAGAGTCAAGTTCGTGGGCCGAGAGGCGAAGCTGATGTCGTGGGTCTTCATGATCTCAGCAGCCGCGTCGGGAGAGGAGACAACGAGGGTAGGTACCTCGCCAAGCTTTAGAAGCATGACGGGGCCAAATTTCTTAGACAAGGCAGCGAAGCAATGATGAGGCAAGGCACCAAGGAGATGGTGCAAGCTGCCTACGATAGGGAGATTAGATGGACCGGGCGGCAGTCTGGCACTGGCTCGTCGGCTGGAGCTGTTATTCTTGAGTAGCAGCAGGAGGAAGAGAAAGAGGAGGGTGGAGAAAAGGAACGCCGTGTTGGTGAAATCCATGGCTCTATGGGAACCAAGGAGCAAGAGGCCCCTCCTGTGTTTTTTATAGACGTCACAGTGCTTACCTTTCTTGTACATAGTTTCTAGGTTACTTGGTGATGATTGACGTGACCCGATCATGCTATGGCAGCTCAATCAAATCGACTGGTCACGACATGTGGGAGTTTAGATCGTTTTACTGAGAGATTTGAACTTGTGCGTGTGGAATTTGACTCGATCATGCTGATGAACATTTTGATGAATAGTTATCTTATCCGTCGTTTATACGAAATATTGTTTTACATATTTTGATTTATATAATATTTTTATTTATATAGGAAGAAAAATAAGATGATCAACTGATTGATTAGGTGTGCTAAGATTTTATTTATTTATTTATTTATTTATTTATTTTAGAGAGAGGAGTGGTCTTCTCGGCTGAGCTTCTTTTTATTACATGAATGTCTTTTGTAACCCATTGATTTAATTAATCAAGTTTATTTTCTTTTCAGAAAAACAAATCTTATCACTAAGTTCTCGATCACTTTGACCATTAATTTAGTTATCCAATCGTGACTGATTGGTTATGCAAAGTCGAAGGTATAATCTCTAAAATCAAATCATGAGGACAACGAAATGCCGGTCAAATTCTGCTGCTACACAAGAATGAATGAGAATAAGCGATAGTGAATAATTACTATATATTGGTTTTCTGAGATCCCTGCCATGCAGACTTTCCGTTTGCTGATCGTTTGTTTCAATCACATAGATGGTTTAGTCTTGAGCATGTCATGTCAGATGAGGTTATGAATAGTGAATTTTTGACGTATCACCATCAAACTATGTCCTGTCCAAAAGCTATTAAATTTATACATCGTTTAGGCAAGTTGTAACACACTTAGAAATGCATGTGTATGAATTTTCAGATTGAAGTTGGCATATAATAATTTAATTATTCTTGTCATTCTTTTCGTCCAATATCAGACTCCTAAGGAAAACTCATACCACTCATCGGAGGGCAATTATAGATTATTTTTATAATTAATTATGATTAGCATATCCATCTTTATATTTTAAAAAAAAATAGTATTAAGATCCTTATACTTATGAAAGTAAAATATTTAACTTCAATTCTCCTTACATCGTTAATTTCGTTGACGGAAAAAAATATCAACATGTATAAAAAGGGTGTGAATAAAAAACGATAAAAAAAATATAATTTTATTATTTTCAAATTTTTAGTTTTAATAAATTTTATGACTAATTTTCTCTTCTCCTCATCTTTCCAATCTATGGCAAAAGGTGTCATCTCTTAAGATAGATAACTTCCAATAGAAATAATCTATAATTACCCCAACAATGTTGCACCTTTCAATAACATCCCATCCGGCAACTCGAGCTGCTGTTCATACTACGCATGCTTAGTGCCGGCAGAAGCAAGCTTCACTGATGACGATCGTTGTTGGTCAGGGCGGGGATAATGAGGTGACGGACAAACAGGTTGGAAAGAGGGGTGAGCGGGTGAGCGGGTGTGGTAGGTGAGTGGGTCCGGTGAGCGAGCAACAATCGAGCAAGTATGATGTGGTGGGCGAGTGGATGTGGTGGGCGAGCAAGTGTGGCGGGCGATGAACGAATAGATTGGCAAGAGAAGGGGAAAAAGAAATCGATCAAGAAAATTTATATAAAATTAATAATTTAAAAAAAATAATAAAATTACGTATTTGTCATTTCCATTTGTGCCCCTTTTACACATGACAATACATGTATTTTTTTTTTTCATCTATGAAGTTAACGATGTAAGGAGAATTTAGGTTAAATGTTTCACTTTCGTAAGTATTCGGATCCCAATACTATTATTTAAAATATAAAAATCAAAATACTAATCATAATTAATTATAAGAGATAATTCATAATTATCCTCTCTTATCTAACCCGTTATGATGTAATACTCATCTAAAATGATCTTGAGGCTCTGCTCGTGACAGCAGCCTAAACATGAGCTGATGCTTATGTGGCTGGTGAGTCAATGCCTTCTAACTTTAGGCAACCTCCGCTGTCAAGTTGACAGTCATCCATTGAAACGGTTCACAGATTAGTCTCGACGAGCCACATCTCAACGCCATCTCATTTATCATGTCCACACAATGTTTTTCTTAGTCATCATAATCGATTAATAACATGGGATGGTTTGAAATTATCATCCACAACCATCACCGTCACTAATTTGCGAGTCCTAATCTTATTGGAAAACGCATACAGACCGAAGACTCGAGATATATTGGCCATACGGGTGCATGCACTGTAATTGGAACTACTAGTGCACAAGTCCAGTGACAGAAGAAGTATATTTTTGTGGAACCAGTCAATTTATTGATCTATTTATTTATCGAAAATGATCGACAGGACTGTCAACCATGGCCAAATCCTTTTGAAGATTAATAGAGAAGAGTCATCTCGTCAGATGGGTCATGGATATTAGATAGTATGCCTTACGTTAGTGGTGTCTAAATTGGATCAAAACTTATGTATTTAATGCTGGAGGAATTCTTTTCCTTGATTATTACTTGGTGCATTAGGTCATATCTCAGTGAAATTACTTGATTTTTTTTAATTTGTGTGAGAGAAACACGACACAAAGGACCGATCACTCCATTGTGATGCAGTATTTGATTATATAGATCCAATTTAAAATTTGAAACTTCCATTTGCAATGTCATTGTTCTTGGTCAAAGCACTACACTATAGATGTTGTTATATTGTTTCCACTAGTATTAGTATGACTGCTTTACTTTTCTAGAAACAAAATTTAGGCTCACAACCTACCACACATTGAGAGCCGTGGAAATTTTAAGCAGATTGATGTGCTACACTTCGGTTTCATGTGTTGTGGAGCGATTTCTCACAAAAAGTCCATCTATTTATATATTTTTTAAAGGAAGTGCCTCCGATTACTATAATTTTCTAAGAATCCTTCATTTTTTCATGATGCTTGGTCTAATTCTGATTTGATAACACGTCATTATCTTTTTTTTTCTTCTCTTTCTCTTTATTTTCTATCGATCGTTCTATAAAATAAACTGATCTAGTTATAATGTTTCCAATAACACTAAAAAAAAATTATAACATAATGTTTATAGATAAATTTTGTAAAAATATTATGTTTTTATACTATGTTATGATATTTTCTAGGAAAATGTTGTAATGTAGTGTCAAAAAAATTATAACTGAATTGATTCATCTTATTGGAAACACAAGTGAAAGGTAAACTACCTCGGACGCCTACTGATGATTACACAGATGCCTTCCAATTTTTTCCTTAATGCATATAATTATTATGTAACACATGATTCAGAGACCCCCTAATGGGCCTCTCATCCCATCCCTTTCATAAAAATATTCATAGAAATTAAGATGTGAGTAAATTATTAGTGCGGATAGCATAGAGAAATTTTCTTTCTTAATATGGTATAAAGCTAATTACGTATTACTAATTAGCTATCTTTAGTATCCCGATCTCTATACTTTCAAAAATTACATTGAGATCCTTATACCTATGAAAATAAAATATTTAATCTCGTTGCTTTAATAAAATCTCTCTCTCTTTCTTGATTTTTAATCTTATGAAATTATTTTTTTAATCTTGTATAGAGGTCTCAATATTTTATTTTCTTAAATATAGGGATCCCATTATAACTTTTGAAAGTATAGGAACCGAAATACTAAAAATAACTAATTATAGGAGATAATATATAATTAGTCTATATGGTATACTATTATGATATTAATGACAGAAGGCCATAAGGATATAATGATTTGTTGGCCTCAGATGCAATCACTCCGGAGCACTAGGTTGAGTACTCAAATCATGCAACTAAATGATGCATCACAATGAAGTGGATGAAAATGTTTTTTGTTTTCATTTGTGAAATTGCATCTCCTATTTGGAGGGAAGTTGACCATCAAAGTGGATAGAGAGGAGGGGTTCAAATGTTAAACAATTAAAGAGGAGAAGAAGATTAGGGAGTTAGTCATTTCCTTTACTCGACATTATTAAGCATTCAACCTCCATCTACTTCAAGAAACTACCATCAAGTTCAAACTCTATAAGGCAATCACCAGCTATGTCCTCTTCTTATTGAGAGTGGATTTAAGATATTTTCTATGAAGACAACAAAAGATAAAAAAAAGCCGCTGCCCAACTCACAAAAGCTTTTATCAGTTTAGAATTAATTTGTCAAACCTGGATTATGAGAATAGGCCGACTAGGTTTGGATTGTGAGAATAACCGTTACTGCGCCAATCTTCAAGAGTGGAGAAGAAAGGTCAAGGATGAGGATCCTCGATACAGAGCTGGACCTCTTTAGCATATTATCAAGAGACAACCTACATAAGTAGATCTAAAATTTTAAGAAAGAGGATATGACATATAGCAGATGTCGTAGAACTATTGGAGCATAATCTTTTATCAGCGAGCATCTCTACCTTATTATCAAGAGAAGACCTATCATTCATGACAAAATGATCTGCATATATGAATAGGGAATTAGCAAACTAGGACTTATCTGAACTATTCTTCTGGTGAACTCAATGAGGCCTCAAAGGAGATGTTTGAGCCCTTGTGCATATGCATATGCAAGATGAAGATGAAGGAGAAATTTTGTATGTCATTCTTGTGCATATGCAATTGTAAATACACACATATTTATATATGAATGTGTGCATTTATAATTTATTCAATGATTGACAAGAAATTCACTTTACCATATTTCGTTAATAGCTGTGGAATTTTCCTTTTTCACTTATTCAAGGAACATCTTATATGCTAATTCAATGTGCCAATAGCTTTAGCTTCAAGTACCCGATGAAGCTTTGTCACTGCTTATGGGAATGGGTTACAAAGAAAATGCAGCAAAAAGGGCCCTAAGAATGACTGGTCAAGATGTTCAGTCAGCAGTTCATTTCCTGGTTTAAGATCAAGCTAGGAAAATACTCCGGAAACAGGAGAACATTCAGCGACAAGGGGAGATTTTGTATAGCTCTATACTTTACCATAGAATGTTTTTATCTTATTTTTCAATTAATGATTGTTGCTGATTGTATGAACTTGTAGAGAACAGAGGAGATATGGTACTAATAAATCATGGCATATAGCATAATGTGACAGATGTAATGGCTTTGCTTCTTTGGATTGTGAAACATTAGATTGTGTCAGGCACTTATCAGATTGCTCTCTGGTGTCTAGTCAATCTATTTTGTGTTAGTTTGGCAAGTCTCACATAGTCCCACATCAGAAAAAATAAGTTTAGTATCTCCTGTTTAAACTATAATTAAGGGCCTGGGCTTTGAAGTCAGATGCACCACAAGAAAAATCTAAGTGTTTGCTTTGGGTTTAAGTCCACACTCAGTTAAATAGTTTGGGCTTATAGTTTGGGTTTTTCTTGTTTAGTATTTTTCGGTGTTTTATGGCCTAGGAACATCTTCCTAAGGATAAGAAGGCCCGATCAAGCATCATCCTAAGGCATTTGTAATTGTCACTCTTTTATAGTAGTGATTTGCTCATCCTTCGTCCGTGTATGTAGGTCAATTGATCGAACCACGAAAATTTGGTGTTCTGGTGTTCTTGTCTCTCCTTTATTTCTTGTATACTTTATTGTCTTATTGGATTGTCAAATTACCTTTTTAGGTAAATATTTTGGGGCTAGCTCTAACACTTTGCAGTTTTGATAGAGATCTTGCTGTAGAGCCTCTTAGGGTGAATGAAAATGAAGTTCAAAAAGCATTAGATCTGTTGACAAATCCTGAAAGAAATTGTGCCCTTCTGATACTTGGCTTTCTTAAGAGTGCTTCTCTATTATCATTTTCACTAACTAATGACCTTTTGACTGCGAGAGTCGACTTGGCAGTTGGGAGTATCGGATTCATCAGGTGCAGACATTGAGGAATTAGTAACCTTGGGATATAACCGATCGTCAGGTATTTCATCGCTTCATTTATTCCTCGGCCAGTCAAGTGTTTCATGCATTTATTTCTGACAAGGGTGCCCTTCTCGTGATGACTCTCAGGCATCTGACCATTCTTATTTTCACAAAAAGTATATTTCATATGCTTGACCATAGATCTCCAGTAGCTCCAGCTACACTGTCCAGTACTTGCGTTCGGAATTAACAATTTTTGACTGCAGTTGTGGATGCAGTGCAAAGGTCATGTACCAAGGAGGATGCGTTGAAACTTCTTGTCGTAGCAAATTCGGACGACAGCCAGCATGCTACGATCAACCAACCGAAAGACGTTCAAGGGCCATCAGCCGCTTTAGCTAATGATGATAAAATGGATCTGGGAGGAGAACACAAATATGGGAAAGACGAAGCCATGGAAGACGAGCTTGCGAAAGAACTGACCGGTGATCCATTGGCAGACTACGACACGGAAGTAATGAAAGAAGGAGAGGCCATAGCAAAGTATTTGGCCCTTCTGGATTCAAAAGCCAATGCAACATAGGAAATAAGATACACAGGTTCTTCCAGAATCCAGTAAATAAGTAAGATAGTGTAGTTTCCTTTTGTATCCTCCAGCATTAATATAGTATTATACAAGATACGAGTGCGATTCTTTTTAATTAGCCATAAGATTTCTTTTTTCTCTTTTTGTAATCATCACTTTCAAATGGGTTTTTATGTATCTCGCACCCAGTCGCCGAGAGGTCATATATGGTGTTTTACATTTATAATATCTTGCTTGAAGGGAAAAAAATGAAAATAGTTGTTACGCTAAATTTACACTCCATCTTGATTGGAAGTGTCGACTTTTAGATGGTTTCAAGGGTAAAGGCATCTCTATTCCCTTTCACAAAATTATCTATAGACACTTGATAATTTTGTGGAAGGTAATAGCGATGCCATTGCTTTATGCCTCCAAAAATGGATATATCTTTATGAATATGAATCATAGGCACAAATTGGATCTTTTATGCCTTTAAGCGTCGGCTTATGTGATTAAGAGAAGCTTTAGAGAATCACTAATGATCAAACAAGCTGTAAAGCCTGAAATCCCAAACCCTTAACTATTTTTAAGGGTTTAGTTTAGTTGGATACATATATCTATCTTTATTCATAATGTCTCTTAGTCGGGCTAGAGATACAATTGACTAGAAAATAAGCCATATCAGGATTTGGATGAAATTTTACGTTATCGAAGCTATGCCTTTTCGTAACATTCATCCTTGGCAATAATATTTAAATATTTCATATATCAAAACAGTTATTTCATTATACTAAACTGCTCATAAGAGGGCTTTACACGAAAGAACCTCCTACACTTTATCAATACTGTCTATATGAAGTGTAACAAATTTCTTTAACAATGCTGCTCCGATGAGGACGAGAACGAGGACGAGGATGATAACGACGACGATGACGACACAGGTAAAGACTACTAGGTAGACGTGCATGCATGAAGAAATGACTACGGGTGCATGTATTTTTGTGTAAAGGTCAGGTCATGGAGAAAGGAATACGAGGGATGGCACGCAGGCAGAGGTCCGACTTCCTCCGGCACGTAATCGAGAAGGTTTCGCTCATGTCTAACTCCTGGGGCATCCCTTCATCTCCCGATGGGAGCTCCCAATCAAAGTTGTAGAGAAGGCTAGCCAGGGAAAGCTCTATGCTCTTCAAACCAAATGACATCCCTGGGCATATTCTCCTGCCTGCCCCGAAAGGTAAGAACTCAAAGTTGGTTCCCTTGAAGTCGACCATGGAATTCCTCTTCTCGAATCTCTCTGGCTCAAACTCCGTGGGATTGTCCCAGTAACGAGGATCCCTTCCCAAGGCCCAAACGTTCACGAATACTCTTGTCTTCTCTGGTATCTGGTAACCAAGAACCTCGCACGTCTCCCGGCACTCTCGAGGGAGCAGCAGAGGAACAGGAGGGTGCAGCCTCAGAGTCTCCTTGATGACCAGTCTCAAGTAGTTCATTCCGTTGATGTCCTTCTCCGTCACCTTTCCCTTTCCTCCGACAGTCTCCCTCACCTCCTCTTGCAACTTCCGCATCACTCTTGGATTCCTCATCAGCTCCGACATGGCCCACTCCATTATTCCTGCGGAGGTCTCGCTGGCCCCACCGAGCATATCCTTTATTGCAAAAGGAATCCAGAAATTAGCTTCTCGAAACTGCGACTGTAAGGAAAGATTAGGGTTTCAAAAAAAGCATACCAGCATCATGGCTTTCATGTCCTCATCTGCTAAGGGGAATGACAGGCTACCTTCAGCTTGAACTCTCAGCATGACATCGACCAAGGCCTCCTCCTCCTCCTCCTCCGGTTGCTCTGCGGACTTCCTTTCTCTGTGCTCCTGAATGATGCTATTCAGGATCGCGTCCATGTCACGGTGTAACATCTGCATCTTGAAAGACGCGCCACTGAGAAGTTTAATTATCGGCCATGACGGGAATAAGTCCGCCAAACTGAAGCCTCCGGCAGCTTCCAGCGTTTGCATCACTATCCGTATGAACTCTTTCTGGTACTTGCACTTGCTGCCGATGACGGACCGGGAGCCTATGTCATTAGCCAACAGCACCAATTTCTTACTGAGGTTCACGGTGGAACCAGTGTTGGACAACAGGTCTATCGACCGCACAAGATTAAGCACCTCCTCTTCCCGGATAAACCGAAAAGATTGGACTCGCTTGGCACTCAATAGCTCCACGATGCTCATCTTGCGCAGCTCCCTCCAGTGGAATCCATACGAGGTAAAGCCGACGCCCCTGTCACCGTATGTGGCGGTCTGGAGATTCAGGTTAGTGGGCCGAGAGGCGAAGCTGATGTCGTGGGTTTTCATGATCTCAGCAGCCGCTTCGGCAGATGAGACAACGAGGGTGGGGACCTCACCGAGCTTCAGGAGTATGACGGGGCCAAATTTCTTAGATAAGGCAGTGAGGGAACGATGCGGCAGGCCACCCAAGAGATGGTGCAAGCTGCCAATGATAGGGAGCTTAGATGGACCGGGAGGCAGTGTGGCACGAGCTCCGCTACCGGACCTGTTCTTCTTGAGTAGCAGCAGCGATACGAGGAGGACGAGAATGGAGAAGAGGAAGGAGGTGCTGTTGAGATCCATGGTTTAACTAGTTTTCTGGTGATGAGGCACCACAGGCCCGTCCACCCTTCTTATACACATGACAGTTACGAGTTTCTAATGCAGCTTCCCGGTTGAGTGGTGACAGACGTTACCGTATCATCACGATAGTTCATCTGGGTCAAAGTCTCGATGGTACAACAATCTAAATTATGGGATCACAATGGTGGCGGTCAAATTCGTCAGCCACTTTAAAATGAGAACAAACTATAAAAACTGATAAATAATTGTTATATATATATATATATATATATATATATATATATATATATATATATATATATATATATATATATATATATATATATATATATATATATATATATATATATATATATATATATATATATATATATATATATATATATATATATATATATATATATATATATATATATATATATATATATATATGTGTGTGTGTGTGTGTGTGTGTGTGTGTGTGTTTATATTCTTTTTTATACAATCTCTGCCTACGCCAACTTTCCGTTCGTTACTTAGATTGTTTCGGTCGCAAGCATGCCGCCATGGACGTGTCCTCCTCCGAGGGTATTATTAGTTCCATTCAGTATATTTTTGACCACGTTTCGGAACGTAATTGTTTCGTTGGTCAAGGAAAGTGTTGCATTTGAAAGTTGATCGTGATATAGTTTGATTTGCAATTCATTCATAATCATCAATATTCTAAATCTGTAAGTCCAAATAATAATAAAAACATTAGTTTAATATCATTTCACGATGTTTTGGGACAGGTTCATTTGGGACAAAGTTTATACGGCATGTAAAAGAAAAGTCGAAGATGTAGTCTCTAACACTTAAGAGATGTGTCCATGTTCAGAGGCCACCCGTTGTATTATTTCTTTGAGCATGTCATGAGACGGATGTATATGAAATTGACATGTTGCATTCAAATCAAGAATCATATTTCGATCCAAATTAATATATCCAAGTTTGGACTGTTGAACTCATTAAATAGCTATTTTATTCAAATCAACTGGTCATGGCACTGTTGGTCGGATTTTTTTGACGGTCGTACTTTGAGATCTGAATCTCTGTGCACGTCGAATTTGACCGTCTTATATATATAATGATGTTGACGTGACCGTATCATGCTATGGCAGCTGGTGATCATGGCAGTGTTGGTGGGAGTTTAGACCGTTGTACTGAGAGATTTGAACTTGTGCACGTGGAGTTTGACACAATGATGTTGATGAACATTTTGATTTTGATGCATAGTTTTCTTATCCGTCGTCTATAAGAAATATTGTTTTACATATTTTGATATATATAATATTTTTATTTATTAAAAAAATAAGATGACCAACTGATTGATCAGATTTTTCAATAATTTATTTTTACATTCCCATATCGGAATGTCTTTTGTAACCCGTCGATTTAGTTAAGAAAATTTATTTTTTTGAAATAAAAAGTCATATCACTAATATCTCGATCATTTGACCATTGATTTCGTTATTCAATCGTGACTGAAAGTCAAAAGTATAATTTCTAAAATCAAATCATGAGGACAACAAAATGCCGGTCAAATTCTGCTGCTACACAAGAAAGAATGAGAATAAGCGATAGCGAATAATTACTATATATTGTTTTTCTAAGATCCCTTCTATGCAGACTTTCCGTTTGCCAATTGTTTGTTTCAATCACATACATACACTTTAGTCTTGAGCATGTCATGTCAGATGAGGTTATGAATCGTGAACTTTTAACGTATCACCGTCAAACTATGTCCTGTCCAGAAGCTATTAAATTTATATTTCGTTTAAGCAACTTGTAAGACACTTAAAAATGCATGCGTATGAATTTCCAGTCGACATATAATAATTTAATTATTCGTGTCGAACTTTTCGTCCGATATCAGACTCGTAGGAAAACTAATATCATTCTTCAAGTCACATCTATGTAGGTAAACATAAGATGCGTTGGCATTATGTAATCCGTTTTTGTGTGATGTAAAACTCATCTCAAATGAACTTGATTAGTTTAGGCTCTACTCATGACAGCAGCCTTATGCGGTTCGTTTATTGATGCCTTGTAACTCTTTGGCAACTAACTGTCTAAGCTTTGTCGATTGAAACAGTTCATCCTTATGATATTATACAAAAAAAATATTAATATTAATATTTAAAATTAAATAATAATATATCTAAATTGATGATGCTAGATAGAAAATCTTTATCTAATCTATGGACGCATCGTCGTCGGATCCAAAAGCTATAGTTGTGCAATAAGAACTAAAATCGTCTTTTCTTATCATTCATAGGATCATTGAGTGATGGATTTACAGATAAAAGGAAGATGAAAAAAAGATATGTAATCTTTCATTAACTAGAACACATGACTAAAGAGAGACGAGAGAATATCTATAATTTCTCAATGCATCTATATATTCATATATCCACTTATTATGTGAATCCAATTATTGGTGCATAGTCCTTAGAAGATTATGTCTATTTATATATAAGAGCAAAGAGCTTATGATAAGTAGTTAGGAGAGTTACTTCTATCAAAATAATCGGAATCCTACCATAATTAGACTTTGGTCGATAATCATAATCAAAATCTAATCATATATATAATATATCTTATCTAATTAGATAGAGCCACATAATCTAACATTCTCCCACTTGACCCATTAATTGGTAAGATAAAAAAAGATTCAAAATAAAAATTTAAAAATAAAAAACTATTTTAAAATAATTTACCCAATTAGATTGTAAAGTTTTAAAAGTTTATATGCACATAAATTTTAAAAAAGAGTTAATAAGTCTAATAAATATAATAATACTACATTAAATCCGAGTAGCAATATGAGTTAGAGAGGTTGTATGTCATCAATGTCATGCTTTCTTCTATTTACCACAACATTGTTAGTCATTCCTAATATTGTTTAAAATGACTTCTATAATTTATTTTGTCAAGACAATCATGTTATCATAAATATAAACATAATATGCAACTTTAAATACATAAGCAAGAATATCAATTATTATTTCCACTAAAATATGCATCATCATATCTTTCTTGGGTTAATAGTACTTATCATTTTTAGAGAACAAAGTTACTATGATATGTTAAAATATATCTTCAGCGACTTAGCAATTGAGTCTGACTACACCCTAAGATAAAATTTTACAATCATAAAGCTTCATTGATAATTTCAAAGCATACCACAAAATCAACTTCGATTGTTAATAATGTAATAATATGACTTTATATTTTTCCTTATAAATTGTCTCTCCAATTGATATATATATAAATGTAAAGTGGAATTCCGATTATCAAGATATATTACAAAATTAGTACTTGAAATTACCATCATTTTAAGTTGAACTAATTTCATATATATAAGCACATAATCCTTTATCCCCTCTTGATATCTTAATAATTTATTTATAGTCTTTTAGTATTTTAATTATTGGGTAACTCTAATATCTACATAGTATTTCAACTACAAAACTAATATCTAATCTTGCATTGGCTTCAGCATATAATAAACTTCCAACTGTACATACATAAAAAATATTTTTCTTTATCTGATCTTTTTTTATTTTTAAAAATACTTATTTTGGTTGAAACTTGTATATTTATCATTGCTTAAACAAAACTATATACTAAATCTCTCTAAAACTCGATCAATATATCATTTTTGAGGCAGTCATAGTATTCCTTGAAATCTATCACTAAATATCTAAATGCTAATAACATAAAATGTCTCATTCATAACAACAATCTTATAATTCTTGATGAAAAATTTCTTAGTTCGGTATAATAACCAAAGATCATTACTAGCAAGTAAAATATTTTTCATATATAAGACATATAATAAATTTGCTCCCATTTATATTCAGATATAAAAACTAATTAAATATAAATAAGGGGCTTTTATTATTGAGCATTCGAATGAAACATAGAGTATCACTAACCAGTTTTCCTCTGTGAAAATATTTCTTGATGATGAGTTGAATGTATTGTTATTTCTTAGTTCATTGTCAGAAAGTTGGGATGCACTAGTGGTTTCCCTTAGCAATTTTGCGCTAGACGGTGTTATCAATATGATTCACAACAAGCAGTTGTCTGAATGAGGAGTTGAAGAGAAAGAATTTAGTAACATCTCAAAATGATTAGAGAATAGAGAAAGGTCAAGGTTCAAGGATAAAAGCAGTTCACGCATAGGTAGAAGTAGTTCACGTATGATTAGAAACAAGTCAAGATCAAGAAAAAAAATTATGATGAGAAAGGACATTACAAGAATCAATGCAAGCAATCTAACAACAGTAAGAAAAAGAGAAATGAAGTAAAGCCTATAGAGTCGAAAAAAATACCACATTTTGTCTCTTTCTGATGATATTTTCTCTTGTATGTCAAGATCTTGAGTGGTTGATTGACACATGTACTACTTAGAATACTACGCTAAGGATGGAGTTTTTTGCAACCTATAAGTCTGAAAATTTTGATGTTGTAAAGATAGACAACTATGACATAGCAGACATCATCAGCATAGGTGATATCCATATAAAAAGTAATATTGACTGCATGTTAGTATTTAAGGATGTGAGACATGTGGTTGACTTGAGACTAAATTTAATTTCAATTGGAAAACTAGATAATGAAGATTTTGATAGCGTATTTCCAAAAGGGCAATGGAAGCATAGTATGGGTGGGAAGAAATATCATATTTTATACAAGTTGTAGTCTAAAGTTTGTGTTAAGCCGGTGAATGCTATAAAGAAAGACTTCAGCATGGAGTTCTCGCATAGGCGACTGGGATATATAAGTGAGAAAAGACAGTAAGTTCTTTCAAAGATATAAGTCTTATCAGACTTCAGAGATTTACATCTGAACTCTTATATTGATTATTTAGCTGATAAACAACATAGAGTTTTCTTTGTTAGTCCAAATTTATCTAAAAAATACATGCCTTAGACCGTGTTTGTATAGATGTATATGACCTTTTAAAGACAACTCTTAATAGATCTATTAATTTTTTTGTATCAGTGGTGTACTTTATTTTGTCACTTTTACATATAACTTTTTCAGAAAAGTTTTAGCCTATGCTATGAAGACAAAATATTATTTTATTAATGTTTTAAAAAAATTTCATATCAAAGTTTAAAGAGAGAAAGAAAAACAATTGAAATACATAAGATCATATAATGATTGTGAGTACACAAGATTGTTTGATAATTATTGTAGGTCACATGACATCCAACATGAGATGATAGTTCTTAATATGCCTTAGCATAATGCAATTACAGAGAGAATGAATCGTACCATTATAGAAAATATCATATGCATGATTTTATAGGAAAGCTACTCAAAAAATTTTGGGATGAGGCTTTGAGGACTATAGTTGATGTCATCAACTTGTCACCTTATATAACTCTAGATGGTGATGTAAATCATATATAGTCAAAAAAGAGATGTCTCTTGCAAGTATTTGAAAGTGTTTGGTTGTCATGCATTTGTACACATTTTAGATATTGAGAAGTCGAAGTTAGATGATAGGACAAAAGAATTTTTTTTTTTTTTTTTGCTACTCGCATGATCAGTTTAGTTATAGACATTGGGATCTAGAAAAAACTAAAGTGTTTAGAAGCAGAGATATAATCTTTTTTATGATAATCATTTTTTTAATTAGCCTTAAAATTTCTTTTTTGTCTTTTTATAATCATCATTTCCAAATGGGTTCTTATATATCTATGACAATGTGCACCAATCACGGAGAGGTCATATATAGTGTTTTACATTTATAATATATTGGTTGAAGGGAAAAAGTCGGAACAAGTTGTTACGCTAAATTTACACTCCACTTTGGTTGATAGTGAATAGATTTGTCAGACTTTTAGATGGTTACAAGCGTAAAGGCATCTCTATGCCCTTCCACAAAATTATATATAAATACTTGATAATTTTGTGGAAGGTAATATCGATGCCATTCTTTATGCCTCCAAAAATGGATATATCTTTTTGAATATGAATGATAGGCACAAATTGGATCTTTTATGCCTTTGGCTTATGTGATTAAGAGAAGCATTACAGAATCACTAATGATCAAACAAGCTGTAAAACCTGAAATCCCAAACCCTTAACTATTTTTAAGAGTTTGGTTTAGTTGGATACATATATCTATCTTTATTCATAATGTCTCTTAGTCGGGCTAGAGATACAATTGACTAGAAAATAAGCCAAATCAAGATTTGGATGAAATTTTACGTTATCCAAGCTATGCCTTTTCGTAACATTCATCCTTGGCAATAATATTTAAATATTTCATATATCAAAACAGTTATTTCATTATACTAAACTGCTCATAAGAGGGCTTTACACGAAAGAACCTCCTACACTTTATCAATACTGTCTATATGAAGTGTAACAAATTTCTGTAAGAATGCTGCTCCGATGAGGACGAGGATGATAACGACGACGACGACGACATAGGTAAAGACTACTGGGTAGACGTGCATGCATGAAGAAATGACTACGGGTGCATGTATTTTTGTGTAAAGGTCAGGTCATGGAGAAAGGAATACGAGGGATGGCACGCAGGCAGAGGTCCGACTTCCTCCGGCACGTAATCGAGAAGGTTTCGCTCATGTCTAACTCCTGGGGCATCCCTTCATCTCCCGATGGGAGCTCCCAATCAAAGTTGTAGAGAAGGCTAGCCAGGGAAAGCTCTATGCTCTTCAAACCAAATGACATCCCTGGGCATATTCTCCTGCCTGCCCCGAAAGGTAAGAAGTCAAAGTTGGTTCCCTTGAAGTCGACCATGGAATTCCTCTTCTCGAATCTCTCTGGCTCAAACTCCGTGGGATTGTCCCAGTAACGAGGATCCCTTCCCAAGGCCCAAACGTTCACGAATACTCTTGTCTTCTCTGGTATCTGGTAACCAAGAACCTCGCACGTCTCCCGGCACTCTCGAGGGAGCAGCAGAGGAACAGGAGGGTGCAGCCTCAGAGTCTCCTTGATGACCAGTCTCAAGTAGTTCATTCCGTTGATGTCCTTCTCCGTCACCTTTCCCTTTCCTCCGACAGTCTCCCTCACCTCCTCTTGCAACTTCCGCATCACTCTTGGATTCCTCATCAGCTCCGACATGGCCCACTCCATTATTCCTGCGGAGGTCTCGCTGGCCCCACCGAGCATATCCTTTATTGCAAAAGGAATCCAGAAATTAGCTTCTCGAAACTGCGACTGTAAGGAAAGATTAGGGTTTCAAAAAAAGCATACCAGCATCATGGCTTTCATGTCCTCATCTGCTAAGGGGAATGACAGGCTACCTTCAGCTTGAACTCTCAGCATGACATCGACCAAGGCCTCCTCCTCCTCCTCCTCCGGTTGCTCTGCGGACTTCCTTTCTCTGTGCTCCTGAATGATGCTATTCAGGATCGCGTCCATGTCACGGTGTAACATCTGCATCTTGAAAGACGCGCCACTGAGAAGTTTAATTATCGGCCATGACGGGAATAAGTCCGCCAAACTGAAGCCTCCGGCAGCTTCCAGCGTTTGCATCACTATCCGTATGAACTCTTTCTGGTACTTGCACTTGCTGCCGATGACGGACCGGGAGCCTATGTCATTAGCCAACAGCACCAATTTCTTACTGAGGTTCACGGTGGAACCAGTGTTGGACAACAGGTCTATCGACCGCACAAGATTAAGCACCTCCTCTTCCCGGATAAACCGAAAAGATTGGACTCGCTTGGCACTCAATAGCTCCACGATGCTCATCTTGCGCAGCTCCCTCCAGTGGAATCCATACGAGGTAAAGCCGACGCCCCTGTCACCGTATGTGGCGGTCTGGAGATTCAGGTTAGTGGGCCGAGAGGCGAAGCTGATGTCGTGGGTTTTCATGATCTCAGCAGCCGCTTCGGCAGATGAGACAACGAGGGTGGGGACCTCACCGAGCTTCAGGAGTATGACGGGGCCAAATTTCTTAGATAAGGCAGTGAGGGAACGATGCGGCAGGCCACCCAAGAGATGGTGCAAGCTGCCAATGATAGGGAGCTTAGATGGACCGGGAGGCAGTGTGGCACGAGCTCCGCTACCGGACCTATTCTTCTTGAGTAGCAGCAGCGATACGAGGAGGACGAGAATGGAGAAGAGGAAGGAGGTGCTGTTGAGATCCATGGTTTAACTAGTTTTCTGGTGATGAGGCACCACAGGCCCGTCCACCCTTCTTATACACATGACAGTTACGAGTTTCTAATGCAGCTTCCCGGTTGAGTGGTGACAGACGTTGCCGTATCATCACGATAGTTCATCTGGGTCAAAGTCTCGATGGTACAACAATCTAAATTATGGGATCACAATGGTGGCGGTCAAATTCATCAGCCACTTTAAAATGAGAACAAACTATAAAATCTGATAAATAATTGTTATATATATATATATATATATTATTTTTTATACAATCTCTGCCTACGCCAACTTTCCGTTCGTTACTTAGATTGTTTCGGTCGCAAGCAAGCCGCCATGGACGTGTCCTCCTCTGAGGGTATTAGTTCCATTCAGTATATTTTTGACCACGTTTCGGAACGCAATTGTTTCGTTGGTAAAATCTGACTTTGAAAGATGATCGTGATATGGTTTGATTTGCAATTTTCATTCATAATCATCAATATTCTAAATCTGTAAGTCCAAATAATAATAAAAACATAAGTTTAGTATCATTTCACGATGTTTTGGGACTGACAAATTCTGGGTGCAACCCAAAAGAAGCAATAATGTGAGCATCTGCATGTATCCAAGACAAGCAACAACGAAAGGCCACTCTCAATCGATGCAGAAAACACATAGATGTATCCCATAAATTCGTAAGACAGTGACGAGTGAACGGTTAATAGTGTAAGTGTTGATTGATAGTTACGTTTACCGCTCTCTCTAGCGCGCAAATCAATAATTCGTGTCATATTATTGATTATGTCCGCACCTGCAAAGTGTTTCCTACTTGTCTTTGTATCATAACAAACGATAGTGCATCTAAAGGTTTTAAGGGCCCTATCTTGATCCCACGATTTTTAAGGTCAGAGCTGAACCAAAAATTCTTGACTTTGTTGGATGATGATGTTGTATATATTGATCTATTCTGTGCAATCATTTAGTTAATTAATTGATTATAGAAATATGATATACGATCGTTAATATGATATTATATTTATTAAACTTAATATGTTTTAGAAAAATTCATGTGCTTGTGTAAATTATTTTTTAATTTTCATAATCTAATTAAATATTTTTTAAATATTTTTTATTTTAATATTATATATTTTTTAATATCTTATCAATTAATGGGCTAAGTGAAAAAATATTAGATTATGTTAACTTATCTAATTTGATAAGATGTATTATGAATATAATTGAATTCTGATTACGATAATCTATCAAGAAAATCTAATTATGATATGATTCGTTAGAATATGATATTGATAGTCAAACTTAATAATATGATATTATATTTATTAAACTTGATTTGTTTTATAAAAATTCATGTGCTTGTGTAAATTATTTTTAAAATTTTTTTCATAATCTAATTAAATATTTTTTTATTTATTTTAATATTATTTTTTATATCTTATCAATTAATGGGCTAAGTAAAAAAATATTAGATTATGTTATCTTATCTAATTTCATAAGATGTATTATAAATATAATTAAATTTTGATTACGATAATCGATCAAGAAAGTCTAATTATGATATAATTCCTTAGAATATGATAATGATGGGATGAACTCTCTTAATTTATTATTATAGACCCTATGCTCCTGTTCATAAAAAGATAAGACTTTCTAAGAATAAAAAATATTTGGATATATAGATAGGCATATAAGAGGAGATATAAATATATAATATTATTGATATATTATAGATTTTTTAATTCATAATTTAACGATTTTGTGAAGCATGACGAATTCAATTTTATAAACAAATGAAACAATAAGAGGTTGACGGATGGAGGAAGAGAAAGCGGTGGGCGGACAGTAACGCGTGTTGGTGAAATCCATCGTTTTATGGGAACTAAGGAGCAACCTTTTCTTTTTGATAGACATGACAGTGCTTACGATTTTTGTACATAGTTGATAGGTTAATTGGTGATTATTGTGGTGACCGTATCATACTATGGTAGCTCAATCAAATCAACTGTTCATGGCAATTTTGGTGGGACTTTTATGACCTTCTCACTGAGAGATTTGAATCTGTGCACGTCGAAATTGACCGTTTTATTTAATGATGTTGACGTGACCATTTCATGCTATGGCAGTTCGATCAAATCAACTGGTCATGGCACTGTTGGTCGGATTTTTTTGACGGTCGTACCGAGAGATCTGAATCTGTGCACGTCGAATTTGACCGTTTTATATATATAATGATGTTGACGTGACCGTATCATGCTATGGCAGCTGGTGATCATGGCAGTGTTGGTGGGAGTTTAGACCGTTGTACTGAGAGATTTGAACTTGTGTACGTGGAATTTGACACAATGATGTTGATGAACATTTTAATTTTGATGCATAGTTATCTTATCCGTCGTCTCTAAGAAATATTGTTTTACATATTTTGATATATATAATATTTTTATTTATTAAAAAAATAAGATGACCAACTGATTGATCAGATTTTTCAATAATTTATTTTTACATTCCCATAGCGGAATGTCTTTTGTAACCCGTCGATTTAGTTAAGAAATTTATTTTTGAAATAAAAAATCATATTACTAATATCTCAATCATTTTGACCATTAATTTAGTTATCCAATCGTGACTGAAAGTCAAAAGTATAATTTCTAAAATCAAATCATGAGGACAACAAAATGCCGGTCAAATTCTGCTGCTACACAAGAAAGAATGAGAATAAGCGATAGCGAATAATTACTATATATTGTTTTTCTAAGATCCCTGCTATGCAGACTTTCCGTTTGCTAATTGTTTGTTTCAATCACATGCATACTTTAGTCTTGAGCATGTCATGTCAGATGAGGTTATGAATCGTGAACTTTTAACGTATCACCGTCAAACTATGTCCTGTCCAGAAGCTATTAAATTTATATTTCGTTTAAGCAAGTTGTAAGACACTTAAAAATGCATGCGCATGAATTTCCGGTCGACATATAATAATTTAATTATTCGTGTCGAACTTTTCGTCCGATATCAGACTCGTAGGAAAACTAATATCATTCTTCAAGTCACATCTATGTAGGTAAACATAAGATGCGTTGGCATTATGTAATCCGTTTTTGTGTGATGTAAAACTCCTGTCAAATGAACTTGATTAGTTTAGGCTCTGCTCATGACAGCAGCCTTATGCGGTTGGCGAGTCGATGTCTTTAACTCTTTGGCAACCCTAGCCGTCTAAGCTAACAAGTTCATTGTAGATTGAAACAGTTCATCCTAATGCTATTATACAAAAAATATTAATATTAAAATTTAAAATCAAATAATAATATATATAAATTTATGATGCTGGTTAAAAAATCTTTATCTAATCTATGGATGCATCATCATCGGATCCAAAAGCTTCAATGATGCTGATGTGCAATGAGAACTAAAATCGTTTTTTTCCTATCTTTTATAGAAACACTATGAGTGATGAATGTAGGGATAAAAAAAAGATGAAAAAAAGATCTATAATCTTTCATTGACTAAATCACGTGACTAAATAGAGACGAGAGAATATTTATAATTTCTCAATCATCTCACGTATTTATACATTCACATATCCACTTATTATGTATATCCAATTATTGGTGTATAGTCCTAGAAGATTCTATCTATTTATAGATAAGAGCAAAGAGTTTATAATAAGTAATTAAGAAAGTTCCTCCTATCAAAATCATTTCCTAAGGAATCCTATCATAATTGAACTTTGGTCGATAATCATAATCAAAATCCAATCATATCTATAATATTAAAATCAAATAATAATATATATAAATTTATGATGCTGGTTAAAAATCTTTATCTAATCTATGGATGCATCATCATCGGATCCAAAAGCTTCAATGATGCTGATGTGCAATGAGAACTAAATCGTTTTTTTCCTCTTTCCTTATCTTTTATCGAAACACTATGAGTGATGAATGTAGGGATAAAAAAGATGAAAAAAGATCTATAATCTCTTCATTGACTAAATCACGTGACTAAATAGAGACGAGAGAATATTTATAATTTCTCAATCATCTCACGTATTTATACATTCACATATCCACTTATTATGTATATCCAATTATTGGTGTATAGTCCTAGAAGATTCTATCTATTTATAGATAAGAGCAAAGAGTTTATAATAAGTAATTAAGAAAGTTCCTCCTATCAAAATCATTTCCTAAGGAATCCTATCATAATTGAACTTTGGTCGATAATCATAATCAAAATCCAATCATATCTATAATATATCTTACCTAATTAGATAGGGCCACATAATCTAACGTTCTTCCACTTGACCCATTAATTAGTACGATACAAAAGGTTTAAAATATAAAATATAAAATATATTTTACCCAATTAGATTATAAAGTTTTAAAAGATTATATGCACATAAATTAAAAAAAAGGGCCAATAAGTCTAATAAATATAATAATACCACATTAAATATGAGTAGCAATATGAGTTAGAGAGGTTGTATGTCATTAATGTCATGCTTTCTTCTATGTACCATAATATTGTTAGCTCTTTCTAATATAGTCTAAAATGGCTTCTATAATTTATTTTATCAAGACAATCATGTTATCATATTAAATAAATATGAACATAATATGAACAAAATAATAAAAATAATAATTTTAAATACATAAGCAAGAATATCAATTATTATGTCACTAAAATATACATCATCGTATTTTTTATGGGTTGCTCATAAACTCAATCATAAGAATTTATTCTTTCAAATATTTTAGGTTGTAAGTCCAAGTGAATGGATTAATAATCAATAGTGAAACTCAATAATTAATTGACATTAGTTATTTCTGAACTCTCTTCTCTAACCATCAAGTACTTAATGCATAAAGATATAATAATACTTATCATTTTTAGAGAACAAAATTATTATGATATGTCAAAATATATCTTCAGCGACTTGGTAATTGAGTCTGACTACACCATGTCCTAAGATAAAATTTTACAATCATAAAACTTCATTGATAATCTCAAAGTATGCCACAAAATTAGCTTCTATTGTTAATAATATAAAAATATGACTTTATTTTTTTTCTTATAAATTGCCTCTCTCCAACTGATATAGATATTGATGTAAAGTGGAATTCCTATTATCAAGATATATTACAAAATTAGCACTTGAAAATACCATCATTTTAAGTTGAACTAATTTCATATATATGAGTATATAATTCTTTATCCCTTCTAGATATCTTAATAGTTTATTTATAATCTTTTAGTATTTTAATTATTAGGTAACTCTAGTATCTACTCAGTATTTTAACTACAAAACTAATATCTAATCTTGCATAGGCTTGAGCATATAATAAACTTCCAACTGTACATACATAAAGAATATTTTTCTTTATTTGATTATTTTTTATTTTAAAAAATACTTATTTTGGTCAAAACTTTTATTTATATCATTGCTTAAATAAAACTATATATTAAATCTCTCTAAAACTCGATTAATATATCATTTTTAAGACAGTCATAGTAATTATTTAAATCTATTACTAAATATCTTAATGCTAATAACATAAAATATCTCATTCATATCAACAATCTTATAATTCTTGATGAGAAATTTCTTAGTTCAGTATAATAAATAAATATTATTATTGGCAAGTAAAATATTATCCATATATAAGACATATAATAAATTTGCTCCTATTTATATTCAGATATAAATACTAATCAAATATAAATAGGGGGCTTCTATTGTTGAGCATTCGAATGAAATATAGAGTATCACTAATCAGTTTTCCTCTGCGAAAATATCTCTTGATGATGAGTTGCATGCATTGTTATTTCTTAGTTCATTGTTAGAAAGTTGAGAGACACTAGTAATTTCCTTCAGCAATTTTATGCTAGATAGTGTTATCACTATGAGCCACGTAATAAGCAGTTTGTTGAATGAGGAGTTGAGGAGAAAGAATTCAGCATCTTCTCAAAATGATTAGAGAATAAAGAAATGTCAAAGTTCAAGGATAGAAGCAGTTCATGCATAGGTAGAAGCAAGTCAAGATCAAGAAAAAATATTATGATGAGAAAGGGCATTACAAGAATCAATGCAAGTAACTTAACAATATCAAGAAAAAGAGAAAAGAAGTAGAGCCTATAGAGTCGAAAGAGAATACCATAGCTATGGTGCAGGATGGTGGCTATTTGATTTTGTCTCTTTTTGATGATATTTTCTCTTATGTGTCAGGATCTTGAGTGGGTGATTACAGGTACTTACCATACTACACTAAGAATGGAGATTTTTGCTACCTACAAGTCTGAAAATTTTGGTGTTGTAAAGATAGGAAACTATGACATGGCAGACATCATCGGCATAGGTGATATCCACATAAAAACCAACCTTGACTGCATGTTGGTATTTAAGGACATATGTTTGACTTGAGACTAAATTTAATTTCAATTGAAAAACTAGATAATGAAGACTTTGATAGCATATTTCCAAAAGGGCAATGAAAGCTTAGTAAGAGTGGGAAGAAATATCATATTTTATATAGGTTGTAAGTTAAAGCTTATGTTAAGCAGGTGAATGCTATAAAGAAATACTTTAGCATGAAATTCTGATATAGGCGACTAGGATATATAAGCGAGAAAGAGCAGCAAGTTCTTTCAAAGATAGAAGTCTTGCCAGACTTTAGAGGTATACATCTGAACTCATGTATTAATTATTTAGCTGACAAACAACATAAAGTTTTTTTTGTTAGTCCTACTTTGTTTAAAAAAATATATATCTTGGACCGTATTTATATAGATGTATATGAGCCTTTAAAAATAACTCTTGGTGGATCTATTAATGTTTATGGTATCAGTTGTGTACTTTATTTTGTTCCTTTTATATATGACTTTTTCAGAAAAATTTTGGCCTATGCTATAAAGATAAAATATCATTTTATTAATATTTTTAAAAAGTTTCATACCAAAGTTGAAAGGGAGAAAGAAAGACAATTGAAATGTATAAGATTATATAGTGATGGTGAGTACACAAGATTGTTTGATAATTTTTTAAGTCACATGACATCCAACATGAGATGACAATTCTTAATATGCCTCAGCATAATACAATTACAAAAAGGATGAATTGTACCATTATAGAAAACATCATATGCATGATTTTATAAGCCAAGCTACTTAAAAAGTTTTGGGATGAGGTTTTGAGGACTATAGTTAATGTCATTAACTTGTCACCACTCTAGATGGTGATGTTGTAAAACATGTATGGTCAAAAAAAAATGTCTCTTGTAAACACTTGAGAATATTTGGTTGTCATGTATTTGCACACATTTCAGATATTGAGAAATTGAAGTTAGATGATAGGATAAAAAAATATATTTTTCTTGGCTACTCACATGATCAAGTTGATTATAGGCATTGGAATTTAGAAAAACAGAAAGTGTTTAGAAACAGAGTTACAATCTTTTTTTATGATAATCTTTTTTTTAATTAACCTTAAAGTTTTTTTTTCTCTTTTTGTAATCATCATTTTCAAATGAGTTTTTATATATATCTAACAATGTGCCCCAATCGCGAAGAGGTCATATATGGTGTTTTATATTTATAATATATTGCTTGAAGGGAGAAAGTAGAACTAGTTGTTACTCTAAATTTACACTCTATTTTGGTTGGAAGTTAATAGATTTGTCGACTTTTAGATGGTGTCAAGCGTAAAGGCATCTCTAGGCCCTTCCACAAAATTATCTATAAACACTTGATAATTTTGTGGAAGGTAATAGAGATGTCATTGCTTTATGCCTTCAAATTGGATCCTTTATGCCTTCAAGCATTTTGGTTTAGTTGGATACTTATATCTATCTTTATTCATAATGTC
Organism: Musa balbisiana; assembly: GCA_004837865.1. Taxonomy (NCBI): domain Eukaryota; kingdom Viridiplantae; phylum Streptophyta; class Magnoliopsida; order Zingiberales; family Musaceae; genus Musa; species Musa balbisiana. The sequence continues at coordinate 36,792,697 of CM017193.1, forward strand.
TCTTAGTCGGGCTAGAGATACAATTGACTAGAAAATAAGCCAAATCAAGATTTGGATGAAATTTTACGTTATCCAAGCTATGCTTTTTTGTAACATTCTTCCATGGCAATAATATTTAATTATTTCAAATATCAAAACAGTTATTTCATTATGCTAAACTGCCCATAAGAGGGCTTTACACGAAAGAACCTCCTACACTTTATCAATACTGTCTATATGAAGTGTAACAAATTTCTGTAACAATGATGCTCCGATGAGGACGAGGATGATAACGACGACGACGACGACACAGGTAAAGACTACTGAGTAGACGTGCATGCATGAAGAAATGACTAAGGGTGCATGTATTTTTGTGTAAAGGTCAGGTCATGGAGAAAGGGATACGAGGGATTGCACGCAGGCAGAGGTCCGACTTCCTCCGGCACGTAATCGAGAAGGTTTCGCTCATGTCTAACTCCTGGGGCATCCCTTCATCTCCCGATGGGAGCTCCCAATCAAAGTTGTAGAGAAGGCTAGCCAGGGAAAGCTCTATGCTCTTCAAACCAAATGACATCCCTGGGCATATTCTCCTGCCTGCCCCGAAAGGTAAGAACTCAAAGTTGGTTCCCTTGAAGTCGACCATGGAATTCCTCTTCTCGAATCTCTCTGGCTCAAACTCCGTGGGATTGTCCCAGTATCGAGGATCCCTTCCCAAGGCCCAAACGTTCACGAATACTCTTGTCTTCTCTGGTATCTGGTAACCAAGAACCTCGCACGTCTCCCGGCACTCTCGAGGGAGCAGCAGAGGAACAGGAGGGTGCAGCCTCAGAGTCTCCTTGATGACCAGTCTCAAGTAGTTCATTCCGTTGATGTCCTTCTCCGTCACCTTTCCCTTTCCTCCGACAGTCTCCCTCACCTCCTCTTGCAACTTCCGCATCACTCTTGGATTCCTCATCAGCTCCGACATGGCCCACTCCATTATTCCTGCGGAGGTCTCGCTGGCCCCACCGAGCATATCCTTTATTCCAAAAGGAAACCCGAAATTAGATTCTCGAAACTGCGACTGTAAGGAAAGATTAGGGTTTCAAAAAAAGCATACCAGCATCATGGCTTTCATGTCCTCATCTGCTAAGGGGAATGACAGGCTACCTTCAGCTTGAACTCTCAGCATGACATCGACCAAGGCCTCCTCCTCCTCCTCCGGTTGCTCTGCGGACATCCTTTCTCTGTGCTCCTGAATGATGCTATTCAGGATCGCGTCCATGTCACGGTGTAACATCTGCATCTTGAAAGACGCGCCACTGAGAAGTTTAATTATCGGCCATGACGGGAACAAGTCCGCCAAACTGAAGCCTCCGGCAGCTTCCAGCGTTTGCATCACTATCCGTATGAACTCTTTCTGGTACTTGCACTTGCTGCCGATGACGGACCGGGAGCCTATGTCATTAGCCAACAGCACCAATTTCTTACTGAGGTTCACGGTGGAACCAGTGTTGGACAACAGGTCTATCGACCGCACAAGATTAAGCACCTCCTCTTCCCGGATAAACCGAAAAGATTGGACTCGCTTGGCACTCAATAGCTCCACGATGCTCATCTTGCGCAGCTCCCTCCAGTGGAATCCATACGAGGTAAAGCCGACGCCCCTGTCACCGTATGTGGCGGTCTGGAGATTCAGGTTAGTGGGCCGAGAGGCGAAGCTGATGTCGTGGGTTTTCATGATCTCAGCAGCCGCTTCGGCAGATGAGACAACGAGGGTGGGGACCTCACCGAGCTTCAGGAGTATGACGGGGCCAAATTTCTTAGATAATGCAGTGAGGGAACGATGCGGCAGGCCACCCAAGAGATGGTGCAAGCTGCCAATGATAGGGAGCTTAGATGGACCGGGAGGCAGTGTGGCACGAGCTCCGCTACCGGACCTGTTCTTCTTGAGTAGCAGCAGCGACACGAGGAGGACGAGAATGGAGAAGAGGAAGGAGGTGCTGTTGAGATCCATGGTTTAACTAGTTTTCTGGTGATGAGGCACCACAGGCCCGTCCACCCTTCTTATACACATGACAGTTACGAGTTTCGCATGCAGCTTCCCGGTTGAGTAGTGACAGACGTTGCCGTATCATCATAGTTCGTCTGGGTCAAAGTCTCGATGGTACAACAATCTAACTATGGGATCACAATGGTGGCGGTCAAATTCGTCAGCCACTTTAAAATGAGAACAAACTATATATATATATAGGTATATATTCTTTTTATACAATCTCTGCCCTACGGCCAACTTTCCGTTCGTTACTTGATTGTTTCGGTCGCAAGCATGCCGCCATGGACGTGTCCTCCTCCGAGGGTATTATTAGTTCCATTCAGTATATTTTTGACCACGTTGCGGAACGTAATTGTTTCGTTGGTCAAGGAAAGTGTTGCATTGAAAGTTGATCGTGATATAGTTTGATTTGCAATTCATTCATAATCATCAATATCTAATCTGTAAGTCCAAATAATATAAAAACATTAGTTTAATATCATTTCACGATGTTTTGGGACAGGTTCATTGGGACAAAGTTTATACGGCATGTAAAAGAAAAGTCGAAGATGTAGTCTCTAACACTTAAGAGATGTGTCCATGTTCAGAGGCCACCCGTTGTATTATTTCTTTGAGCATGTCATGAGACGGATGTATATGAAATTGACATGTTGCATTCAAATCAAGAATCATATTTCGATCCAAATTAATATATCCAAGTTTGGACTGTTGAACTCATTAAATAGCTATTTTATTCAAATCAACTGGTCATGGCACTGTTGGTCGGATTTTTTTGACGGTCGTACTTTGAGATCTGAATCTCTGTGCACGTCGAATTTGACCGTCTTATATATATATATATTATATATATATATTATATATATATATGTATATATTCTTTTTTATACAATCTCTGCCTACGCCAACTTTCCGTTCGTTACTTAGATTGTTTCGGTCGCAAGCATGCCGCCATGGACGTGTCCTCCTCCGAGGGTATTATTAGTTCCATTCAGTATATTTTTGACCACGTTTCGGAACGTAATTGTTTCGTTGGTCAAGGAAAGTGTTGCATTTGAAAGTTGATCGTGATATAGTTTGATTTGCAATTCATTCATAATCATCAATATTCTAAATCTGTAAGTCCAAATAATAATAAAAAAAAAAAAGATGACCAACTGATTGATCAGATTTTTCAATAATTTATTTGTACATTCCCATATCGGAATGTCTTTTGTAACCCGTCGATTTAGTTGGAAAATTTTATTTTTTTGAAATAAAAAGTCATATCACTAATATCTCGATCATTTGACCATTGATTTCGTTATTCAATCGTGACTGAAAGTCAAAAGTATAATTTCTAAAATCAAATCATGAGGACAACAAAATGCCGGTCAAATTCTGCTGCTACACAAGAAAGAATGAGAATAAGCGATAGCGAATAATTACTATATATTGTTTTTCTAAGATCCCTTCTATGCAGACTTTCCGTTTGCCAATTGTTTGTTTCAATCACATACATACACTTTAGTCTTGAGCATGTCTGGTGATCATGGCAGTGTTGGTGGGAGTTTAGACCGTTGTACTGAGAGATTTGAACTTGTGCACGTGGAATTTGACACAATGATGTTGATGAACATTTTGATTTTGATGCATAGTTATCTTATCCGTGGTCTATAAGAAATATTGTTTTACATATTTTGATATATATAATATTTTTTTATTTATTAAAAAAAAGATGACCAACTGATTGATCAGATTTTTCAATAATTTATTTGTACATTCCCATATCGGAATGTCTTTTGTAACCCGTCGATTTAGTTGGAAAATTTTATTTTTTTGAAATAAAAAGTCATATCACTAATATCTCGATCATTTGACCATTGATTTCGTTATTCAATCGTGACTGAAAGTCAAAAGTATAATTTCTAAAATCAAATCATGAGGACAACAAAATGCCGGTCAAATTCTGCTGCTACACAAGAAAGAATGAGAATAAGCGATAGCGAATAATTACTATATATTGTTTTTCTAAGATCCCTTCTATGCAGACTTTCCGTTTGCCAATTGTTTGTTTCAATCACATACATACACTTTAGTCTTGAGCATGTCATGTCAGATGAGGTTATGAATCGTGAACTTTTAACGTATCACCGTCAAACTATGTCCTGTCCAGAAGCTATTAAATTTATATTTCGTTTAAGCAACTTGTAAGACACTTAAAAATACATGCGCATGAATTTCCAGTCGACATATAATAATTTAATTATTCGTGTCAAACTTTTCGTCCGATATCAGACTCGTAGGAAAACTAATATCATCATTCTTTAAGTCACATCTATGTAGGTAAACATAAGATGCGTTGGCATTATGTAATCCGTTTTTGTGTGATGTAAAATTCATCTCAAATGAACTTGATTAGTTTAGGCTCTACTCATGACAGCAGCCTTTTGCGGTTGGTTTATTGATGCCTTTAACTCTTTGGCAACCTTAGCCGTGTAAGCTTTGTCGATTGAAACAGTTCATCCTTATGCTATTATTAAAAAAATATTAATATTAAAATTTAAAATAAATAATAATAGATTTAAATTTATGCTGCTGGTTAGAAAATCTTTATCTATGGATGCATCATCGTCGGATCCAAAAGCAACAATGATGCCGATGTATAATAAGAATTAAAATTATCTTTTTTTCTTTTCTTATCTTTTATACGAACACTATGAGTGATGGATGTAGGGATAAAAAAAATAAAAAAAAGATCTATAATCTTTCATTGACTAGATCACGTGACTAAATAGAGATAAGAGAATATTTATAATTTCTCAATCATCTCATGTATCCATACATTCACATATCTACTTATTATGTGTATCCAATTATTGGTGTATAGTCCTAGAAGATTCTATCTATTTATAGATAAAAACAAAGAGTCTTTGATAAATAATTAGGAAAGTTTCTCCTATCAAAATCATCCCCTAAGGAATCCTATCATAATTGAACTTGGGTCGATAATCATAATCAAAATTCAGTCATATCTATAATATATTTTACCTAATTAGATAGTGCCACATAATCTAACATTCTCCCACTTGACCCATTAATTGGTAAGATACAAAATGTTTCAAAATATAAAATATAAAATTTATTTTAAAATAATTTTGCCCAATTAGATTATAAAGTTTTAAAAGTTTATATGCACATAAATTTTAAAAAAAGGGCTAATAGGTCTAATAAATATAATAATACCACATTAAAATTGAGTAGCAATGAGTTAGAGAGTTTGTATGTCATCAATGTCATGCTTTCTTCTATGTACCACAATACTGTTAGCCCTTCCGAATATAATCTAAAATGATTTCTATAATTTATTTTGTTAAGAAAATCCTATTATCATATTAAATAAATATGAACACAATATGAATAGAATAATAAAAATAATAACTTTAAATACATAAGCAAGAATATCAACTATTATGTTCATTAAAATATGCATCATCAAATCTTTTATGGGTTGCTCATAAACTCAACCATAAGAATTTATTTTTTCAAATATTTTATGCTGTAAGTCCAAGTGAATGGATTAATAATCAATAGTGAAACTCAAATAATTAATTGATATTAGTTATTTCTGTACTCTTTTCTCTAACTATCAAATACTTAATGCATAAAGCTATAGTAGTACTTATCATTTTTAGAGAACAAAGTTACTATGATATGTCAAAATATATCTTCAGCGACTTGATAATTGAGTTTGATTACCCCAAGTCCTAAGATAAAATTTTATAATCATAAAGCTTCATTGATAATCTCAAAGTATGCCACAAAATCAGCTTCTATTGTTAATAATGTAAAAATATGACTTTATATTTTTCCTTATAAATTACCTCGCTGATATGGATATAAATGTAAAGTGGAATTCATATTATCAAGATATATTACAAAATTAGCACTTGAAAATATCATCATTTTAAGTTGAACTAATTATATATATATAAGCATATAATCCTTTATCCATTCTAGATATCTTAATAGTTTATTTACAGTCTTTTAGTATTTTAATTATTAGGTAACTCTAGTATCTACCTAGTATTTCAACTACAAAACTAATATCTAATTTTGCATAGGCTTGAGCATATAATAAACTTCAAACTGTACATACATAAAAAAATATTTTTCTTTATCTAATTATTTTTTATTTTTAAAAATATTTATTTTGGTTGAAACTTTTATTTATATCATTGCTTAAATAAAACTATATACTAAATTTCTTCAAAACTTGATTAATATATTATTTTTGAGACAGTCATAGTAATTCTTGAAATCTATCACTGAATATCTCAATGCTAATAACATAAAATATCTCATTTATATCAACAATCTTATAATTCTTGATTAGAAATTTCTTAGTTCAGTATAATAAATAAATATCATTATTGGCAAGTAAAATATTATCCATATATAAGATATATAATAAATTTGCTCCCATTTATATTCAGATATAAATACTAATCAAATATAAATATGGGGCTTCTATTGTTGAGCATTCGAATGAAATATAAAGTATCACTAACTAGTTTTTCTCTATAAAAATATCTCTTGATGATGAGTTGCATGCATTGTTATTTCTTAGTTCATTGTTAGAAAGGTGAGAGACATTAGTGGTTTTCCTTAGCAATTATGTGCTAGATGGTGTTATCACTATGAGTCACATAATAAGCAGTTTGTTGAATGAGGAATTGAGGAGAAAGAATTCAGCAACTTCTCAAAATGATTAGAGAATAGAGAAAGGTCAAAATTCAAGGATAGAAGTAGTTTACGCATGGGTAAAAGCAGTTCATGCATGGGTAGAAGCAAGTTAAGATTAAGGAAAAATATTATGATGAGAAAGGGCATTACAAGAATCAATGCAAGTAACCTAACAATAGCAAGAAAAAGAGAAAAGAAGTAGAGCCTACAGAATCGAAAGAGAATACCATAGCTATGGTGCAGGATAGTGGCTATTTGATTTTGTCTCTTTCTGATGATATTTTGTCTTATGTGTCAAGATCTTGAGTAGGTGATTGATACATGTGCTTCTTACCATACTACACTAAGAATAAAGATTTTTGCTACCTACGAGTCTGAAAATTTTAGTGTTGTAAAGATAAAAAACTATAGCATGGCATACATCGGCATAGGTGATATCTACGTAAAAACTAACATTGACTGCATGTTGGTATTTAAGGATGTGAGATATTTGTTTGACTTGAGACTAAATTTAATTTAAATTGAAAAACTAGATAATGAAGACTTTGATAGCATATTTCTAAAAGGGTAATGGAAGCTTAGTAAGGGTGGAAAGAAATATCATATTTTATATAGGTTGTAGGCTAAAGCTTGTGTTGAGCAGGTGAATGCTATAAAGAAATACTTTAGCGTCGAGTTCTGGCATAGGCGACTAGGATATATAAGCGAGAAAGGGCAGCAAGTTCTTTCAAAGATAGAAGTCTTGCCAAACTTTAGAGGTATACATCTGAACTCTTGTATTGATTATTTAGCTGACAAACAACATAGAGTTTTCTTTGTCAGTCCTGCTTTGTCTAAAAAAATACATGCCTTGGACCGTATTTATACAGATGTATATGGTCCTTTAAATATAACTCTTAGTAGATCTATTAATGTTTCTGGTATCAGTTGTGTATTTTATTTTGTCACTTTTATAGATGACTTTTTCAAAAAAGTTTGGGCTTATGCTATGAAGACCAAATATCATTTTATTTATGTTTTCAAAGAGTTTCATACCAAAGTTGAAAGGGAGAAAAAAAGATAATTGAAATATATAAGATTATATAATGATGGTGAGTACACAAGATTGTTTGATAATTTTTATACGTCACATAACATCCAACATGAGATGACAGTTCTTGATATGCCACGACATAATGCAATTACAGAGAGGATGAATTGTACCATTATAGAAAACATCATATGCATGATTTTATAAGCCAAGCTACTCAAAAATTTTGGGTCGAGGTTTTGAAGACTATAGTTAATTTCATTAACTTATCCTTGTACAACTCTAGATGGTGATGTTGTAAAACATGTATGGTCAAAAAAAGAGACAGCACTTGAGGGTGTTTTGTTGTCATGCATTTGCACACATTTCAGAGAAATCGAATCTAGATGATAGGATAAACATAGAGTTTTCTTGTCAGTCCTGCTTTGTCTAAAAAAATACATGCCTTGGACCGTATTTATACAGATGTATATGGTCCTTTAAATATAACTCTTAGTAGATCTATTAATGTTTCTGGTATCAGTTGTGTATTTTATTTTGTCACTTTATAGATGACTTTTTCAAAAAGTTTGGGCTTATGCTATGAAGACCAAATATCATTTTATTTATGTTTTCAAAGAGTTTCATACCAAAGTTGAAAGGGAGAAAAAAAGATAATTGAAATATATAAGATTATATAATGATGGTGAGTACACAAGATTGTTTGATAATTTTTATACGTCACATAACATCCAACATGAGATGACAGTTCTTGATATGCCACGACATAATGCAATTACAGAGAGGATGAATTGTACCATTATAGAAAACATCATATGCATGATTTTATAAGCCAAGCTACTCAAAAATTTTGGGTCGAGGTTTTGAAGACTATAGTTAATTTCATTAACTTATCCTTGTACAACTCTAGATGGTGATGTTGTAAAACATGTATGGTCAAAAAAAGAGACAGCACTTGAGGGTGTTTTGTTGTCATGCATTTGCACACATTTCAGAGAAATCGAATCTAGATGATAGGATAAAAAAAAATATTTTTCTTGACTACTCACATGATCAAGTTAGTTATAGGCATTGGGATCTTAAAAAAGCGTTTAGAAGCAAAGGTATAATCTTTTTTTGATAATAATTATTTCTTTTTTAATTAGCCTTAAAGTTTCTTTTTTCTCTTTTTGTAATCATCATTTCCAAACGGGTTTTTATATATCTATGACAATGTGCACCAGTCACGGAGAGGTCATATATAGTGTTTTACATTTATAATATATTGCTTGAAGGGAAAAAGTCGGAACTAGTTGTTACGCTAAATTTACAGTCCACTTTGGTTGATAGTGAATAGATTTGTCGACTTTTAGATGGTTTCAAGGGTAAAGGCATCTCTATTCCCTTCCACAAAATTATCTATAGACACTTGATAATTTTGTGGAAGGTAATAGCGATGCCATTGCTTTATGCCTCCAAAAATGGATATATCTTTTTGAATATGAATGATAGGCACAAATTGGATCTTTTATGCCTTCAAGCGTTAGCTTATGTGATTAAGAGAAGCTTTAGAGAATCACTAATGATCAAACAAGCTGTAAAGCCTGAAATCCCAAACCCTTGACTATTTTTAAGGGTTTGGTTTAGTTGGATACATATATCTATCTTTATTCATAATGTCTCTTAGTTGGGCTAGAGATACAATTAATTAGAAAATAAGCCATATCAGGATTTGGATGAAATTTTACGTTATCCAAGCTATGCTTTTTTGTAACATTCATCCTTGGTAATAATATTTAATTATTTCAAATATCAAAACAGTTATTTAATTATACTAAACTGCCCATAAGAGGGCTTGACACGAAAGAACCTCCTACACTTTATCAATACTGTCTATATGAAGTGTAACAAATTTCTGTAACAATGATGCTCCGATGAGGACGAGGATGATAACGACGACGAGGACGACATAGGTAAAGACTACTGGGTAGACGTGCATGCATGAAGAAATGACTACGGGTGCATGTATTTTTGTGTAAAGGTCAGGTCATGGAGAAAGGAATACGAGGGATGGCACGCAGGCAGAGGTCCGACTTCCTCCGGCACGTAATCGAGAAGGTTTCGCTCATGTCTAACTCCTGGGGCATCCCTTCATCTCCCGATGGGAGCTCCCAATCAAAGTTGTAGAGAAGGCTAGCCAGGGAAAGCTCTATGCTCTTCAAACCAAATGACATCCCTGGGCATATTCTCCTGCCTGCCCCGAAAGGTAAGAACTCAAAGTTGGTTCCCTTGAAGTCGACCATGGAATTCCTCTTCTCGAATCTCTCTGGCTCAAACTCCGTGGGATTGTCCCAGTATCGAGGATCCCTTCCCAAGGCCCAAACGTTCACGAATACTCTTGTCTTCTCTGGTATCTGGTAACCAAGAACCTCGCACGTCTCCCGGCACTCTCGAGGGAGCAGCAGAGGAACAGGAGGGTGCAGCCTCAGAGTCTCCTTGATGACCAGTCTCAAGTAGTTCATTCCGTTGATGTCCTTCTCCATCACCTTTCCCTTTCCTCCGACAGTCTCCCTCACCTCCTCTTGCAACTTCCGCATCACTCTTGGATTCCTCATCAGCTCCGACATGGCCCACTCCATTATTCCTGCGGAGGTCTCGCTGGCCCCACCGAGCATATCCTTTATTGCAAAAGGAATCCAGAAATTAGCTTCTCGAAACTGCGACTGTAAGGAAAGATTAGGGTTTCAAAAAAAGCATACCAGCATCATGGCTTTCATGTCCTCATCTGCTAAGGGGAATGACAGGCTACCTTCAGCTTGAACTCTCAGCATGACATCGACCAAGGCCTCCTCCTCCTCCTCCTCCGGTTGCTCTGCGGACTTCCTTTCTCTGTGCTCCTGAATGATGCTATTCAGGATCGCGTCCATGTCACGGTGTAACATCTGCATCTTGAAAGACGCGCCACTGAGAAGTTTAATTATCGGCCATGACGGGAATAAGTCCGCCAAACTGAAGCCTCCGGCAGCTTCCAGCGTTTGCATCACTATCCGTATGAACTCTTTCTGGTACTTGCACTTGCTGCCGATGACGGACCGGGAGCCTATGTCATTAGCCAACAGCACCAATTTCTTACTGAGGTTCACGGTGGAACCAGTGTTGGACAACAGGTCTATCGACCGCACAAGATTAAGCACCTCCTCTTCCCGGATAAACTGAAAAGATTGGACTCGCTTGGCACTCAATAGCTCCACGATGCTCATCTTGCGCAGCTCCCTCCAGTGGAATCCATACGAGGTAAAGCCGACGCCCCTGTCACCGTATGTGGCGGTCTGGAGATTCAGGTTAGTGGGCCGAGAGGCGAAGCTGATGTCGTGGGTTTTCATGATCTCAGCAGCCGCTTCGGCAGATGAGACAACGAGGGTGGGGACCTCACCGAGCTTCAGGAGTATGACGGGGCCAAATTTCTTAGATAAGGCAGTGAGGGAACGATGCGGCAGGCCACCCAAGAGATGGTGCAAGCTGCCAATGATAGGGAGCTTAGATGGACCGGGAGGCAGTGTGGCACGAGCTCCGCTACCGGACCTGTTCTTCTTGAGTAGCAGCAGCGATACGAGGAGGACGAGAATGGAGAAGAGGAAGGAGGTGCTGTTGAGATCCATGGTTTAACTAGTTTTCTGGTGATGAGGCACCACAGGCCCGTCCACCCTTCTTATACACATGACAGTTACGAGTTTCTAATGCAGCTTCCCGGTTGAGTGGTGACAGACGTTACCGTATCATCACGATAGTTCATCTGGGTCAAAGTCTCGATGGTACAACAATCTAAATTATGGGATCACAATGGTGGCGGTCAAATTCGTCAGCCACTTTAAAATGAGAACAAACTATAAAAACTGATAAATAATTGTTATATATATATATTATTTTTTATACAATCTCTGCCTACGCCAACTTTCCGTTCGTTACTTAGATTGTTTCGGTCGCAAGCAAGCCGCCATGGACGTGTCCTCCTCTGAGGGTATTAGTTCCATTCAGTATATTTTTGACCACGTTTCGGAACGTAATTGTTTCGTTGGTCAAGGAAAGTGTTGCCTTTGAAAGATGATCGTGATATAGTTTGATTTGCAATTCATTCATAATCATCAATATTCTAAATCTGTAAGTCCAAATAATAATAAAAACATTAGTTTAATATCATTTCACGATGTTTTGGGACAGGTTCATTTGGGACAAAGTTTATACGGCATGTAAAAGAAAAGTCGAAGATGTAATCTCTAACACTTAAGAGATGTGTCCATGTTCAGAGGCCACCCGTTGTATTATTTCTTTGAGCATGTCATGAGACGGATGTATATGAAATTGACATGTTGCATTCAAATCAAGAATCATATTTCGATCCAAATTAATATATCCAAGTTTGGACTGTTGAAATCATTAAATAGCTATTTTATTCTGGAAACTAACGAATTTTGGGTGAAACCCAAAGGAAGCAACAATTTGGGAATCTGTATGTTTCCAGGACACGCAGCAATGAAAGGCCACTTTCAATCGATGCAAAAAACACATCGGTGTATCCCATAAATTCGTAAGACAGTGACGAGTGAACGGTTAATAACGTAAGAGTCGATTGATAGTTACCTTTACCGCTCTTTCTGGCGCACAAATCGACAGTTCATGTCATATTATTGATTATGTCCGCACCTGAAAAGTGTTTCCTACTTTTGTCTTTGTATCATAACAAACGATGGTGCATCTATGGTTTTAAGGTCCCTATTCTGATCCCACGATTTTTAAGGTCAAAGTTGAACCAAAAATTCTTGACTTTGTTGGATGATGATGTTGTATATATTGATCGATTCCATGCAATTATTTAGTTAATTAATTGATTATAGAAATATGATCGTAGATTATAGAAATATGATATATGATCGTTATGACACGTATTGATAGTCAAACTTAATATGATATTATATTTATTGAACTTATTGATTTTTTTAATAAAAATTCATATACTTGTGAAAATTATTTTTTTTAATTTTCATAATCTAATTAAATATATTTTTTTAAATAAAATATTATTTTTTTACTTATTTTAATATTATAATTTTTTATATCTTATCAATTAATGGGCAAATGAAAAAATACTAGATTATGTTATCTTATCTAATTTGATAATATATGTTATGAATATAATTGAATTCTAATTACGATAATTGATCAAGAAAGTCTAATTATGATATGATTCCTTAGAATATGATAATGATGGGATAAACTCTCCTAATTACTTATTACAGACCCTATGCTCTCGCTCGTAAATGGATAAGATATCCTAAGGATAAAAAAATACTTGGATATACAGATACGCATATGAGGAGATATAAATATATAATATTATTGAGAGACTATTATTTTTTTTATCATCTTTTTATTTATAATTTATCGCTCATAACGATCTTGTGTATGACAAATTTAATTTTATAAACAAGTAAAATAATATCGAGATAAAACACCATGGAGATGTGAAAGCCACCTACGTAAGAGGTTAGATGGACGGAGGAAGAGAAGGGCGGACAGTAACGCGAGTTGGTGAAATCCATGTATGGGAACTATGGAGCAAGAGGCCCCACCTTTTCTTTTTGATAGACATGACAGTGCTTACGATTTTTGTACATAGTTGATAGGTTAATTGGTGATTATTGTGGTGACCGAATCATACTATGGTAGCTCAATCAAATCAATTGTTCATGGCAATTTTGGTGGCACTTTTATGACCTTCTCACCGAGAGATTTGAATCTGTGCACGTCGAATTGACCGTTTTATTTAATGATGTTGACGTGACCATTTCATGCTATGGTAGCTCAATCAAATCAACTGTTCAGGTTAATTTTGGTGGGAATTTAATGACCTTCTCACCGAGAGATCTGAATCTGTGCACGTCGAATTTGACCGTCTTATATATATAATGATGTTGACGTGACCGTATCATGCTATGGCAGCTGGTGATCATGGCAGCAGTGTTGGTGGGAAGTTTAGACCGTTGTACTGAGAGATTTGAACTTGTGCACGTGGAGTTTGACACAATGATGTTGATGAACATTTTGATTTTGATGCATAGTTATCTTATCCGTCGTCTATAAGAAATATTGTTTTACATATTTTGATATATATAATATTTTTTTATTTATTAACAAAATAAGATGACCAACTGATTGATCAGATTTTTCAATCATTTATTTTTTTTAAAGAGAGGAGTGGCATTTTCGATTTAGCTTTTTATTACATTCCCATATCGGAATGTCTTTTGTAACCCGTTGATTTAGTTAAGAAAATTTATTTTTTTGAAATAAAAAATCATATCACTAATATCTCGATCATTTTGACCATTAATTTAGTTATCCAATTGTGACTGAAAGTCAAAGGTATAATCTCTAAAATCAAATCATGAGGACAACAGAATGCCGGTCAAATTCTGCTGCTACACAAGAACGAATGAGAATAAGCGATAGCGAATAATTACTATATATTGTTTTTCTAAGATCCCTTCTATGCAGACTTTCCGTTTGCCAATTGTTTGTTTCAATCACATACATACTTTAGTCTTGAGCATGTCATGTCAGATGAGGTTATGAATCGTGAACTTTTAACGTATCACCATCAAACTATATCCTGTCCAAAAGCTATTAAATTTATATTTCGTTTAAGTAAGTTTTAAGACACTTAAAAATGCATGCGCATGAATTTCCGGTCGACATATAATAATTTAATTATTCGTGTCGAACTTTTCGTCCGATATCAGACTCGTACGAAAACTAATATCATTCTTCAAGTCACATCTATGTAGGTAAACATAAGATGCGTTGGCATTATGTAATCCGTTTTTGTGTGATGTAAAACTCCTGTCAAATGAACTTGATTAGTTTAGGCTCTGCTCATGACAGCAGCCTTATGCGGTTGGTTTATTGATGCCTTTTAACTCTTTGCCAACCTTAGCCGTCTAAGCTAACAAGTTCCTCGTCGATTGAAACAGTTCGACCTTATGCTATTATTAAAAAAAGATTAATATTAAATTTTAAAATAAAATAATAATATATCTAAATTTATGATGTTGGTTAAAAAATCTTTATTTAATCTATGGACGCATCGTCGTCGGATCCAAAAGCTACAATGATACCGATGTACAATGAGAACTAAAATTGTTTTTTCCTCTTTCCTTATCTTTTATAGGAATACTATGAGTGATGGATGTAGGGATAAAAGGAAGATGAAAAAAAATTTATAATCTTTCATTGACTAGATCACATGACTAAAGAGAAACGAGAGAAGATTTATAATTTCTCAATTATCTCACGTATCCACACATCTATATAATATTCGTATCCAATTATTAATGTATAGTCCCTAGAAGATTCTGTCTATTTATAGATAAGAGCATAGAGTCAAGAATAAATAATTAAGAGGATTCCTTCCATAAAGATCATCCCCTAAGGAATCATACCATAATTGGACTTCGGTTGATAACCGTAATCAAAATCCAATCATATCATAATATATCTTACATTATTAGATAGAGCTACATAATCTAAAATTCTCCCACTTGACCCATTAATTGGTAAGATATAAAAGAATCCAAATAAAAAATAAATAAAATAAAATTATTTTAAAATAATTTTACCTAATTGGATTATAAAGTTTTAAAAATTTATATGCACACAAATTAAAAAAAGGGCTAGTAAGTTTAATAAATACAATAATACTATATTAAGTCTGAGTAGTAATATGAGTTAGGTTGTATGTCATCAATGTCATACTTCCTTTTATGTACCATAACACTGTTAGCCCTTTCTAATATAGTCTAAAATGACTTCTATAATTTATTGTGTCAAGACAATCCCATTATCATATTAAATAAATATAAACATAATATGAACAAAATAATAAAAATTAATAACTTTAAATACATAAACAAGAATATTAATTATTATATCCACTCAAATATGTATCACCATATATTTTTTAGGTTGCTCATAAACTCAATCATAAGAATATATTCTTTTAAATATTTTAGGTTATAAATCCAAGTGAATGGATCAATAATCAATATAGTGGAACTCAAGTTATTAATTGACATTAGTTATTTCTAAACTCTCTTCTCTAACCATCAAGTACTATATATCATAATGCATAAAGCTATAATAGTACTTATCATTTTTAGAGAACAAATTAGTATAATATGTCAAAATATATCTTGAGCGACTTGGCAATTGAGTTTGACTACACCAAGTCCTGAGATAAAATTTTATAATTATAAAGCTTCATTAATGATCTCAAAGTATACCACAAAATCAACTTCTATTGTTAATAATAAAATAATATGACTTTATATTTTTCTTGTAAATTGTGAATCCAACTAATATAGATATAATGTAAAGTGGAATTCCTATTATTAAGATATATTATAAAATTAGCACTTAAAAATACTATTATTTTAAGTTGATCTAATTTCATATATATATAAGCATATAATCCTTTATCCCTTTTGGATATCTTATTATTTTCTTTGCAGTCTTTTAATATTTTAATTCTTGAGTAACTCTAGTATCTACCCAGTATTTCAACTACAAAACTAATATCTAATCTTACATGGACTTGAGTATATAATAAACTTTCAACTACACATACATAAAGAATATTTTTTTTATTTGATTCTTTTTTTAAATACTTATTTTGGTTGAAACTTTTACTTTTATCATTCGTTAAATAAAATATATACTAAATCTCTCCAAAACTCGATCAGTATATCATTTTTGAGATAGTAATCTTTGAGATCTATCCCTAAATTTCTCAATGCTAATAATATAAAATGTCTCATTTATATCAACCATCTTATAATTCTTGATGAGAAATTTTAAGTTCGGTATAATAAAATAAGATCATTGCTACAAGCAAAATATTATCCATATATAAGACATAATAAATTTGCTCCCACTGATCTTCAAATATAAATACTGATCAATAGTATTTTTCTTAAATCTAAAGTAAGAAATGATATCAAGAAACTTTATATACCATTATCTAAAAGCTTGTTTAAGATTATAAATGAATTTATTAAATTTGTATACGAAAGTTTATATTTCTTTCATTTTCTTTATGAATCATTTATGTTAACATATATAAATCTAGATTATAAATTAGAAATTTTATTTTCACATTCCTATAATATAACTTAAAATCATAATAAGTTATTAATGTCATGATGATTCTTAATCAGTTCATTTTAAAAACTAGAGAAGATGTCTTATTATAGTCGATGCAGTAAGTAAAATGTTTGACTATAACTCTTGTTGTTACCTGTTGAGCGATATTTATATAACAAACTCTATAGTTATTGAGCAATTGGATAAATTCTTAGACACCATTCTAGTCATTGGTTTCAACTCTTTTTTTATTACATCATATTATTTTTTAGAATCGTTATTTTTAATAACTTATTAAAACAATAAGAGATTCTTTTCATTCATATATCATAATCTAATTATTATAGATATACTGTATAATAATAAAAAAAATATTTTTTCTTTTCCTTTAAGATATTTTCAAAATTGGCAAAGATGAATGTTACGATAAAGCATAGCTGGAAACCATAAAATTTCATCCAAACTTTGATTTGGCTTGTTTTCTAGTCAACTATATCTCTAGCCCGACTAAGAGACATTATGAAAGAAGATAGATATAAGTATCTAACTAAACCAAATCCTTAATAATAGTTAAGGGTTTAAGGTTTCAGGCTTTACAGCTTGTTTGATCATTAGTGATTCTGTAAAGCTTTTCTTAATCACATGTCTAACATTCATATTCAAAATGGGATATCCATTATTGAAGGCGTAAAGCAATGATATCTCTATTCCATTCCACAAAATTATCAAGTGTTTATAGATAATTTTGTGGAAGGAATAGAGATGCCTTTATGCTTGAAACCATCTAAAAGTCGGCAAATCTATTCACTTCCAACCAAAGTAGAGTGTAAATTTAGCGTAACAACAAGTTCCGGATTTTTCCCTTCAAACAAAATTTTGAATATGTATAAAATTTCATCTAACAACAAGGTCATATTTATACATATTTGAAAATATGTACAAAGTAGAGTGTAAATTTAGCGTAAACAAGATATTTTAAATGTAAAACACCATATATGACCTCTCCGTATTAAATCATGAAAATAGTACATTTACCACTCTCTGCTCATGCGCATTGGTGCAGTTGTAAGCAGCATTCAAGTCATTGTAGGGAACTGATTATTGCTATCAACATGCGCATGAACCCTTTCAAGACTAAGGTGCATTTCGGGATGATATTAAATCCATCTTTGATGAACAAACAGTACTTTGGGATCGCGTCAATCGAGTCCACTTCCTGCTCCAATTGCCCCTTGTGACCTCCCGTAGGCCCCTTAGATGAGCGTCATGACCAAATCAAACAATGACGACTTTACGGTCAATGGTATCTAGTCAACAACAAAATCATACATGAGAAATAAATCTCTAGCTCCTCAACAAGTAAGAATGAGACAATGATTTTGTATTATCCATACAGGATTGGTAAGAAAAAGTTCATTTCGAGTTCCTCAAGCAGCATGAATAAGAAGGCTATCATGTGACGTGTTTCAGGATCGATTAATTCGTTAGCCTCATTTGGAACCATTAATCTAAAGCGTGCACAGTATTAGAACATGTTTCTGTTGGTTTGGTTGTATTCTCATTAGCTATCTTGTGACCATGTTTCACAGGTAGATGCCTTGGTGTTAAAGAATTGACTGGAGAGGTATATTATACACTAATGAGTTGCACTGAGTGCTTCATCTTTCACGCATGCCTGGCGCCTAGGTGGCAGCGCATGGCTGGGTGAGTTAGTAAGGTCATTGAGTTCTCTATCATTAACTAACATAAGTAGCATCGAGTTCACGGAGTTCAACAAAAAAACTTGGAAACTAAAAGAGCTCAAGGAAAATAAGAAACATCAATGACAGAGTATGTTTTTTCATCCAACATCATACTCATCTCTACCTTCCAACTAACGTACAATAACATCCACGTGTTAAATCTCAAATTTTGAATGAAGTAGTTAGGTTAGACTTTTATTGAATGTGCATATTGTAAATATTTGCATCAGAGTAATTATGGGTTATGGTTATCAACATTGTCAATTATTGGTAATCATTTTATTTTAAATGACTTCGAGCGGCAATGGTCCATTCTTTTATTTCTGATAAAGTTTCAACAATTGAAGAAAGATTTTCTTTTTTATTTTTGACAAAGACAAAATCATAGTCGTACGACTAAGTTGACAGACCATGCTCTAGCATAGTAGAACACCTATTTGTGAGCCCATGATGTGATATGAGGATAATTTAAAAGAGTCATACGATAATAATTCTACTAGATAGAGATTGGTGTTTTTAATAGCTTATACAAACAGTCAATCAAATTTTGACGATAAATGATGACACTCGAAATATCCTTTAAAACCATATATGAGAATTCTCCTCCTTTATCATTCAAAAAATACTCAAATAAGTACAACTAACTGATGTCACTATTAATCTATAAAAAATGATAGTTTTAATTTAAACATAAATTGAAAACAATTTTACCAACATCACGATGCCTTATACAATTTTAAGAGCATCATGACATCATCACGAAGAAGGGGGAACGATCTTCAAGAAAAACTCAACGGCTTCTCTCTCTCTCTCTCTCTCTCTCTCTCTCTCTCTCTCTCTCTCTCTCTCTTTCCACCTTCAGTTTAGGTTGCTCCTCCCTGGATCTTTTCAACAGGGAGATAAAAGTGCTTTAAATTTTATCCTAAGCTGTGTGAACGAGATGTTGCCTACCACCTAGAGTTATGTACACAGGAAAGGTTCTAAATTTAATCCTAATCGTATCTAAAGATAAAGTTCTAGATCTTAAATGTTAACTACATGATCTCACATTGCCTCCTTTGACTATGAAGGCACAGACCCTTCCAGATGCCCTAATGCCAAGGCCAGTTTAAGCGGTATTGCTGCACTGATCAAACCCAAGAAAATCTCTTATCAAGGGAGGAAAGTAGGAAATTTCTTCTTTTGGAAGGCTCGGATGAGGAATAGCATACCTTATAAAGGGAGGAAATTCCTGTGTCACTGTGTGCTATCCAGATGGGAGGCACTAATACTCCATTCGCCTCTTAATTTATATGAATATTCTTGTTGGAGGGATGGGATGGGAGGCCCATTAGGGGATCTCTGAATCATGTGCTACACAATAATATATGCATTGTTATGTATTGATAAGGATCGAGGCTTGTATATAATTAAGCATCGGGGAAAAAATTGGAAGGCATCTGTGCAATCACCGGTAGGAGTCCAAGGCAGTTTACCTCTGGCTTGTGTTTCCAATAACATCAAACTCAAAAGTGCTTTTCACCCACGACCAGTTTACGTAAAAATGATAACCCTTGGAGTCTCACTATGTTTTATATTAGTATTTTTCCCTTAAATAATAATATATTATGGAATTCTTTTGCTCCTATTGATCTTCATGGAATTTTCTTTGACTTGTAACTAAGACAAGAAAAATATCTTCCGGACACATAAGATAGATAAAGTAGGAACATATCGATCCTTAAATTCATGTTCTTCTAGTTGGATCTAAAAACTCCAATAGAGGCGATGCCTACCACCAGCAAGAACTTTGGTGCAGTAATAAAATGGAGATCCTTGTGTGAAGCTATAGATGGATAGTAGATCAGCTTAAAGAGGTCGCGATGGACTTGAATCTTTATTTTTTTATGAGATGGATTGATAGTTTATATTAATTCTTTGGTAGCATTGTGGTCGAGATCGTGAGAAATCTCGCACCTAATAACTCAAATTCAATTTATCACAACCACATGAAATATTAAGACTTATAACATCATGACATCGGAAAGCAAGTTATTTGAATAGATGCATAGGAGTTTGATTCAGTATAGGACTTTTGATTAAGGGCACGCATATGTGCCTAAGAGAGAGCCAATATATGTGGCCATAAGTGCAGTTTTTGTTTTGATGGAATTCCTATTGCGTCAACTATTATTGTGTTTCTCATCTCTATTTATCAATATATTATTGAGGATGATTTCCTAAAAATAATTCATATCTTGAGTATTGTTTAATCAGTACTCTTATTTTACTTAAAAAATAATTATATCACTAATATCTCGATCACTTTGATCATTAATTTAGTTATCCAATGGTGACTGATTCATTATGGAAAGTCGAAGGTATAATCTATAAAGTCAAATCATGGGGAAAACAAAATGCCGGTCAAATTCTACTGCTGCATGAGAATGAGAATAAGCGACAATGAATAATTACTATATATTGTTTTTCTAAGATCCCTGATATCCAAACTTTCGGTTTGCTATTTGTTTGTTTCAATCCCACCAACAGTGCCATGACCGGAGATTTGATTGAGCTGCCACACGGTCACGTCAATCATCAATAAGCAAAACGGTCAAATTCGACGTGCACATATTCAAATCTCTCAGGTAATCGGTCAAATGTCCCACCAACACTGCCATGAACAGTTGATTTGATTGAGCTGCCATAGTATAATACGGTCACGTCAATAATCACCAATTAACCTAGAAATTATGGTAAAAAAAAAAGTAAGCACTGTCATATCTATCAAAAAAAAAAGAAGAGTGGCCTCTTGCCCATCGGTTCCCATACAACCAGGATTTCACGTCATTACCTTTTTTCTACCCTCATTTTTGTTTCCTTTTCTTTCTGCTACTCACAAGAATAACCTCTTGCCAACGAGCCAGTGCCAGATTACCACCAGGTCCATCTAACCTCCCTATCGAAGGCGGCTTGCACCATCTTCTTGGTGTCTTACCTTGTCATTACTTCACTGCCTTGTCTAAAAAATTTGACCCCGTCATGCTCGTAAAGCTTGGCAAGGTCCGTGTGCAAGTATAAAGATCATTTTTATTAAAATATTTTAATATTAAAATGTGCTCACATTGTTGCTTCTTTTGGGTTGCACCCAAAATTCGTTAGTGCCCAGCTATTTAATGAGTTCAACAGTCCAAAGTTGGATTTATAATAATTTGGACCAAAATGGGATTCTTGATTTGACTTCACCTTGTCAATTTCATATACATCCAGTCTCAAAGAAATAGGACAACGGGTGGCCTCTGAACATGGACACATCTCTGACTGTGGGAATATAGAGAGTACACCTTCGACTTTTCTTTTACATGCTGCATAAACTTTGTCCCAAATGAACCTGTCGCAAAACATCGTGAAATAACACTAAACTAATATTTTTATTATTATTTGGACTTACAGATTTAGAATATTGATGATTATGAATGAAAATTGTAAACCAAACCATATCAAGATCATCTTTCAAAGTCGGATTTTCCTTGGTAGTTAGGGAGGATATTGCACCCTGGTCAAATACTAGCATGTGACCACATCTACTCTCCTAGAAAACTATTTTGGCATCTTCTTGCTCATTCCATCGTCATGACATCATGAAATCAAAATGGAATGATACGTGTCAAAGTAAAGAATATTCTCTCCCACCGTATATGATATATATGATCTTCTTCCACGGTGCATTGTTATTCTTGGCACAGCACAAAAACTCATAGTTACAAAGATAGGGCAAACCAAGGTAAACTAGAAACTCTCTTTCTCTTATTTTCCGCTCTCCATTCATAAGGCTCGTGAAGCTTTACTCACCTTTGTGAAGCTACTTCTGATATAAGTAGCATACGAGGGTCACTAGGAAACTCTTTATATATATATATATATATATATATATATATATATATATATATATATATATATATATATTAGACCAACCCTGATGCAACCTTGGAAAGCCCCTGAGAGCATGAGAGATTACACTTTCGACTTTTCCTTTGAGTGCCGCATGAAAAGTTTGTCCCAGATGAACCATTGCCAAAACATTGTGATATGATAAATAATTTGGAACAAAGTAGGATTCTTGATTTGACATCAACTTGTCAATTTCATATACATTCGTCTTACCACATGCTTAAAGAAATAATACAATGAGTGGCCTCTTAACATGGACTCATCTCTAAGTGTTAGAGACTACACCTTCGACTTTTCTTTTACATGCCGCACAAACTTTGTACCAAATGAACCTGTCCAAATGAACCTGTCGAATTTCGCTGACGAATTTGACCGCCACCATTGTGATCCCATAATTTAGATTGTTGTTCCATCGAGACTTTGACCCAGACGAACTATCGTGATGAGACGGTAACGTCTGTCACTACTCAACCGGGAAGCTGCATGCGAAACTCGTAACTGTCATGTGTATAAGAAGGGTGGACGGGCCTGTGGTGCCTCATCACCAGAAAACTAGTTAAACCATGGATCTCAACAGCACCTCCTTCCTCTTCTCCATTCTCGTCCTCCTCGTATCGCTGCTGCTACTCAAGAAGAACAGGTCCGGTAGCGGAGCTCGTGCCACACTGCCTCCCGGTCCATCTAAGCTCCCTATCATTGGCAGCTTGCACCATCTCTTGGGTGGCCTGCCGCATCGTTCCCTCACTGCCTTATCTAAGAAATTTGGCCCCGTCATACTCCTGAAGCTCGGTGAGGTCCCCACCCTCGTTGTCTCATCTGCCGAAGCGGCTGCTGAGATCATGAAAACCCACGACATCAGCTTCGCCTCTCGGCCCACTAACCTGAATCTCCAGACCGCCACATACGGTGACAGGGGCGTCGGCTTTACCTCGTATGGATTCCACTGGAGGGAGCTGCGCAAGATGAGCATCGTGGAGCTATTGAGTGCCAAGCGAGTCCAATCTTTTCGGTTTATCCGGGAAGAGGAGGTGCTTAATCTTGTGCGGTCGATAGACCAGTTGTCCAACACTGGTTCCACCGTGAACCTCAGTAAGAAATTGGTGCTGTTGGCTAATGACATAGGCTCCCGGTCCGTCATCGGCAGCAAGTGCAAGTACCAGAAAGAGTTCATACGGATAGTGATGCAAACGCTGGAAGCTGCCGGAGGCTTCAGTTTGGCGGACTTATTCCCGTCATGGCCGATAATTAAACTTCTCAGTGGCGCGTCTTTCAAGATGCAGATGTTACACAGTGACATGGACGCGATCCTGAATAGCATCATTCAGGAGCACAGAGAAAGGAAGTCCGCAGAGCAACCGGAGGAGGAGGAGGAGGAGGCCTTGGTCGATGTCATGCTGAGAGTTCAAGCTGAAGGTAGCCTGTCATTCCCCTTAGCAGATGAGGACATGAAAGCCATGATGCTGGTATGCTTTTTTTGAAACCCTAATCTTTCCTTACAGTCGCAGTTTCGAGAAGCTAATTTCTGGATTCCTTTTGCAATAAAGGATATGCTCGGTGGGGCCAGCGAGACCTCCGCAGGAATAATGGAGTGGGCCATGTCGGAGCTGATGAGGAATCCAAGAGTGATGCGGAAGTTGCAAGAGGGAGGTGAGGAGACTGTCGGAGGAAAGGGAAAGGTGATGGAGAAGGACATCAACGGAATGAACTACTTGAGACTGGTCATCAAGGAGACTCTGAGGCTGCACCTCCTGTTCCTCTGCCTGCTCCCTCGAGAGTGCCGGGAGACGTGCGAGGTTCTTGGTTACCAGATACCAGAGAAGACAAGAGTATTCGTGAACGTTTGGCCTTGGGAAGGGATCCTCGATACTGGGGACAAATCCACCGGAGTTGAGCAGAGAGATTCAGTTTCGAGAAGCTAATTTCTGGATTCCTTTTGCAATAAAGGATATGATCGGGGGGCCAGCGAGACCTCCGCAGGAATAATGGAGTGGGCCATGTCGGAGCTGATGAGGAATCCAAGAGTGATGCGGAAGTTGCAAGAGGAGGTGAGGGAGACTGTCGGAGGAAAGGGAAAGGTGATGGAGAAGGACATCAACGGAATGAACTACTTGAGACTGGTCATCAAGGAGACTCTGAGGCTGCACCCTCCTGTTCCTCTGCTGCTCCCTCGAGAGTGCCGGGAGACGTGCGAGGTTCTTGGTTACCAGATACCAGAGAAGACAAGAGTATTCGTGAACGTTTGGGCCTTGGGAAGGGATCCTCGATACTGGGACAATCCCACGGAGTTTGAGCCAGAGAGATTCGAGAAGAGGAATTCCATGGTCGACTTCAAGGGAACCAACTTTGAGTTCTTACCTTTCGGGGCAGGCAGGAGAATATGCCCAGGGATGTCATTTGGTTTGAAGAGCATAGAGCTTTCCCTGGCTAGCCTTCTCTACAACTTTGATTGGGAGCTCCCATCGGGAGATGAAGGGATGCCCCAGGAGTTAGACATGAGCGAAACCTTCTCGATTACGTGCCGGAGGAAGTCGGACCTCTGCCTGCGTGCCATCCCTCGTATTCCTTTCTCCATGACCTGACCTTTACACAAAAATACATGCACCCGTAGTCATTTCTTCATGCATGCACGTCTACCCAGTAGTCTTTACCTATGTCGTCGTCGTCGTCGTTATCATCCTCGTCCTCATCGGAGCAGCATTCTTACAGAAATTTGTTACACTTCATATAGACAGTATTGATAAAGTGTAGGAGGTTCTTTCGTGTCAAGCCCTCTTATGGGCAGTTTAGTATAATGAAATAACTGTTTTGATATTTGAAATAATTAAATATTATTACCAAGGATGAATGTTACAAAAAAGCATAGCTTGGATAACGTAAAATTTCATCCAAATCCTGATATGGCTTATTTTCTAATTAATTGTATCTCTAGCCCAACTAAGAGACATTATGAAGAAAGATAGATATATGTATCCAACTAAACCAAACCCTTAAAAATAGTCAAGGGTTTGGGATTTCAGGCTTTACAGCTTGTTTGATCATTAGTGATTCTCTAAAGCTTCTCTTAATCACATAAGCTAACGCTTGAAGGCATAAAAGATCCAATTTGTGCCTATCATTCATATTCAAAAAGATATATCCATTTTTGGAGGCATAAAGCAATGGCATCGCTATTACCTTCCACAAAATTATCAAGTGTCTATAGATAATTTTGTGGAAGGGAATAGAGATGCCTTTACCCTTGAAACCATCTAAAAGTCAACAAATCTATTCACTATCAACCAAAGTGGACTGTAAATTTAGCGTAACAACTAGTTCCGACTTTTTCCCTTCAAGCAATATATTATAAATGTAAAACACTATATATGACCTCTCCGTGACTGGTGCACATTGTCATAGATATATAAAAACCCATTTGGAAATGATGATTACAAAAAGAGAAAAAAGAAACTTTAAGGCTAATTAAAAAAATGATTATCATAAAAAATGATTATATCTCTGCTTCTAAACACTTTCGTTTTTTCTAGATCTCAATGCCTATAACCAAACTGATCATGTGAGTAGCAAAAAAAAATATATTCCTTTGTCCTATCATTTAGCTTTGACTTCTAAATATCGAAAATATATACAAATGCATGACAACCAAACACTATTTGGTATTCATAGTATAGGCTAAAACTTTTCTGAAAAAGTCATATATAAAAGTGACAAAATAAAGTACACCACTGATACCAAAAACATTAATAGATCTATTAAGAGTTGTCTTTAAAAGATCATATACATCTATACAAACACGGTCTAAGGAATGTATTTTTTAGATAAAGTTGGACTAACAAAGAAAACTCTATGTTGTTTGTCAGCTAAATAATCAATACAAGAGTTTAGATGTATATCTCTAAAGTCTGATAAGACTTTTATCTTTGAAAGAACTTACTGCCTTTTCTCACTTATATATCCCAATCGCCTATGCCAGAACTCCATACCGAAGTCTTTCTTTATAGCATTCAACTGCTTAACACAAACTTTAGACTACAACTTGTATAAAATATGATATTTCTTCCCACCCATACTAAGCTTTCATTGCCCTTTTGGAAATATGCTATCAAAATCTTCATTATCTAGTTTTCCAATTGAAATTAAATTTAGTCTCAAGTCAACCACATATCTCACATTCTTAAATACTAACATGCAGTCAATGTTAATTTTTATATGGATATCACCTATGCTGATGATGTCTGCTACGTCATAGTTGCTTATCTTTACAACATCAAAATTTTCAGACTTATAGGTTGCAGAAAACTCCATCCTTAGCGTAGTATTGTAAGTAGCATATGTGTCAATCAACCAATTAAGATCTTGACATACAAGAGAAAATATCATCAGAAAGAGACAAAATGTGGTATTTTTTTCGACTTTATAGGCTTTACTTCATTTCTCTTTTTCTTGTTGTTGTTAGATTGCTTGCATTGATTGTTGTAATGTCCTTTCTCATCATAATATTTTTTCTTGATCTTGACTTGTTTCTAAACATACATGAACTACTTCTACCTATGCGTGAATTGCTTTTATCCTTGAACCTTGACCTTTCTCTATTCTCTAATCATTTTGAGATGTTACTAAATTCTTTCTCTTCAACTCTTTATTCAGACAACTGCTTATTATGTGACTTATATTGATAACACCGTCTAGCACAAAATTGCTAAGGGAAACCACTAGTGCATCCTAACTTTCTGACAATGAACTAAGAAATAACAATACAATCAACTCATCATCAAGAAATATTTTCGCAGAGGAAAACTAGTTAGTGATACTCTATGTTTCATTCGAATGCTCAATAATAAAAGCCCCTTATTTATATTTGATTAGTTTTTATATCTGAATATAAATAGGAGCAAATTTATTATATGTCTTATATATGAAAAATATTTTACTTGCTAGTAATGATCTTTGGTTATTATACTGAACTAAGAAAATTTTCATCAAGAATTATAAGATTGTTGTTATGAATGAGACATTTTATGTTATTAGCATTTAGATATTTAGTGATAGATTTCAAGGAATACTATGACTGCCTCAAAAATGATATATTGATCGAGTTTTAGAGAGATTTAGTGTATAGTTTTGTTTAAGCAATGATAAATATACAAGTTTCAACCAAAATAAGTATTTTCAAAAATAAAAAAATCAGATAAAGAAAAATATTCTTTATGTATGTACAATTGAAAATTTGTTATATGCTCAAGCCAATACAAGATTAGATATTAGTTTTATAGTTGAAATACTATATGGATACTAGAGTTACCCAATAATTAAAATACTAAAAGACTGCAAATAAATTATTAAGATATCAAGAAGGGATAAAGGATTATGTGCTCATATATATATATATATATATATATATATATATATATATATATATATATATATATATATATATATATATATATATATATATATATATATATATATATATATATATATATATATATATATATATATATATATATATATATATATATATATATATATATATATAAAATTAGTTCAACTTAAAATGATGGTATTTTCAAGTACTAATTTTGTAATATATCTTGATAATAGGAATTCCACTTTACATTTATATCTATATCAATTGGAGAGACATTTTATAAGGAAAAATATAAAGTCATATTATTACATTATTAACAATCGAAGTTGATTTTGTGGTATGCTTTGAGATTATCAATGAAGCTTTTCTGATTGTAAAATTTTATCTTAGGGTGTAGTCAGATTCAATTACTAAGTCGCTGAAGATATATTTTAACATATCATAGTAACTTTGTTCTCTAAAAATGATAAGTACTATTATTGCTTTATATATTAAGATATATAGTACTTGATGATTAGAGAATAGAGTTCAGAAATAACTAATGTAAATTAATAACTTGAGTTTCACTATATTGATTATTGATTCATTCACTTGGACTTACAACCTAAAATATTTGAAAGAACATATTTTTATGATGATGCATATTTTAGTGGAAATAATAATTGATATTCTTGTTTATGTATTTAAAGTTATTATTTTGTTCATATTATGTTCATATTTACTTAATATGATAACATAATTGTCTTGACAAAATAAATTATAGAAGTCATTTTAAATAATATTAGGAATGACTAATAATGTTGTGGTAAATAGAAGAAAGCATGACATTACTTTCTTCTTCCTTTTATCCGTAAATTCATCACTTAGTGATCCTATGAAAGATAAGAAAAGAGGAAAAGACAACTTTAGTTCTCATTGCACAATGACATCACTATAGCTTTTGGATCCGACGATGATGCATCCATAGATTAGATAAAGATTTTTTTTCTAACATCATAAATTTAGATATATTATTATTTAATTTTAAATTTTAATATTAATATTTTTTGTATAATAGCATAAGGATGAACTGTTTCAATCGACAAAGCTTAGACAGTTAAGGTTGCCAAAGAGTTAAAAGGCATCAATACACCAACCGCATAAGGCTGCTGTCATGAGCAGAGCCTAAACTAATCAAGTTCATTTGAGATGAGTTTTACATCACACAAAAACGGATTACATAATGCCAACGCATCTTATGTTTACCTACATAGATGTGACTTGAAGAATGATATTAGTTTTCCTACGAGTCTGATATCGGACGAAAAGTTTGACACGAATAATTAAATTATTATATGTCGACTGGAAATTCATGCACATGCATTTTTAAGTGTCTTACAAGTTGCTTAAACGAATATAAATTTAATAGCTTCTGGACAGGACATAGTTTGACGGTGATACGTTAAAAGTTCGCGATTCATAACCTCATCTGACATGACATGCTCAAGACTAAAGTATGTATGTGATTGAAACAAACAATTGGCAAACGGAAAGTCTGCATAGAAGGGATCTTAGAAAAACAATATATAGTAATTATTCGCTATCCCTTATTCTCATTCGTTCTTGTGTAGCAGCAGAATTTGACCGGCATTTTGTTGTCCTCATGATTTGATTTTAGAAATTATACTTTTGACTTTCAGTCACGATTGAATAACGAAATCAATGGTCAAATGATCGAGATATTAGTGATATGATTTTTTATTTCAAAAAAATAAATTTTCTTAACTAAATCAACGGGTTACAAAAGACATTCCGATATGGGAATGTAATAAAAAGCTAAATCGAAAATGCCACTCCTCTCTTTAAAAAAATAAATGATTGAAAAATCTGATCAATCAGTTGGTCATCTTATTTTGTTAATAAATAAAAAAATATTATATATATCAAAATATGTAAAACAATATTTCTTATAGACAGACGGATAAGATAACTATGCATCAAAATCAAAATGTTCATCAACATCATTGTGTCAAACTCCACGTGCACAAGTTCAAATCTCTCAGTACAACGGTCTAAACTTCCCACCAACACTGCCATGATCACCAG
Source organism: Musa balbisiana (assembly GCA_004837865.1). Taxonomy (NCBI): domain Eukaryota; kingdom Viridiplantae; phylum Streptophyta; class Magnoliopsida; order Zingiberales; family Musaceae; genus Musa; species Musa balbisiana. The sequence goes on from CM017193.1 coordinate 36,822,759, forward strand.
CTGCCATAGCATGATACGGTCACGTCAACATCATTATATATATAAGACGGTCAAATTCGACGTGCACAGATTCAGATCTCTCGGTGAGAAGGTCATTAATGACTTGAAGAATGATATTAGTTTTCCTACGAGTCTGATATCGGACGAAAAGTTGACCAAGAGTAAAAGCAGATCAATACACCAACCGCATAAGGCGTGTCATGAGCAGAGCCTAAACTAATCAAGTTCATTTGAGATGAGTTTTACATCACACAAAAACGGATTACATAATGCCAACGCATCTTATGTTTACCTACATAGATGTGACTTGAAGAATGATATTAGTTTTCCTACGAGTCTGATATCGGACGAAAAGTTGACCAAGAGTAAAAGCAGATCAATACACCAACCGCATAAGGCGTGTCATGAGCAGAGCCTAAACTAATCAAGTTCATTTGAGATGAGTTTTACATCACACAAAAACGGATTACATAATGCCAACGCATCTTATGTTTACCTACATAGATGTGACTTGAAGAATGATATTAGTTTTCCTACGAGTCTGATATCGGACGAAAAGTTGACCAAGAGTAAAAGCAGATCAATACACCAACCGCATAAGGCTGGCTGTCATGAGCAGAGCCTAAACTAATCAAGTTCATTTGAGATGAGTTTTACATCACACAAAAACGGATTACATAATGCCAACGCATCTTATGTTTACCTACATAGATGTGACTTGAAGAATGATATTAGTTTTCCTACGAGTCTGATATCGGACGAAAAGTTGACCAAGAGTAAAAGCAGATCAATACACCAACCGCATAAGCTGCGGTCATGAGCAGAGCCTAAACTAATCAAGTTCATTTGAGATGAGTTTTACATCACACAAAAACGGATTACATAATGCCAACGCATCTTATGTTTACCTACATAGATGTGACTTGAAGAATGATATTAGTTTTCCTACGAGTCTGATATCGGACGAAAAGTTGACCAAGAGTAAAAGCAGATCAATACACCAACCGCATAAGGCGTGTCATGAGCAGAGCCTAAACTAATCAAGTTCATTTGAGATGAGTTTTACATCACACAAAAACGGATTACATAATGCCAACGCATCTTATGTTTACCTACATAGATGTGACTTGAAGAATGATATTAGTTTTCCTACGAGTCTGATATCGGACGAAAAGTTGACCAAGAGTAAAAGCAGATCAATACACCAACCGCATAAGGCGTGTCATGAGCAGAGCCTAAACTAATCAAGTTCATTTGAGATGAGTTTTACATCACACAAAAACGGATTACATAATGCCAACGCATCTTATGTTTACCTACATAGATGTGACTTGAAGAATGATATTAGTTTTCCTACGAGTCTGATATCGGACGAAAAGTTTGACACGAATAATTAAATTATTATATGTCGACTGGAAATTCATGCACATGCATTTTTAAGTGTCTTACAAGTTGCTTAAACGAAATATAAATTTAATAGCTTCTGGACAGGACATAGTTTGACGGTGATACGTTAAAAGTTCGCGATTCATAACCTCATCTGACATGACATGCTCAAGACTAAAGTATGTATGTGATTGAAACAAACAATTGGCAAACGGAAAGTCTGCATAGAAGGGATCTTAGAAAAACAATATATAGTAATTATTCGCTATCCCTTATTCTCATTCGTTCTTGTGTAGCAGCAGAATTTGACCGGCATTTTGTTGTCCTCATGATTTGATTTTAGAAATTATACTTTTGACTTTCAGTCACGATTGAATAACGAAATCAATGGTCAAATGATCGAGATATTAGTGATATGATTTTTTATTTCAAAAAAATAAATTTTCTTAACTAAATCAACGGGTTACAAAAGACATTCCGATATGGGAATGTAATAAAAAGCTAAATCGAAAATGCCACTCCTCTCTTTAAAAAAAATAAATTTTCTTAACTAAATCAACGGGTTACAAAAGACATTCCGATATGGGAATGTAATAAAAAGCTAAATCGAAAATGCCACTCCTCTCTTTAAAAAAAATAAATTTTCTTAACTAAATCAACGGGTTACAAAAGACATTCCGATATGGGAATGTAATAAAAAGCTAAATCGAAAATGCCACTCCTCTCTTTAAAAAAAATAAATTTTCTTAACTAAATCAACGGGTTACAAAAGACATTCCGATATGGGAATGTAATAAAAAGCTAAATCGAAAATGCCACTCCTCTCTTTAAAAAAAATAAATGATTGAAAAATCTGATCAATCAGTTGGTCATCTTATTTTGTTAATAAATAAAAAAATATTATATATATCAAAATATGTAAAACAATATTTCTTATAGACAGACGGATAAGATAACATAATCTAATATTTTTTTCACTTAGCTCATTAATTGATAAGATATAAAAAAATTATAATATTAAAATAAGAAAAAATAATAATATTTTATTAAAAATTGTATTTAATTAGATTATGAAAATTTTAAAAAATAATTTACACAAGTATATAATTTTTTATAAAACAACTCAATAGTTTTAATCAAATCATATTTCTATAATCTACGATCATATTTCTATAATCTACGATCATATTTCTATAATCTACGATCATATTTCTATAATCTACGATCATATTTCTATAATCTACGATCATATTTCTATAATCTACGATCATATTTCTATAATCTACGATCATATTTCTATAATCTACGATCATATTTCTATAATCTACGATCATATTTCTATAATCTACGATCATATTTCTATAATCTACGATCATATTTCTATAATCTACGATCATATTTCTATAATCTACGATCATATTTCTATAATCTACGATCATATTTCTATAATCTACGATCATATTTCTATAATCTACGATCATATTTCTATAATCTACGATCATATTTCTATAATCTACGATCATATTTCTATAATCTACGATCATATTTCTATAATCTACGATCATATTTCTATAATCTACGATCATATTTCTATAATCTACGATCATATTTCTATAATCTACGATCATATTTCTATAATCTACGATCATATTTCTATAATCTACGATCATATTTCTATAATCTACGATCATATTTCTATAATCTACGATCATATCAATAGTTTACTAAATATAATATATATTAAGTTTGACTATCAATACGAGTCATAACGATCATATATCATATTTCTATAATCTACGATCATATCATATTTCTATAATCAATTAATTAACTAAATAATTGCATGGAATCGATCAATATATACAACATCATCATCCAACAAAGTCAAGAATTTTTGGTTCAACTTTGACCTTAAAAATCGTGGGATCAGAATAGGGACCTTAAAACCATAGATGCACCATCGTTTGTTATGATACAAAGACAAAAGTAGGAAACACTTTTCAGGTGCGGACATAATCAATAATATGACATGAACTGTCGATTTGTGCGCCAGAAAGAGCGGTAAAGGTAACTATCAATCGACTCTTACGTTATTAACCGTTCACTCGTCACTGTCTTACGAATTTATGGGATACACCGATGTGTTTTTTGCATCGATTGAAAGTGGCCTTTCATTGCTGCGTGTCCTGGAAACATACAGATTCCCAAATTGTTGCTTCCTTTGGGTTTCAACCAAAATTCGTTAGTTTCCAGAATAAAATAGCTATTTAATGAGTTCAACAGTCCAAACTTGGATATATTAATTTGGATCGAAATATGATTCTTGATTTGAATGCAACATGTCAATTTCATATACATCCGTCTCATGACATGCTCAAAGAAATAATACAACGGGTGGCCTCTGAACATGGACACATCTCTTAAGTGTTAGAGATTACATCTTCGACTTTTCTTTTACATGCCGTATAAACTTTGTACCAAATGAACCTGTCCCAAAACATCGTGAAATGATATTAAACTAATGTTTTTATTATTATTTGGACTTACAGATTTAGAATATTGATGATTATGAATGAATTGCAAATCAAACCATATCACGATCATCTTTCAAAGGCAACACTTTCCTTGACCAACGAAACAATTACGTTCCGAAACGTGGTCAAAAATATACTGAATGGAACTAATACCCTCAGAGGAGGACACGTCCATGGCGGCTTGCTTGCGACCGAAACAATCTAAGTAACGAACGGAAAGTTGGCGTAGGCAGAGATTGTATAAAAAATAATATATATATAACAATTATTTATCAGTTTTTATAGTTTGTTCTCATTTTAAAGTGGCTGACGAATTTGACCGCCACCATTGTGATCCCATAATTTAGATTGTTGTACCATCGAGGCTTTGACCCAGATGATCTATTGTGATGATACGGTAACGTTTGTCACTACTCAACCGGGAAGCTGCATGCGAAACTCGTAACTGTCGTGTATAAGAAGGGTGGACGGGCCTGTGGTGCCTCATCACCAGAAAACTAGTTAAACCATGGATCTCAACAGCACCTCCTTCCTCTTCTCCATTCTCGTCCTCCTCGTATCGCTGCTGCTACTCAAGAAGAACAGGTCCGGTAGCGGAGCTCGTGCCACACTGCCTCCCGGTCCATCTAAGCTCCCTATCATTGGCAGCTTGCACCATCTCTTGGGTGGCCTGCCGCATCGTTCCCTCACTGCCTTATCTAAGAAATTTGGCCCCGTCATACTCCTGAAGCTCGGTGAGGTCCCCACCCTCGTTGTCTCATCTGCCGAAGCGGCTGCTGAGATCATGAAAACCCACGACATCAGCTTCGCCTCTCGGCCCACTAACCTGAATCTCCAGACCGCCACATACGGTGACAGGGGCGTCGGCTTTACCTCGTATGGATTCCACTGGAGGGAGCTGCGCAAGATGAGCATCGTGGAGCTATTGAGTGCCAAGCGAGTCCAATCTTTTCGGTTTATCCGGGAAGAGGAGGTGCTTAATCTTGTGCGGTCGATAGACCAGTTGTCCAACACTGGTTCCACCGTGAACCTCAGTAAGAAATTGGTGCTGTTGGCTAATGACATAGGCTCCCGGTCCGTCATCGGCAGCAAGTGCAAGTACCAGAAAGAGTTCATACGGATAGTGATGCAAACGCTGGAAGCTGCCGGAGGCTTCAGTTTGGCGGACTTATTCCCGTCATGGCCGATAATTAAACTTCTCAGTGGCGCGTCTTTCAAGATGCAGATGTTACACAGTGACATGGACGCGATCCTGAATAGCATCATTCAGGAGCACAGAGAAAGGAAGGCCGCAGAGCAACCGGAGGAGGAGGAGGAGGAGGCCTTGGTCGATGTCATGCTGAGAGTTCAAGCTGAAGGTAGCCTGTCATTCCCCTTAGCAGATGAGGACATGAAAGCCATGATGCTGGTATGCTTTTTTTGAAACCCTAATCTTTTCTTACAGTCGCAGTTTCGAGAATCTAATTTCGGGTTTCCTTTTGGAATAAAGGATATGCTCGGTGGGGCCAGCGAGACCTCCGCAGGAATAATGGAGTGGGCCATGTCGGAGCTGATGAGGAATCCAAGAGTGATGCGGAAGTTGCAAGAGGAGGTGAGGGAGACTGTCGGAGGAAAGGGAAAGGTGACGGAGAAGGACATCAACGGAATGAACTACTTGAGACTGGTCATCAAGGAGACTCTGAGGCTGCACCCTCCTGTTCCTCTGCTGCTCCCTCGAGAGTGCCGGGAGACGTGCGAGGTTCTTGGTTACCAGATACCAGAGAAGACAAGAGTATTCGTGAACGTTTGGGCCTTGGGAAGGGATCCTCGATACTGGGACAATCCCACTGAGTTTGAGCCAGAGAGATTCGAGAGGAGGAATTCCATGGTCGACTTCAAGGGAACCAACTTTGAGTTCTTACCTTTCGGGGCAGGCAGGAGAATATGCCCGGGGATGTCATTTGGTTTGAAGAGCATAGAGCTTTCCCTGGCTAGCCTTCTCTACAACTTTGATTGGGAGCTCCCATCGGGAGATGAAGGGATGCCCCAGGAGTTAGACATGAGCGAAACCTTCTCGATTACGTGCCGGAGGAAGTCGGACCTCTGCCTGCGTGCCATCCCTCGTATTCCTTTCTCCATGACCTGACCTTTACACAAAAATACATGCACCCGTAGTCATTTCTTCAAGCATGCACGTCTACCTAGTAGTCTTTACCTGTGTCGTCATCGTCGTCGTTATCATCCTCGTCCTCGTTCTCGTCCTCATCGGAGCAGCATTGTTACAGAAATTTGTTACATTTCATATAGACAGTATTGATAAAGTGTTGGAGGTTCTTTCGTGTAAAGCCCTCTTATGAGTAGTTTAGTATAATGAAATAACTGTTTTGATATATGAAATATTTAAATATTATTGCCAAGGATGAATGTTACGAAAAGGCATAGCTTCGATAACGTAAAATTTCATCCAAATCCTGATATGGCTTATTTTCTAGTCAATTGTATCTCTAGCCCGACTAAGAGACATTATGAATAAAGATAGATATAAGTATCCAACTGAACCAAACTCTTAATAATAGTTAAGGGTTTGGGATTTCAGGCTTTACAGCTTGTTTGATCATTAGTGATTCTCTAAAGCTTCTCTTAATCACATAAGCCGACGCTTAAAGGCATAAAAGATCCAATGTGAGTCTATCATTCATATTCAAAATAATATATCCATTTTTGGAGGCATAAAGCCATGCATCTCTATTACCTTCCACAAAATTATCAAGTGTTTATAGATAATTTTGTGGAAGGGCATAAAGATTCCTTTACCCTTGAAACCATCTAAAAGTCGACAAATCTATTCACTTCTAACCAAATGGAGTGTAAATTTAACGTAATAACTAGTTCCGACTTTTTGCCTTCAAGTAATATTTTATAAATGTAAAACACCATATATAACCTCTCTGCAACTGGTGCACATTGTTAGAGATATATAAAAACCCAATTTGGAAATGATGATTACATAAAGAGAAAAAAAAACTTTAAGGTTAATTAAAAAAGAAATAATTATCATCAAAAAAAAATTATACCTTTGCTTCTAAACGCTTTTCTAGATCCCAATGCCTATAACTAACTTGATCATGTGAGTAGTCAAGAAAAATATATTTTTTTGTCCTATCATCTAGATTCGATTTCTCAATATCTGAAATGTGTGTAAATGCATGACAACAAAACACTCTCAAGTGCTGTCTCTTTTTTTGACCATACATGTTTTACAACATCACCATCTAGAGTTGTACAAGGATAAGTTAAAGAAATTAACTATAGTCCTCAAAACCTCAACCCAAAATTTTTGAGTAGCTTGGCTTATAAAATCATACATATGATGTTTTCTATAATGATACAATTCATCCTCTCTGTAATTGCATTATGTCGTGGCATATCAAGAATTGTCATCTCATGTTGGATGTTATGTGACATATAAAAATTATCAAACAATCTTGTGTACTCACCATCATTATATAATCTTATATATTTCAATTATCTTTTTTTCTCCCTTTCAACTTTGGTATGAAACTCTTTGAAAACATAAATAAAATGATATTTGGTCTTCATAGCATAAGCCCAAACTTTTTTGAAAAAGTCATCTATAAAAGTGACAAAATAAAATACACAACTGATACCAGAAACATTAATAGATCTACTAAGAGTTATATTTAAAGGACCATATACATCTGTATAAATACGGTCCAAGGCATGTATTTTTTTAGACAAAGCAAGACTAACAAAGAAAACTCTATGTTGTTTGTCAGCTAAATAATCAATACAAGAGTTCAGATGTATACCTCTAAAGTTTGGCAAGACTTCTATCTTTGAAAGAACTTGCTGCCCTTTCTCGCTTATATATCCTAGTCGCCTATGCCAGAACTCGACGCTAAAGTATTTCTTTATAGCATTCACCTGCTCAACATAAGCTTTAGCCTACAACCTATATAAAATATGATATTTCTTTCCACCCTTACTAAGCTTCCATTACCCTTTTGGAAATATGCTATCAAAGTCTTCATTATCTAGTTTTTCAATTTAAATTAAATTTAGTCTCAAGTCAAACAAATGTCTCACATCCTTAAATACCAACATGCAGTCAATGTTAGTTTTTATGTGGATACCACCTATGCCGATGATGTATGCCATGCTATAGTTTTCTATCTTTACAATACTAAAATTTTTAGACTTGTAGGTAGTAAAAATCTTCATTCTTAGTGTAGTATGGTAAGAAGCACATGTATCAATCAACTACTTAAGATCTTGACACATAAGAAAAAATATCATCAAAAATAGACAAAATCAAATAGCCACCATCCTGCACCATAGCTATGGTATTCTCTTTCGATTCTGTAGGCTCTACTTCTTTTTTCTTTTTTTTGCTATTGTTAGGTTACTTGCATTGATTCTTGTAATGCCCTTTCTCATCATAATATTTTTCTTTGATCTTAACTTGCTTCTACCCATGCATGAACTGCTTTTACCCATGCGTAAACTACTTCTATCCTTGAATTTTGACCTTTCTCTATTCTCTAATCATTTTGAGAAGTTACTGAATTCTTTCTCCTCAATTCCTCATTCAACAAACTGCTTATTACGTGACTCATAGTGATAACACCATATAGCACATAATTGCTAAGGAAAACCACTAATGTCTCTCAACTTTCTAACAATGAACTAAGAAATAACAATGCATGCAACTCATCATCAAGAGATATTTTCATAGAGGAAAACTAGTTAGTGATACTCTATATTTCATTCGAATGCTCAGCAATAGAAGCCCCATATTTATATTTGATTAGTATTTATATCTGAATATAAATGGGAGCAAATTTATTATATATCTTATATATGGATAATATTTTACTTGTCAATAATGATATTTATTTATTATACTGAACTAAGAAATTTCTAATCAAGAATTATAAGATTATTGATAAAAATGAGATATTTTATGTTATTAGCATTGAGATATTCAGTGATAGATTTCAAGAATTACTATGACTGTCTCAAAATTAATATATTAATCAAGTTTTGAAGAAATTTAGTATATAGTTTTATTTAAGCAATGATATAAATAAAAGTTTCAACCAAAATAAATATTTTTAAAAATAAAAAATAATTAGATAAAGAAAAATATTTTTTTATGTATGTACAGTTTGAAGTTTATTATATGCTCAAGCCTATGCAAAATTAGATATTAGTTTTGTAGTTGAAATACTAGGTAGATACTAGAGTTACCTAATAATTAAAATAATAAAAGACTGTAAATAAACTATTAAGATATCTAGAATGGATAAAGGATTATATGATTATATATATATAATTAGTTCAACTTAAAATGATGGTATTTTCAAGTGCTAATTTTGTAATATATCTTGATAATATGAATTCCACTTTACATTTATATCCATATCAGCGAGGTAATTTATATGGAAAAATATAAAGTTATATTTTTATATTATTAACAATAGAAGCTGATTTTGTGGCATGCTTTGAGATTATCAATGAAGCTTTATGATTGTAAAATTTTATCTTAGGACTTGGGGTAATCAAACTCAATTACCAAGTCACTGAAGATATATTTTGACATATCATAGTAACTTTGTTCTCTAAAAATGATAAGTACTACTATAGCTTTATGCATTAAGTATTTGATAGTTAGAGAAAAGAGTCCAGAAATAACTAATGTCAATTAATAACTTGAGTTTCACTATTAATTATTAATCCATTCACTTGGACATACAGCATAAAATATTTGAAAGAACAAATTCTTATGGTTGAGTTTATGAGCAACCCATAAAAGATTTGATGATGCATATTTTAATGAACATAATAGTTGATATTCTTGCTTATGTATTTAAAGTTATTATTTTATTATTCTGTTCATATTGTGTTCATATTTATTTAATATGATAATAGGATTTTCTTAACAAAATAAATTATAGAAATTATTTTAGACTATATTCCGAAGGGCTAATAGTATTGTGATACATAGAAGAAAGCATGATATTGATGATATACAACCTCTCTAACTCATTGCTACTCAAATTTAATGTGGTATTATTATATTTATTAGACCTATTAAGCCTTTTTTTAAAATTTATGTGCATATAAACTTTTAAAACTTTATAATCTAATTGGGTAAAATTATTTTTAAAATAAATTTTATATTTTATATTTTGAAACATTTTGTATCTTACCAATTAATGGGTCAAGTGATTATCGACCAAAGTTCAATTATGATAGGATTCCTTAGGGGATGATTTTGATAGAAGAAACTTTCCTAATTATTTATCAAAGACTCTTTGTTTTTATCTATAAATAGATAGAATCTTCTAGGACTATACACCAATAATTGAATACACATAATAAGTAGATATGTGAATGTATGGATATAAATATTCTCTTATCTCTATTTAGTCACGTGATCTAGTCAATGAAAGATTATAGATCTTTTTTTTATTTTTTTATCCCTACATCCATCACTCATAGTGTTCATATAAAAGATAAGAAAAGAGGAAAAGATAATTTTAATTCTTATTGTACATCGGCATCATTGTAGCTTTTGGATCCGACGATGATGCGTCCATAGATTAGATAAAGATTTTCTAACCAGCATCATAAATTTAGATCTATTATTATTTATTTTAAATTTTAATATTAATATTTTTTGTATAATAGCATAAGGATGAACTGTTTCAATCGACAAAGCTTAGACGGCTAAGGTTGCCAAAGAGTTAAATGCATCGCCTCACCACAACCACATAAGGCAGCTGTCATGAGCAGAGCCTAAACTAATCAAGTTCATTTGAGATAGTATTATGCCACATAAAAACAGAATTAGATAATGCCAACGCATCTTATGATTACGTACATAGACGTGACTTGAAGAATGATATGAGTTTTTCTACAAGTCTGATATTGGACACAAAGTTTGACACAAATAATTAAATTATTATATGTCGACTGGAAATTCATACGCATGCATTTTTAAGTGTCTTACAAGTTGCTTAAACGAAATATAAATTTAATAGCTTCTGGACAGGACATAGTTTGACGGTGATACGTTAAAAGTTCGCGATTCATAACCACATCTGACATGACATGCTCAAGACTAAAGTATGTATGTGATTGAAACAAACAATTAGCAAACGGAAAGTCTGCAAAGCAGGGATCTTAGAAAAACAATATATAGTAATTATTCGCTATCGCTCATTTTCATTCATTCTTGTGTAGCAGCAGAATTTGACCGGCATTTTGTTGTCCTCATGATTTGATTTTAGAAATTATACCTTTGACTTTCAGTCACGATTGAATAACGAAATCAATGGTCAAATGATCGAGATATTAGTGATATGATTTTTTATTTCAAAAAAATAAAATTTCTTAACTAAATCAACGGGTTACAAAAGACATTCCGATATGGGAATGTAATAAAAAGCTAAATCGAAAATGCCACTCCTCTCTTTAAAAAAAATAAATGATTGAAAAATATGATCAATCAGTTGGTCATCTTATTTTGTTAATAAATAAAAAATATTATATATATCAAAATATGTAAAACAATATTTCTTATAGACAGACGGATAAGATAACTATGCATCAAAATCAAAATGTTCATCAACATCATTGTGTCAAACTCCACGTGCACAAGTTCAAATCTCTCAGTACAACGGTCTAAACTTCCCACCAACACTGCCATGATCACCAGCTGCCATAGCATGATACGGTCACGTCAACATCATTATATATAAGACGGTCAATTCGACGGTCAGATCCTCTCGGTGAGAAGGTCATTAAATTCCCACCAAAATTAACCTGAACAGTTGATTTGATTGAGCTACCATAGCATGAAATGGTCACGTCAACATCATTAAATAAAACGGTCAATTTCGACGTGCACAGATTCAAATCTCTCGGTGAGAAGGTCATAAAAGTGCCACCAAAATTGCCATGAACAATTGATTTGATTGAGCTACCATAGTATGTTACTGTCACCACAATAATCACCAATTAACCTATCAACTATGTACAAAAATCGTAAGCACTGTCATGTCTATCAAAAAGAAAAGGTGGGGCCTCTTGCTCCATAGTTCCCATACATGGATTTCACCAACTCGCGTCACTGTCCGCCCTCCGCCCTCCGCCCTCCGCCCTCCGCCCATGGATTTCACCAACACGCGTTACTGTCCGCCCTTCTCTCTTCCTCCGTCCATCTAACCTCTTACGTAGGTGGCTTTCACATCTCGATGGTGTTTTATCTCGTTATTATTTTATTTGTTTATAAAATTAAATTTGTCATACACAAGATTGTTATGAGCGATAAATTATAAATAAAAAGATGATAAAAAAATTAATAATCTCTCAATAATATTATATATTTATATCTCCTCATACGCGTATCTGTATATCCAAGTAATTTTTTATCCTTAGGATATCTTATCCATTTATGAGTGAGAGGATAGGGTCTGTAATAAGTAATTAGGAGAGTTTATCCTATCATTATCATATTCTAAGGAATCATATCATAATTAGACTTTCTTGATCGATTATCGTAATCAAAATTCAACTATATTCATAATATATCTTATCAAATTAGATATATAATATGCTATCAAATATGATATTTCTTTTCACCTTTACTAAGCTTCCATTATCCTTTTGGAAATATGCTATCAAATCAAAGTCTTCATTATCTAATTTTTTAATTGAAATTAAATTTAGTCTCAATTCAAACACATGTCTCACATCCTTAAATATCAATATGCAGTCAAGGTTAGTTTTTTTATGGATATCACCTATGCCGATGATGTTTGCCATGCTATAGTTTCCTATCCTTACAACACTAAAATTTTTAGACTTGTAGGTAGCAAAAATCTTTATTCTTAGTATAGTATGGTAAGAAGCACCTGTATCAATCACCTACTCAATATCCTGACACACAAGAAAAAATATCATCAGAAAGAGACAAAATCAAATAGCCACCATCTTGCACCATAGCTATGGTATTCTCTTTCGACTCTATAGGCTCTATTTCTTTTCTCTTTTTCTTGCTGTTGTTAGGTTACTTGCATTGATTCTTGTAATGCTCTTTCTCATAATATTTTTTCTTGATCTTGACTTGCTTCTACCCATGTGTAAACTGCTTTTATTCTTGAACTTTGACCTTTCTCTATTCTCTAATCATTTTGGGAAGTTGTTGAATTCTTTCTCCTCAACTCCATCTAGCACACAACCTTTAGCCTATAACCTATATAAAATATGATATTTCTTTTCACCCTTACTAAGCTTCCATTATCCTTTTGGAAATATACTATCAAAGTCTTCATTATCTACTTTTTTAATTGAAATTAAATTTAGTTTCAAGTCAAACACATGTCTCATATCCTTAAATACCAACATGCAGTCAATGTTAGTTTTTATATGGATATCACCTATGCCGATGATGTCTGCCATGCTATAGTTTCCTATCTTTACAACAATAAAATTTTTAGACTTGTAGGTAGCAAAAATCTCCATTCTTAGTATAGTATGGTAAGAAGCACCTGTATCAATCACCTACTCAATATCCTGACACACAAGAAAAAATATCATCAGAAAGAGACAAAATCAAATAGCCACCATCTTGCACCATAGCTATGGTATTCTCTTTCGACTTTATAGGCTCTACTTCTTTTCTCTTTTTCTTGCTGTTGTTAGGTTACTTGCATTGATTCTTGTAATGCCCTTTCTCATAATATTTTTTCTTGATCTTGACTTGCTTCTACCCATGTGTAAACTGCTTTTATTCTTGAACTTTGACATTTCTCTATTCTCTAATCATTTTGGGAAGTTGTTGAATTCTTTCTCCTCAACTCCATCTAGCACACAACCTTTAGCCTATAACCTATATAAAATATGATATTTCTTTTCACCCTTACTAAGCTTCCATTATCCTTTTGGAAATATACTATCAAAGTCTTCATTATCTACTTTTTTAATTGAAATTAAATTTAGTTTCAAGTCAAACACATGTCTCATATCCTTAAATACCAACATGCAGTCAATGTTAGTTTTTATATGGATATCACCTATGCCGATGATGTCTGCCATGCTATAGTTTCCTATCTTTACAACAATAAAATTTTTAGACTTGTAGGTAGCAAAAATCTCCATTCTTAGTATAGTATGGTAAGAAGCACCTGTATCAATCACCTACTCAATATCCTGACACACAAGAAAAAATATCATCAGAAAGAGACAAAATCAAATAGCCACCATCTTGCACCATAGCTATGGTATTCTCTTTCGACTTTATAGGCTCTACTTCTTTTCTCTTTTTCTTGCTGTTGTTAGGTTACTTGCATTGATTCTTGTAATGCCCTTTCTCATAATATTTTTTCTTGATCTTGACTTGCTTCTACCCATGTGTAAACTGCTTTTATTCTTGAACTTTGACATTTCTCTATTCTCTAATCATTTTGGGAAGTTGTTAAATTCTTTCTCCTCAACTCCTCATTCAACAAACTGCTTGTTATGTGGCTCATAGTGATAACACCATCTAGCACATAATTGCTAAAGAAAATCACTATTGTCTCTGAACTCTCTAACAATGAACTAAGAAATAACAATGCATGCAACTCATCATCAAGAGATATTTTCGTAGAGGAAAATTAGTTTGTAATATTTTATATTTTATTTGAATGCTCAGCAATAGAAGCCCCTTATTTATATTTGATTAGTATTTATATCTAAATATAAATGAGAGCAAATTTATTATATGTCTTATATATGGATAATATTTTACTTGCCAATAATGATATTTGTTTATTATACTGAACTAAGAAATTTCTAATTAAGAATTATAAGATTGTTGATATAAATGAGATATTTTATGTTATTAGCATTGAGATATTTAGTGATAGTTTTCAAGAATTACTATGACTGTCTCAAAAATGATATATTAATCGAGTTTTGGAGAGATTTAGTATATAGTTTTATTTAAGCAATGATATAAATAAAAGTTTAAACCAAAATAAATATTTTTAAAAATAAAAAATAATAAAATAAAGAAAAATATTATTTATGTATG
Source organism: Musa balbisiana (assembly GCA_004837865.1). Lineage (NCBI taxonomy): Eukaryota > Viridiplantae > Streptophyta > Magnoliopsida > Zingiberales > Musaceae > Musa > Musa balbisiana. The sequence goes on from CM017193.1 coordinate 36,837,762, forward strand.
TACAGTTGGAAGTTTATTATATGCTCAAGTCTATGCAAGATTAGATATTAGTTTTGTAGTTGAAATACTAGGTAGATACTAGAGTTATCTAATAATTAAAATACTAAAAGACTGTAAATAAATTATTAAAATATCTAGAAGGGATAAAGGATTATATGCTCATATATATGAAATTAGTTCAACTTAAAATGATGGTATTTTCAAGTGCTAATTTTGTAATATATCTTGATAATAGGAATTCCACTTTACATTTATATCCATATCAGTTAGAGAGGTAATTTATAAGGAAAAATATAAAGTCATATTTTTATATTATTAATAATAGAAGCTAATTTTATGGCATGCTTTAAGATTATCAATGAAGCTTTATGATTGTAAAATTTTATCTTAGGACTTGGAATAATCAAACTCAATTACCAAGTCACTGAAGATATATTTTGACATATCATAGTAACTTTGTTCTCTAAAAATGATAAATACTATTATAGCTTTATGCATTAAGTATTTGATAGTTAGAGAAAAGAGTCCAGAAATAACTAATGTCAATTAATAACTTGAGTTTCACTATTGATTATTAGTCCATTCACTTAGACTTATAGTATAAAATATTTGAAAGAACAAATTCTTATGGTTGAGTTTATGAGCAACCCATAAAAGATTTGATGATGCATATTTTAATGAACATAATAGTTGATATTCTTGCTTATGTATTTAAAGTTATTATTTTGATTATTCTGTTCATATTGTGTTCATATTTATTTAATATGATAATAGGATTGTCTTAACAAAATAAATTATAAAAATTATTTTAGACTATATTCGGAAGGGCTAACAGTATTGTGGTACATAGAAGAAAGCATGACATTGATGACATACAACCTCTCTAACTCATTACTACTCAAATTTAATGTGGTATTATTATATTTATTAGACCTATTAGCCCTTTTTTTTAAATTTATGTGCATATAAAATTTTAAAACTTTATAATCTAATTGGGTAAAATTATTTTAAAATAAATTTTTTATTTTATATTTTGAAACATTTTGTATCTTACCAATTAATGGGTCAAGTGAGAGAATGTTAGATTATATGGCTCTATCTAATTAGGTAAGATATATTATAGATATGATTGAATTTTAATTATGATTATCGACCAAAGTTCAATTATGATAAGATTTCTTAGGGGATGATTTTGATAGGAGAAACTTTCCTAATTATTTATCATAGACTCTTTGTTTTTATCTATAAATAGATAGAATCTTCTAGGACTATACACCATTAATTGGATACACATAATAAATGGATACGTGAGATGATTGAGAAATTATAAATATTCTCTCATGTATATTTAGTCACGTGATCTAGTCAGATTATAAATCTTTTTTTCATCTTTCTTTTATCCCTACATCCATCACTCATAGTGTTCCTATAAAAGATAAGGAAAGAGGAAAAGATGATTTTAATTCTTATTATACATCGACATCATTGTAGCTTTTGAATCCAACGATGATGCATCCATAGATTAGATAAAGATTTTCTAACTAACATCATAAATTTAGATATATTATTATTTGATTTTAAATTTTAATATTAATATTTTTTGTATAATAGCATAAGGATGAACTGTTTCAATCGACAACGAACCTGTTAGCTTAGACGGCTAAGGTTGCCAAAGAGTTAAAGGCATCGACTCACCAACCGCATAAGGCAGCTGTCATGAGCAGAGCCTAAACTAATCAAGTTCATTTGAGATGAGTATTACGTCACATAAAAATGGATTACATAATGCCAACACATCTTATGTTCACGTACATAAATGAGTTTTCCTACGAGTCTGAAATGGGACGAAAAGTTTGACACGAATAATTAAATTATTATATGTCGACTGGAAATTCATACGCATGCATTTTTAAGTGTCTTATAACTTACTTAAACGAAATATAAATTTAATAGCTTTTGGACAGGATATAGTTTGATGGTGATACGTTAAAAGTTCACGATTCATAACCTCATCTGACATGACATGCTCAAGACTAAAGTATGTATGTGATTGAAACAAACAATTGGCAAACGGAAAGTCTGCATAGAAGGGATCTTAGAAAAACAATATATAGTAATTATTCGCTATCGCTTATTCTCATTCGCTCTTGTGTAGCAGCAGAATTTGACCGGCATTTTGTTGTCCTCATGATTTGATTTTAGAAATTATACTTTTGACTTTCAGTCACGATTGAATAACGAAATCAATGGTCAAATGATCGAGATATTAGTGATATGATTTTTTATTTCAAAAAAATAAATTTTCTTAACTAAATCAACGGGTTACAAAAGACATTCCGATATGGGAATGTAAAAATAAATTATTGAAAAATATGATCAATCAGTTGGTCATTTTATTTTTTTAATAAATAAAAATATTATATATATCAAAATATGTAAAACAATATTTTTTATAGACGACGGATATGATAACTATGCATCAAAATCAAAATGTTCATCAACATCATTGTGTCAAATTCGACGTGCACCAGTTCAAATCTCTCAGTACAACGGTCTAAACTCCCACCAACACTGCCATGATCACGAGCTGCCATAGCATGATACGGTCAAGTCAACATCATTATATATATAAAACGGTCAAATTCGACGTGCACAGATTCAGATCTCTCGGTACGACCGTCAAAAAAATCCGACCAACAGTGCCATGACCAGTTGATTTGATCGAGCTGCCATAGCATGAAATGGTCACGTCAACATCATTAAAGAAAACGGTCAATTTCGACGTGCACAGATTCAAATCTCTCGGTGAGAAGGTCATAAAAGTCCCACCAAAATTGCCATGAACAATTGATTTGATTGAGCTACCATAGTATGATACGGTCACCACAATAATCACCAATTAACCTATCAACTATGTACAAAAATCGTAAGCACTGTCATGTCTATCAAAAAGAAAAGGTTGCTCGTTAGTTCCCATACAACCATGGATTTCACCAACACGCGTTACCGTCCGCCCACCGCTTTCTCTTCCTCCATCCGTCAACCTCTTATGGTAGGCGACTTTTACATCGCCGTGGTATCTTATCTCGTTATTGTTTCACTTGTTTATAAAATTAAATTCATCATGCTTCACAAAATCATCATGAGCGATAAATTATGAATAAAAAAAATCTATAATCTATCAATAATATCATATATTTATATCTCCTCTTATATGTGTATCTATATATCCAATTATTTTTTTATCATTAAGAGGTCTCATCTTTTTATGAGCGGGAGCATAGGGTTTGTAATAAGTAATTAAGAGAATTTATCCTATCATTATCATATTCTAAGGAATCATATCATAATTAGACTTTCTTGATCAATTATCGTAATCAGAATTCAATTATATTCATAATACATCTTATAAAATTAGATAAGATAACATAATCTAATATTTTTTTTACTTAGCCCATTAATTGATAAAATATAAAAAATTAAAATAAATATAAATAAAATTTATCAAAAAAATATATTTAATTAGATTGTGAAAAATTAAAAAAATAGTTTACATATGCACGTGAATTTTTATAAAACATATCAATAAGTTCAACAAATATAATACCATATTAAGTTTGACTATGAGTCCTAACGATCATATATCATATTTCTATAATCGATTAATTAACTAAATGATTGCATGGAACCGATCAATATATACAACATCATCGTCCAACAAAGTCAAGAATTTTTGGTTCAGCTCTGATCTTAAAAATCGTGGGATCAGGATAGGGCCCTTAAAACCTTTAGATGCACTATCGTTTGCAGGTGCAGACATAATCAATAATATGACATGAACTGTTTATTTGCATGCCAGAGAGAGCGGTAAAGGTAACTATCAATCGACTCTTACATTATTAACCGTTCACTTGTCACTGTCTTACGAATTTATGGGATACACCGATGTGTTTTCTGCATCGATTGAGAGTGGCCTTTCGTTGTTGCTTGTCTTGGATGCATGCAGATGCTCACATTATTGCTTCTTTTGGGTTGCACCCAGAATTCGTCAGTGCCTAGTATAAAATAGCTATTCAACGAGTTCAACAATCCAAACTAGGATTTATAATAATTTGCAACAAAGTAGGATACTTGATTTGACTTCATCTTGTCAATTTCATATACATCCATCTTATGACATGCTCAAAGAAATAATACAACGGGTGGCCTCTGAACATGGACAAATCTCAAAGTGTTAGAGACTACACCTTCGACTTTTCTTTTACATGCCGCACAAACATTGTCCCAAATGAACCTGTCGCAAAACATCGTGAAATGATACTAAACTAACGTTTTTATTATTATTTGGACTTACAGATTTAGAATATTGATGATTATGAATGAAAATTGCAAATCAAACCATATCACGATCTTCTTTCAAAGTCAGATTTGACCAACGAAACAATTACGTTCCGAAACGTGGTCAAAAATATACTGAATGGAACTAATACCCTCAGAGGAGGACACGTCCATGGCGGCTTGCTTGCGACCGAAACAATCTAAGTAACGAACGGAAAGTTGGCGTAGGCAGAGATTGTATAAAAAATAATATATATATATATAACAATTATTTATCAGATTTTATAGTTTGTTCTCATTTTAAAGTGGCTGACGAATTTGACCGCCACCATTGTGATCCCATAATTTAGATTGTTGTACCATCGAGACTTTGACCCAGATGAACTATCGTGATGAGACGGTAACGTCTGTCACTACTCAACCGGGAAGCTGCATGCGAAACTCGTAACTGTCATGTGTATAAGAAGGGTGGACGGGCCTGTGATGCCTCATCACCAGAAAACTAGTTAAACCATGGATCTCAACAGCACCTCCTTCCTCTTCTCCATTCTCGTCCTCCTCGTATCGCTGCTGCTACTCAAGAAGAACAGGTCCGGTAGCGGAGCTCGTGCCACACTGCCTCCCGGTCCATCTAAGCTCCCTATCATTGGCAGCTTGCACCATCTCTTGGGTGGCCTGCCGCATCGTTCCCTCACTGCCTTATCTAAGAAATTTGGCCCCGTCATACTCCTGAAGCTCGGTGAGGTCCCCACCCTCGTTGTCTCATCTGCCGAAGCGGCTGCTGAGATCATGAAAACCCACGACATCAGCTTCGCCTCTCGGCCCACTAACCTGAATCTCCAGACCGCCACATACGGTGACAGGGGCGTCGGCTTTACCTCGTATGGATTCCACTGGAGGGAGCTGCGCAAGATGAGCATCGTGGAGCTATTGAGTGCCAAGCGAGTCCAATCTTTTCGGTTTATCCGGGAAGAGGAGGTGCTTAATCTTGTGCGGTCGATAGACCAGTTGTCCAACACTGGTTCCACCGTGAACCTCAGTAAGAAATTGGTGCTGTTGGCTAATGACATAGGCTCCCGGTCCGTCATCGGCAGCAAGTGCAAGTACCAGAAAGAGTTCATACGGATAGTGATGCAAACGCTGGAAGCTGCCGGAGGCTTCAGTTTGGCGGACTTATTCCCGTCGTGGCCGATAATTAAACTTCTCAGTGGCGCGTCTTTCAAGATGCAGATGTTACACCGTGACATGGACGCGATCCTGAATAGCATCATTCAGGAGCACAGAGAAAGGAAGTCCGCAGAGCAACCGGAGGAGGAGGAGGAGGAGGCCTTGGTCGATGTCATGCTGAGAGTTCAAGCTGAAGGTAGCCTGTCATTCCCCTTAGCAGATGAGGACATGAAAGCCATGATGCTGGTATGCTTTTTTTGAAACCCTAATCTTTCCTTACAGTCGCAGTTTCGAGAAGCTAATTTCTGGATTCCTTTTGCAATAAAGGATATGCTCGGTGGGGCCAGCGAGACCTCCGCAGGAATAATGGAGTGGGCCATGTCGGAGCTGATGAGGAATCCAAGAGTGATGCGGAAGTTGCAAGAGGAGGTGAGGGAGACTGTCGGAGGAAAGGGAAAGGTGACGGAGAAGGACATCAACGGAATGAACTACTTGAGACTGGTCATCAAGGAGACTCTGAGGCTGCACCCTCCTGTTCCTCTGCTGCTCCCTCGAGAGTGCCGGGAGACGTGCGAGGTTCTTGGTTACCAGATACCAGAGAAGACAAGAGTATTCGTGAACGTTTGGGCCTTGGGAAGGGATCCTCGATACTGGGACAATCCCACTGAGTTTGAGCCAGAGAGATTCGAGAAGAGGAATTCCATGGTCGACTTCAAGGGAACCAACTTTGAGTTCTTACCTTTCGGGGCAGGCAGGAGAATATGCCCGGGGATGTCATTTGGTTTGAAGAGCATAGAGCTTTCCCTGGCTAGCCTTCTCTACAACTTTGATTGGGAGCTCCCATCGGGAGATGAAGGGATGCCCCAGGAGTTAGACATGAGCGAAACCTTCTCGATTACGTGCCGGAGGAAGTCGGACCTCTGCCTGCGTGCCATCCCTCGTATTCCTTTCTCCATGACCTGACCTTTACCAAAAAATACATGCACCCGTAGTCATTTCTTCATGCATGCACGTCTACCCAGTAGTCTTTACCTATGTCGTCCTCGTCGTCGTTATCATCCTCGTCCTCATCGGAGCATCATTGTTACAGAAATTTGTTACACTTCATATAGACAGTATTGATAAAGTGTAGGAGGTTCTTTCGTGTACAGCCCTCTTATGGGCAGTTTAGTATAATGAAATAACTGTTTTGATATTTGAAATAATTAAATATTATTACCAAGGATGAATGTTACAAAAAAGCATAGCTTGGATAACTTAAAATTTCATCCAAATCCTGATATGGCTTATTTTCTAATTAATTGTATCTCTAGCCCAACTAAGAGACATTATGAATAAAGATAGATATATGTATCCAACTAAACCAAACTCTTAAAAATAGTTAAGGGTTTGGGATTTCAGGTTTTACAGCTTGTTTGATCATTAGTGATTCTGTAATGCTTCTCTTAATCACATAAGCCAAAGGCATAAAAGATCCAATTTGTGCCTATCATTCATATTCAAAAAGATATATCCATTTTTGGAGGCATAAAGAATGGCATCGCTATTACCTTCCACAAAATTATCAAGTATTTATATATAATTTTGTGGAAGGGCATAGAGATGCCTTTACGCTTGAAACCATCTAAAAGTCGACAAATCTATTCACTATCAACTAAAATGGAGTGTAAATTTAGCGTAACAACTTGTTCCGACTTTTTCCCTTCAAGCAATATATTATAAATGTAAAACACTATATATGACCTCTCCGTGACTGCACATTGTCATAGATATATAAAAACCCATTTGGAAATGATGATTACAAAAAGACAAAAAAAAACTTTAAGGCTAATTAAAAAAATGATTATATCTCTGCTTCTAAACACTTTCGTTTTTTCTAGATCCCAATACCTATAACCAAACTGATCATGTGAGTAGTAAAAAAAAAAATCTAGCTTCGACTTCTCATTATTTAAAATGTGTACAAATGCATGAAAACCAAACACTCTCAAATGCTTGCAGGAGACATCTCTTTTTTGACTATATATGCTTTACATCACTATCTAGAGTTATATAAGGTGACAAGTTGATGACATCAACTACAGTCCTCAAAGCCTCATCCCAAAATTTTTGAGTAACTTGGCTATAAAATCATACATATGATATTTTCTATAATTGTATGATTCATCCTCTCTGTAATTGCATTATGCTAAGGCATATTAAGAACTGTTATCTCATGTTGGATTTCATGTGGCCTACAATAATTATCAAACAATCTTGTGTACTCACAATTATTATATGATCTTATGTATTTCAATTGTTTTTCTTTCTCTTTTTAAACTTTGATATGAATTTTTTTGAAAATATTAATAAAATAATATTTGGTATTCATAGTATAGGCTAAAACTTTTCTGAAAAAGTCATATATTAAAGTGACAAAATAAAGTACACCACTGATACCAAAAACATTAATAGATCTATTAAGAGTTGTCTTTAAAAGGTCATATACATCTATACAAACACGGTCTAAGGAATGTATTTTTTAGATAAAGTTGGACTAACAAAGAAAACTCTATATTGTTTGTCAGCTAAATAATCAATACAAGAGTTCAGATGTATATCTCTAAAGTCTGATAAGACTTTTATCTTTGAAAGAACTTACTGCCTTTTCTCACTTATATATCCCAATCGCCTATGCCAGAACTCAATACCGAAGTCTTTCTTTATAGCATTCAACTGCTTAACACAAACTTTAGACTACAACTTGTATAAAATATGATATTTCTTCCCACCCATACTAAGCTTTCATTGCCCTTTTGGAAATATGCTATCAAAATTTTCATTATCTAGTTTTCCAATTGAAATTAAATTTAGTCTCAAGTCAACCACATGTCTCACATTCTTAAATACTAACATGCGGTCAATGTTAATTTTTATATGGATATCACCTATGCTGATGATGTCTGCTACGTCATAGTTGCCTATCTTTACAACATCAAAATTTTCAGACTTATAGGTTGCAAAAAACTCCATCCTTAGCGTAGTATTGTAAGTAGCATATGTGTCAATCAACCACTCAAGATCTTGACATATAAGAGAAAATATCATCAGAAAGAGACAAAATGTGATATTTTTTTCGACTCTATAGGCTTTACTTCATTTCTCTTTTTCTTGTTGTTGTTAGATTGCTTGAATTGATTCTTGTAATGTCCTTTCTCATCATAATATTTTTTCTTGATCTTGACTTGTTTCTAAACATACATGAACTACTTTTACCTATGCGTGAATTGCTTTTATCCTTGAACCTTGACCTTTCTCTATTCTCTAATCATTTTGAGATGTTACTAAATTCTTTCTCTTCAACTCCTTATTCAGACAACTGCTTATTATGTGACTCATATTGATAACACCGTGTAGCACAAAATTGCTAAGGGAAACCACTAGTACATCCTAACTTTCTGACAATGAACTAAGAAATAACAATACAATCAACTCATCATCAAGAAATATTTTCGCAGAGGAAAACTAGTTAGTGATACTCTATGTTTCATTCGAATGCTCAATAATAAAAGCCCCTTATTTATATTTGATTAGTTTTTATATCTGAATATAAATAGGAGCAAATTTATTATATATCTTATATATGAAAAATATTTTACTTGCTAGTAATGATCTTTGGTTATTATACTGAACTAAGAAAATTTTCATCAAGAATTATAAGATTGTTGTTATGAATGAGACATTTTATGTTATTAGCATTTAGATATTTAGTGATAGATTTCAAGGAATACTATGACTGCCTCAAAAATGATATATTGATCGAGTTTTAGAGAGATTTAGTGTATAGTTTTGTTTAAGCAATGATAAATATACAAGTTTCAACCAAAATAAGTATTTTCAAAAATAAAAAAATCAGATAAAGAAAAATATTCTTTATGTATGTACAATTGAAAGTTTGTTATATGCTCAAGCCAATACAAGATTAGATATTAGTTTTATAGTTGAAATACTAGGTAGATACTAGAGTTACCAAATAATTAAAATACTAAAAGACTGCAAATAAATTATTAAGATATCAAGAAGGGATAAAGGATTATGTGCTCATATATATATATATATATATATATATATATATATATATATATATATATATATATATATATATATATATATATATATATATATAATTAGTTCAACTTAAAATGATGGTATTTTCAAGTACTAATTTTGTAATATATCTTGATAATAGGAATTCCACTTTACATTTATATCTATATCAATTGGAGAGATATTTTATAAGGAAAAATATAAAGTCATATTATTACATTATTAACAATCGAAGTTGATTTTGTGGTATGCTTTGAGATTATCAATGAAGCTTTTCTGATTGTAAAATTTTATCTTAGGGTGTAGTCAGACTCAATTACTAAGTCGCTGAAGATATATTTTAACATATCATAGTAACTTTGTTCTCTAAAAATGATAAGTACTATTATTGCTTTATATATTAAGATATATAGTACTTGATGATTAGAGAAGAGAGTTCAGAAATAACTAATATAAATTAATAACTTGAGTTTCACTATATTGATTATTGATTCATTTACTTGGACTTACAACCTAAAATATTTGAAAGAACATATTTTTATGATGATGCATATTTTAGTGGAAATAATAATTGATATTCTTGCTTATGTATTTAAAATTATTATTTTGTTCATATTATGTTCATATTTATTTAATATGATAACATAATTGTCTTGACAAAATAAATTATAGAAGTCATTTTAAATAATATTAGGAATGACTAACAATGTTATGGTAAATAGAAGAAAGCATGACATTACTTTCTTCTTCCTTTTATCCGTAAATCCATCACTCAATGATCCTATGAAAGATAAGAAAAGAGAAAAAGACAACTTTAGTTCTTATTGCACAACGACATCACTATAGCTTTTGGATCCGACGATGATACATCCATAGATTAGATAAAGATTTTCTATCTAGCATCATAAATTTAGATATATTATTATTTAATTTTAAATTTTAATATTAATATTTTTTTGTATAATAGCATAAGGATGAACTGTTTCAATCGACAAAGCTTAGACAGTTAAGGTTGGCAAAGAGTTAAAAGGCATCAATACACCAACAGCATAAGGCTGCTGTCATGAGCAGAGCCTAAACTAATCAAGTTCATTTGAGATGAGTTTTACATCACACAAAAACGGATTACATAATGCCAACGCATCTTATGTTTACCTACATAGATGTGACTTGAAGAATGATATTAGTTTTCCTACGAGTCTGATATCGGACGAAAAGTTTGACACGAATAATTAAATTATTATATGTCGACTGGAAATTCATACGCATGCATTTTTAAGTGTCTTACAAGTTGCTTAAACGAAATATAAATTTAATAGCTTCTGGACAGGACATAGTTTGACGGTGATACGTTAAAAGTTCGCGATTCATAACCACATCTGACATGACATGCTCAAGACTAAAGTATGCATGTGATTGAAACAAACAATTAGCAAACGGAAAGTCTGCAAAGAAGGGATCTTAGAAAAACAATATATAGTAATTATTCGCTGTCGCTTATTCTCATTCATTCTTGTGTAGCAGCAGAATTTGACCGGCATTTTGTTGTCCTCATGATTTGATTTTAGAAATTATACTTTTGACTTTCAGTCACGATTGAATAACGAAATCAATGGTCAAATGATCGAGATATTAGTGATATGATTTTTTATTTCAAAAAAATAAAATTTCTTAACTAAATCAACGGGTTACAAAAGACATTCCGATATGGGAATGTAATAAAAAGCTAAATCGAAAATGCCACTCCTCTCTTTAAAAAAAATAAATGATTGAAAAATCTGATCAATCAGTTGGTCATCTTTTTTTTTAATAAATAAAAAATAGTATATATATCAAAATATGTAAAACAATATTTCTTATAGACGACGGATAAGATAACTATGCATCAAAATCAAAATGTTCATCAACATCATTGTGTCAAATTCCACGTGCACAAGTTCAAATATCTCAGTACAACGGTCTAAACTCCCACCAACACTGCCATGATCACGAGCTGCCATAGCATGATACGGTCACGTCAACATCATTATATATATAAAACGGTCAAATTCGACGTGCACAGATTCAGATCTCTCGGTGAGAAGGTCATAAAAGTCCCACCAAAATTAACCTGAACAGTTGATTTGATTGAGCTACCATAGCATGAAATGGTCACGTCAACATCATTAAATAAAACGGTCAATTTCGACGTGCACAGATTCAAATCTCTCGGTGAGAAGGTCATAAAAGTGCCACCAAAATTGCCATGAACAATTGATTTGATTGAGCTACCATAGTATGATACGGTCACCACAATAATCACCAATTAACCTATCAACTATGTACAAAAATCGTAAGCACTGTCATGTCTATCAAAAAGAAAAGGTGGGGCCTCTTGCTCCATAGTTCCCATACATGGATTTCACCAACTCGCGTCACTGTCCGCCCTCCGCCCATGGATTTCACCAACACGCGTTACTGTCCGCCCTTCTCTCTTCCTCCGTCCATCTAACCTCTTACGTAGGTGGCTTTCACATCTCGATGGTGTTTTATCTCGTTATTATTTTACTTATTTATAAAATTAAATTTGTCATACACAAGATCGTTATGAGCGATAAATTATAAATAAAAAGATGATAAAAAAATCATAATCTCTCAATAATATTATATATTTATATCTCCTCATATGCGTATCTGTATATCCAAGTATTTTTTATCCTTAGATATCTTATCCATTTATGAGCGAGAGCATAGGATATGTAATAAATAATTAGAAGAGTTTATCCCATCATTATCATATTCTAAGGAATCATATCATAATTAGACTTTTTTGATCGATTATCGTAATCAAAATTCGACTATATCAAATTGGATAAGATAACATAATCTAATATTTTTTTCACTTAGCCCATTAATTGATAGATATAAAAAAATTATAATATTAAATAAGAAAAATAATAATATTTTATTAAAAATTATATTTAATTAGATTATGAAAATTTTAAAAATAATTTACACAAGTATATATTTTTTATAAAACAAATCAATAAGTTCAATAAATATAATATCATATTAAGTTTGACTATCAATACGAGTCATAACGATCATATATCACATAGGATCTATAAATAATTAGAAGAGTTTATCCCATCATTATCATATTCTAAGGAATCATATCATAATTAGACTTTTTTGATCGATTATCGTAATCAAATTCGACTATATTCATAATATATCTTATCAAATTGGATAAGATAACATAATCTAATATTTTTTTCACTAGCCCATTAATTGATAAGATATAAAAATTATAATATTAAAATAAGAAAAAATAATAATATTTTATTAAAATATATTTAATTAGATTATGAAAATTTTAAAAATAATTTACACAAGTATATAATTTTTTATAAACAAATCAATAAGTTCAATAAATATAATATCATATTAAGTTTGACTATCAATACGAGTCATACGATATATATTCTATAATCTACGATCATATTTCTATAATCAATTAATTAACTAAATAATTGCATGGAATCGATCAATATATACAACATCATCATCCAACAAAGTCAAGAATTTTTGGTTCAACTTTGACCTTAAAAATCGTGGGATCAGAATAGGGACCTTAAAACCATAGATGCACCATCGTTTGTTATGATACAAAGACAAAAGTAGGAAACACTTTTCAGGTGCGGACATAATCAATAATATGACATGAACTGTCGATTTGTGCGCCAGAAAGAGCGGTAAAGGTAACTATCAATCGACTCTTACGTTATTAACCGTTCACTCGTCACTGTCTTACGAATTTATGGGATACACCGATGTGTTTTTTGCATCGATTGAAAGTGGCCTTTCATTGCTGCGTGTCCTGGAAACATACAGATTCCCAAATTGTTGCTTCCTTTGGGTTTCAACCAAAATTCGTTAGTTTCCAGAATAAAATAGCTATTTAATGAGTTCAACAGTCCAAACTTGGATATATTAATTTGGATCGAAATATGATTCTTGATTTGAATGCAACATGTCAATTTCATATACATCCGTCTCATGACATGCTCAAAGAAATAATACAACGGGTGGCCTCTGAACATGGACACATCTCTTAAGTGTTAGAGATTACATCTTCGACTTTTCTTTTACATGCCGTATAAACTTTGTACCAAATGAACCTGTCCCAAAACATCGTGAAATGATATTAAACTAATGTTTTTATTATTATTTGGACTTACAGATTTAGAATATTGATGATTATGAATGAATTGCAAATCAAACCATATCACGATCATCTTTCAAAGGCAACACTTTCCTTGACCAACGAAACAATTACGTTCCGAAACGTGGTCAAAAATATACTGAATGGAACTAATACCCTCAGAGGAGGACACGTCCATGGCGGCTTGCTTGCGACCGAAACAATCTAAGTAACGAACGGAAAGTTGGCGTAGGCAGAGATTGTATAAAAATAATATATATATAACAATTATTTATCAGTTTTTATAGTTTGTTCTCATTTTAAAGTGGCTGACGAATTTGACCGCCACCATTGTGATCCCATAATTTAGATTGTTGTACCATCGAGGCTTTGACCCAGATGATCTATTGTGATGATACGGTTACGTTTGTCACTACTCAACCGGGAAGCTGCATGCGAAACTCGTAACTGTCGTGTATAAGAAGGGTGGACGGGCCTGTGGTGCCTCATCACCAGAAAACTAGTTAAACCATGGATCTCAACAGCACCTCCTTCCTCTTCTCCATTCTCGTCCTCCTCGTATCGCTGCTGCTACTCAAGAAGAACAGGTCCGGTAGCGGAGCTCGTGCCACACTGCCTCCCGGTCCATCTAAGCTCCCTATCATTGGCAGCTTGCACCATCTCTTGGGTGGCCTGCCGCATCGTTCCCTCACTGCCTTATCTAAGAAATTTGGCCCCGTCATACTCCTGAAGCTCGGTGAGGTCCCCACCCTCGTTGTCTCATCTGCCGAAGCGGCTGCTGAGATCATGAAAACCCACGACATCAGCTTCGCCTCTCGGCCCACTAACCTGAATCTCCAGACCGCCACATACGGTGACAGGGGCGTCGGCTTTACCTCGTATGGATTCCACTGGAGGGAGCTGCGCAAGATGAGCATCGTGGAGCTATTGAGTGCCAAGCGAGTCCAATCTTTTCGGTTTATCCGGGAAGAGGAGGTGCTTAATCTTGTGCGGTCGATAGACCAGTTGTCCAACACTGGTTCCACCGTGAACCTCAGTAAGAAATTGGTGCTGTTGGCTAATGACATAGGCTCCCGGTCCGTCATCGGCAGCAAGTGCAAGTACCAGAAAGAGTTCATACGGATAGTGATGCAAACGCTGGAAGCTGCCGGAGGCTTCAGTTTGGCGGACTTATTCCCGTCATGGCCGATAATTAAACTTCTCAGTGGCGCGTCTTTCAAGATGCAGATGTTACACCGTGACATGGACGCGATCCTGAATAGCATCATTCAGGAGCACAGAGAAAGGAAGTCCGCAGAGCAACCGGAGGAGGAGGAGGAGGAGGCCTTGGTCGATGTCATGCTGAGAGTTCAAGCTGAAGGTAGCCTGTCATTCCCCTTAGCAGATGAGGACATGAAAGCCATGATGCTGGTATGCTTTTTTTGAAACCCTAATCTTTCCTTACAGTCGCAGTTTCGAGAATCTAATTTCGGGTTTCCTTTTGGAATAAAGGATATGCTCGGTGGGGCCAGCGAGACCTCCGCAGGAATAATGGAGTGGGCCATGTCGGAGCTGATGATGAATCCAAGAGTGATGCGGAAGTTGCAAGAGGAGGTGAGGGAGACTGTCGGAGGAAAGGGAAAGGTGACGGAGAAGGACATCAACGGAATGAACTACTTGAGACTGGTCATCAAGGAGACTCTGAGGCTGCACCCTCCTGTTCCTCTGCTGCTCCCTCGAGAGTGCCGGGAGACGTGCGAGGTTCTTGGTTACCAGATACCAGAGAAGACAAGAGTATTCGTGAACGTTTGGGCCTTGGGAAGGGATCCTCGATACTGGGACAATCCCACTGAGTTTGAGCCAGAGAGATTCGAGAAGAGGAATTCCATGGTCGACTTCAAGGGAACCAACTTTGAGTTCTTACCTTTCGGGGCAGGCAGGAGAATATGCCCGGGGATGTCATTTGGTTTGAAGAGCATAGAGCTTTCCCTGGCTAGCCTTCTCTACAACTTTGATTGGGAGCTCCCATCGGGAGATGAAGGGATACCCCAGGAGTTGGACATGAGCGAAACCTTCTCGATTACGTGCCGGAGGAAGTCGGACCTCTGCCTACGTGCCATCCCTCGTATTCCTTTCTCCATGACCTGACCTTTACCCAAAAATACCTGCACCCGTAGTCATTTCTTCATGCATGCCCGTCTACCGAGTAGTCTTTACCTGTGTCGTCATCGTCGTCGTTATCATCCTCGTCCTCGTTCTCGTCCTCATCGGAGCAGCATTGTTAAAGAAATTTGTTACACTTCATATAGACAGTATTGATAAAGTGTAGGAGGTTCTTTCGTGTAAAGCCCTCTTATGAGCAGTTTAGTATAATGAAATAACTGTTTTGATATATGAAATATTTAAATATTATTGCCAAGGATGAATGTTACGAAAAGGCATAGCTTCGATAACGTAAAATTTCATCCAAATCCTGATATGGCTTATTTTCTAGTCAATTGTATCTCTAGCCCGACTAAGAGACATTATGAATAAAGATAGATATATGTATCCAACTAAACTAAACCCTTAAAAATAGTTAAGGGTTTGGGATTTCAGGCTTTACAGCTTGTTTGATCATTAGTGATTCTCTAAAGCTTCTCTTAATCACATAAGCCGACGCTTAAAGGCATAAAAGATCCAATTTGTGCCTATCATTCATATTCAAAAAGATATATCCATTTTTGGAGTCATAAAGCAATGGCATCGCTATTACTATAGATAATTTTGTGGAAGGGCATAGAGATGCCTTTACGCTTGAAACCATCTAAAAGTCGACAAATCTATTCACTACCAACCAAAGTGGAGTGTAAATTTATCGTAACAACTAGTTCTGGCTTTTTCCCTTCAAGCAATATATTATAAATGTAAAACACCATATATGACCTCTCCGTGCACATTCTCACAATCCAAACCTAGTCGGGCTATTTTCATAATCCAGTTTTGACAAATTAATTCTAAACTGATAAAAGCTTTTGTGAGTTGGGCAGCGGCTTTTTTTTTCTCTTTTGTTGTTTTCATAGAAAAGATCTTAAATGCACTCTCAATAAGAAGAGGACATTGCTGGTGATTGCCTTATAGAGTTAGAACTTGATGGTAGTTTCTTGAAGTAGATGGAGGTTGAATGCTTAATAATGTCGAGTAAAGGAAATGACTAACTCCCTAATCTTCTTCTCCTCTTTAATTGTTTAACATTTGAACCCCTCCTCTCTATCCACTTTGATGGTCAACTTCCCTCCAAATAGGAGATGCAATTTCACAAATGAAAACAAAAAACATTTTCATCCACTTCATTGTGATGCATCATTTAGTTGCATGATTTGAGTACTCAACCTAGTGCTCCGGAGTGATTGCATCTGAGGCCAACAAATCATTATATCCTTATGGCCTTCTATCATTAATATCATAATAGTATACCATATAGACTAATTATATATTATCTCCTATAATTAGTTATTTTTAGTATCTCGGTTCCTATACTTTCAAAAGTTATATTGGGATCCCTATATTTATGAAAATAAAATATTGAGACCTCTATACAAGATTAAAAAAATAATTTCATAAGATTAAAAATCAAGAAAGAGAGAGAGATTTTATTAAAGCAACGAGATTAAATATTTTATTTTCATAAGTATAAGGATCTCAATGTAATTTTTGAAAGTATAGAGATCGGGATACTAAAGATAGCTAATTAGTAATATGTAATTAGCCTTATACCATATTAAGAAAGAAAATTTCTCTATGCTATCCGCACTAATAATTTACTCACATCTTAATTTCTATGAATATTTTTATGGAAGGGATGGGATGAGAGGCCCATTAGGGGGTCTTTGAATCATGTGTTACATAATAATTATATGCATTGAGGAAAAAATTGGAAGGCATCTGTGTAATCATCAGTAGTCCGAGGTAGTTTACCTTTCACTTGTGTTTCCAATAAGATGAAACAATTCAGTTATAATTTTTTTGACACTACATTACAATATTTTCCTAGAAAATATCATAACATAGTATAAAAACATAATATTTTTACAAAATTTATCTATAAACATTATGTTATAATTTTTTTTTAGTGTTATTGGAAACATTATAACTAGATCAGTTTATTTTATAGAACGATCGATAGAAAAATAAAGAGAAAGAGAAGAAAAAAAAAGATAATGACGTGTTATCAAATCAGAATTAGACCAAGCATCATGAAAAAATGAAGGATTCTTAGAAAATTATAGTAATCGGAGGCACTTCCTTTAAAAAATATATAAATAGATGGACTTTTTGTGAGAAATCGCTCCACAACACATGAAACCGAAGTGTAGCACATCAATCTGCTTAAAATTTCCACGGCTCTCAATGTGTGGTAGGTTGTGAGCCTAAATTTTGTTTCTAGAAAAGTAAAGCAGTCATACTAATACTAGTGGAAACAATATAACAACATCTATAGTTTAGTGCTTTGACCAAGAACAATGACATTGCAAATGGAAGTTTCAAATTTTAAATTGGATCTATATAATCAAATACTGCATCACAATGGAGTGATCGGTCCTTTGCATCGTGTTTCTCTCACACAAATTAAAAAAATATCAAGTAATTTCACTGAGATATGACCTAATGCACCAAGTAATAATCAAGGAAAAGAATTCCTCCAGCATTAAATACATAAGTTTTGATCCAATTTAGACACCACTAACGTAAGGCATACTATCTAATATCCATGACCCCTCAGACGTGATGACTCTTCTCTATTAATCTTCAAAAGGATTTGGCCATGGTTGACAGTCCTGTCGATCATTTTCGATAAATAAATAGATCAATAAATTGACTGGTTCCACAAAAATATACTTTTTCTGTCACTGGACTTGTGCACTAGTAGTTCCAATTACAGTGCATGCAACCGTATGGCCAATATATCTCGAGTCTTCGGTCTGTATGCGTTTTCCAATAAGATTAGGACTCGCAAATTAGTGACGGTGATGGTTGTGGATGATAATTTCAAACCATCCCTTGTTATTAATCGATTATGATGACTAAGAAAAACATTGTGTGGACATGATAAATGAGATGACGTTGAGATGTGGCTCGTCGAGACTAATCTGTGAACCGTTTCAATGGATGACTGTCAACTTGACAGCGGAGGTTGCCTAAAGTTAGAAGGCATTGACTCACCAGCCACATAAGCATCAGCTCATGTTTAGGCTGCTGTCACGAGCAGAGCCTCAAGATCATTTTAGATGAGTATTACATCATAACGGGTTAGATCGAGAGGATAATTATGAATTATCTCTTATAATTAATTATGATTAGTATTTTGATTTTTATATTTTAAATAATAATATTGGGATCCGAATACTTACGAAAGTGAAACATTTAACCTAAATTCTCCTTACATCGTTAACTTCATAGATGGAAAAAAAAAATACATGTATTGTCATGTGTAAAAGGGGCACAAATGGAAATGACAAATACGTAATTTTATTATTTTTTTAAATTATTAATTTTATATAAATTTTCTTGATCGATTTCTTCTTCCCCTCCTCTTCCCATTGCCCATCACACCTGCTCGCCCACCACATCCACTCGCTCATCGTACTTGCTCGATTGTTGCTCGCTCACCGCACTCACTCACCTGCCGCACCTGTTCGCTCGTCGCATCTCTTTCTAACCTACTTGCCCGTCACCTCATCATCCCCGCCCTGCCAACAACGACCGTCATCAGTGAAGCTTGCTTCTGCCGGCACTAAGCATGCGTATGTGGTATGAACAGCAGCTCGAGTTGCCGGATGGGATGTTATTGAAAGGTGCAACATTGTTGGGGTAATTATAGATTATTTCTATTGGAAGTTATCTATCTTAAGAGATGACACCTTTTGCCATAGATTGGAAAAATTAGGAGAAGAGAAAATTAGTCATAAAATTTATTAAAACTAAAAATTTGAAAATAATAAAATTATATTTTTTTTATCGTTTTTTATTCATGCCCTTTTTATACATGTTGATATTTTTTTCCGTCAACGAAATTAACGATGTAAGGAGAATTGAAGTTAAATATTTTACTTTCATAAGTATAAGGATCTTAATACTATTTTTTTTTAAAATATAAAGATGGATATGCTAATCATAATTAATTATAAAAATAATCTATAATTGCCCTCCGATGAGTGGTATGAGTTTTCCTTAGGAGTCTGATATTGGACGAAAAGAATGACAAGAATAATTAAATTATTATATGCCAACTTCAATCTGAAAATTCATACACATGCATTTCTAAGTGTCTTACAACTTGCCAAAACGATGTATAAATTTAATAGCTTTTGGACAGGACATAGTTTGATGGTGATACGTCAAAAATTCACTATTCATAACCTCATCTGACATGACATGCTCAGGACTAAACCATCTATGTGATTGAAACAAACAATCAGCAAACGGAAAGTCTGCATGGCAGGGATCTCAGAAAACCAATATATAGTAATTATTCACTATCGCTTATTCTCATTCATTCTTGTGTAGCAGCAGAATTTGACCGGCATTTCGTTGTCCTCATGATTTGATTTTAGAGATTATACCTTCGACTTTGCATAATGAATCAGTCACGATTGGATAACTAAATTAATGGTCAAAGTGATCGAGAACTTAGTGATAAGATTTGTTTTTCTGAAAATAAAATAAACTTGATTAATTAAATCAATGGGTTACAAAAGACATTCGTGTAATAAAAAGAAGCTCAGCCGAGAAGACCCACTCCTCTCTCTAAAATAAATAAATAAATAAATAAAATCTTAGCACACCTAATCAATCAGTTGATCATCTTATTTTTCTTCCTATATAAATAAAAATATTATATAAATCAAAATATGTAAAACAATTATTTCGTATAAACGACGGATAAGATAACTATTCATCAAAATGTTCATCAACATCATCGAGTCAAATTCCACACGCACAAGTTCAAATCTCTCAGTAAAACGATCTAAACTCCCACATGTCGTGGCCAGTCGATTTGATTGAGCTGCCATAGCATGATCGGGTCACGTCAATCATCACCAAGTAACCTAGAAACTATGTACAAACAAAGGTAAGCACTGTCACGTCTATAAAAAAACACAGGACGGGCCTCTTGCTCCTTGGTTCCCATAGAGCCATGGATTTCACCAACACGGCGTTCCTTTTCTCCACCCTCCTCTTTCTCTTCCTCCTGCTGCTGCTCAAGAAGAACAGCTCCGGCCGACGAGCCAGTGCCAGACTGCCGCCCGGTCCATCTAATCTCCCTATCGTAGGCAGCTTGCACCATCTCCTTGGTGCCTTGCCTCATCATTGCTTCGCTGCCTTGTCTAAGAAATTTGGCCCCGTCATGCTTCTAAAGCTTGGCGAGGTACCTACCCTCGTTGTCTCCTCTCCCGACGGGGCTGCTGAGATCATGAAGACCCACGACATCAGCTTCGCCTCTCGGCCCACGAACTTGACTCTCCAGTCCTTCACGTACGGTGACAGGGGCATCGGCTTTGCCTCGTATGGATCCCGTTGGAGAGAGCTGCGCAAGATGAGCATCCTGGAACTGTTGAGTGCCAAACGAGTCCAATCTTTTCGCTTTATCCGGGAAGAAGAGGTGCTTAATCTTGTGCAGTCGATTCTCCTGCTGTCCAACACTGGTTTCGCTGTGAACCTCAGTAGAAAATTTGTTATGCTGTCTAATGATATAGCCGCACGGTCCATCATCGGGAGCAAGTGCAAGTATCAGAAAGAGTTCCTACGGATAATAACGCAAGCGCTGGAAGCAGCGGGAGGCTTCAGCTTGGCCGACTTATTCCCGGCATGGCCGATAATTAACGTTCTCAGTGGCATGTCTTCCAAACTGAAGAGATTACACCGGGAAATAGATGCAATCCTGAATAGCATCATTCAAGAGCACAGAGAGAGGAAGTCCGTGGAGCATCCAGAGGAGGACTTGGTCGATGTCATGATGAGAGTTCAAGCCGAAGGTGGCCTGTCATTTCCCCTCGCAGACGAGTACGTGAAAGCTATTATCCTGGTATGCTTTCTTTAAAGCCCTAATCTTACAGGACAGTGGCAATTTCATGGATGTCCTATCGAGAATCTAATTTCTGGTTTCGTTTCGCAATGAACACTTGAAAGGATCTACTTGGTGGGGGCAGCGAGACCTCCGCAACAATACTGGAGTGGGCCATGTCGGAGCTGATGAGGAATCCAAGAGTGATGAGGAGGGTGCAAGAGGAGGTGAGGGAGACTGTCGGATCAAAGGGAAAGGTGACAGAGGAAGACATCGACGGAATGAACTACCTGAGACTGGTAATCAAGGAGACTCTGAGGCTGCACCCTCCGGAGGAAGTCGGACCTCTGCCTACGTGCCATCCCTCGTATTCCTTTCTCCATGACCTGAACTTTACCCAAAAATACATGCACCCGTAGTCGTTTCTTGCCCTTTTCATGCTTGCACTTCTACCCAGTAATCTTTACCAGTGTCGTCGTCGTTATCGTCCTCGTCCTCGTCCTCGTCCTCATACGAAGCAGCATTGTTACAGAAATGTGTTACACTTAATATAAACAGTGTTGACAAGGTATAGGAGTCTCTTTCGTGTAAAGCCCTCTTATGGGCAGTTTAACATAATGAAATAATATTAATTAAATAAAAAGGTCTCTATTTTGATATTTGAACTAATTAAATATTATCGATTATGATTGTTATATAAGATCATTAGCGATATTAATATTATATAGGAGTTTACTAATATTATTTTGTTATTCGTTTTTATCAAATCATTTAATGATTTGAGTAACAACGATATGTCGTACGAAGAAGTATCAACATATATCTTCTCAATACCAAATTAAATTTTAAAATTCTTACTCTCCTTGATTCATCATTTTTTAAGAATTTTGTATTACCATATTCAACTATCCTTGTATTATGATTAGGGTAATAAAATATATACCCCTTTATATATTTTTAAATAAATAATAAAATATCTAAAAATAATATTTGAATCTAATTTCTTTTCATATGAATTGAAGACTTTTATTCTTCTAAAATAATTCTAAATATGTAAATATCTTAAATTGAGTCTCTTATTAGTACATAATTCAAAAGAAATTAATGGAATTGACTTAGTAGGTTCCCCAATCAAGATATATATAATCATCCTTATAACTTCTTCCTATATTAATTCGAGTATAAAAGAATAACACATGATGCTCATAACCATATCCATAAAAGTATAATTTCACCTTTCAATAATTATATTTTGTTGTAGGATATATGATAAATCATACTAAGCACAATTAATCTACTTTTTCATGAATATAATAAAAGAACTAGAATTATGATCAAATTCATTATAACTACTATAAAATTTATAACCATGTTAGATTTAATAATTTTGATTTTTCTTATTTATTTGTCTTTCAACTTCACTTATATATTCCTAAAGGTGTCAAAACTTTACATAAATTAGATATATATAGTCATATCTTAATATGTTATTTATAAAAGTAATAAAATATCTCTATTAATTAAAACAGAAATATAGAGTGACCTGAAAATATAAATATATATTATATCAAGAAGTTTATGAAATTATATTTCATTCTAATATTCAATTATAGAAGTATTGTAAACTCAAGATTCACATTAATTTTGTATAGACTATTATACAGAATTCAAATATTAACTTTTATTGAATCATATTGATTTATGACCATCAAGAGATAAACAATATCCTGATAATTCTAGATTAAAAAATCTAAAATTATAAAATTATAGTATGTATCTCGAGTATCAAATACTATCACTTTCACTTTAAAATGATTTATTGTAATGAGAAATATTTCATCCTCTTTTGGTTATCATATTAAAATGAATATCTATTATTGGTAACATATGTTGAAATATTAGAATCAATCCATCAAATATTTAAAAAAATTATAATATTTAATTTGAAATATGTAAAGGCTAGACTTATATCTTTCCCTTTTAAACCAAACATTATAATTTCTCTTTACATAACCTTTCTTCCCAAATAAGTAGCACTTTGAAGATTTTCTTTTATGAGTTGTATAATATTTATAAATGTAAATTATTTATGACCCAACTTTCTTTTATTATTATCCAATCTAAGTTGTACCCAAAATATTATGAGACTTTCATATTTTAATCTTAATTCTTTTTAAACACATATATTAGTCAACTCATTTAAGTTTTATTTATCCTTAATTTTATTATAGTAAATTTTAAATACGCTGAACTAAGAAGAAACAGAATTAAGAATAAATTATATGAGAAAAGACACAACTCATTGTTTTTGAACTTATAACTTTGTTACTCATATTGATGATATAATATTGAATTCCTCAAATACTATTATATTGAATTTCAGTTAGTGAATTTAAATTAATTTTTAAAATATTTTAATATGCTAATTATAGACTATAATGAAGTCTAAATATTATCAGCAATTATCATAAATCTAAGTCTTAGATTTTTCCTGATTAGTTTTCTTAATTATCTATTTCATAAAACTTTTAATAATTAATTATGAGATCCTTTCAACTAATCTAGTCAAGGTCTAATATACTCAATGTAAATTCATATACTCAAGCTATATTTAATAATTTAATCCAAAAAATAGAGATATTTACTAGAATGCGAAAAGAAGTATAATTATAATATAATATTAATACTTTGAGTTTTTCAATAAATATTAAATTATTGATATCTTCTCTATTTCACATTTAGGAAAAATATTGATATATCTAGTATCAGTACAAAAATATTTATAAAGGACTAGTATCATCATTGTGGTGTAGTATTACTATTTTTGGGTATATAATCTTAAACTATAAGGATATCTAAAACAATATCATCCTACCCTATCATATAATTATTCAAAATATATTCTCGCTTGAGATTTTCTAAATCTTTTGATTATATATGTCATTATGAATATTATTTTTTTTATCATTTAGGATTAATTTCTTAATGTAATTTTATAAGTTATTGGTCTAGGCCACTTTAGTAGCTATAAGACCAATACAATATTATAAAATATATTTTAAAATATTTTATAAATGATAAAATATATATTATAAATTAAATCTCATAAATCTATTATCCCAGGCCACTTTGGTAGTTATCGATCAAATAGAATTTAGAGATATAAATTACAAATAATATTAACCAATTTTTTCAATCTAATTTTATTGAAATAGTTCAATAATAATACAAAGAATTATCATAATAATTATTAAATGTGAATCAGCATAAAGAAAATTTCTAATCATGATATACTATAAATCATGTCTTTATGTGAAAAATAATTATTATTTCATAATTTCAAACATATACATATAAATAACCAAACAAATATCTAAGAATAATAATTAGATTTTTAATTACTATATATAAAATATGACGTATAAGAAAACTATAAAAAAATCATAATTTATATTTTTTAATTTCATATAGACCCTTTATACTAGTCAATCATGTTTAATTGGGTAGATCCAAAATTGAGCTACCCAAAGTAGGCTCATAAATTTGGGCTAACCATTCACCCAATTAGGCTTTCAAAATTAAAATTGATCAAAATCAAAATTTGATCAAAAATTTGATTTTTCCTAAATTTAATCAAAACTTGATAAATCTAAATTCGGTTAAATAATAAAAATATAGTTATGATTAAGTTTGATCAAAGTATTTGATTAAAATAAATTAAATTAGTTAATTTTATAATTGAGGATATCAATTAAAAATTTTTAATTTCTGAAATGTAAAGCTATAATTTTTACCTAGGATATATGAAAGAAAATTTTAATTTCTAGAAAGTCAAAATTAGAAAGTAAACATAGTGACACATATTTGAAGGGTAAAACCATACTTTTTAATAAAACCCTAAATGTCCCTTTCTACGATTATTACATAAGGCATGGTCATTAATTGCACGTGACTTCCGGCATCCAGTTGATGTTGATTTTAGCTAACAAATACTATCACAATACTATTGAGGTCAACCATTAAAGGCCACCGCCCTCAATAACACTGTTGTTGACAACAACCTATTAATAATGATCCATTAATCAAACATGATAAAACTTTATATCACCCTAAGCAGGCGATAAGATAGACTAGATAGAAAAGTAAATCGACAATATCAACGAATCATTCATGCATCATAAATAAAAACTGATTAACATATTTTCATGAGCAAATGGTACTAATAAATAGATATAAGATATTTGACTTCACAACTATAGCTCTGGTATCAATAGTAAGCATAAAAATCATCCTTATACTATTATGCAAAAAACTTTAATATCAAAATCTAAAATCTAAAATCAAATAATAATATATTTAAATTTACGATATATATATTTTAATACTACTTAAAAATCATTTATCTAATCTGTGGGCATACTATCATCAAATTCAAAAGCTCTAGTAATATCGATTTATAAGGAGAACTAGATTCGCTTTCTCCTCTCTTCTTATTTTTCACATGACCATTATTGACGATAAATTTATGAATAAAATTGAGATGAAAGAAGATACATAATCTCTTATCACGTAACTAAAAGGAGATGAGAGAAGATCTATAACTTTTCAATCATGTCATATATCTAATTACAAATGCCATCCAATTTTTTCCCTTATGCTTAATTATATACTTTGATCCTTATCAATATATAACAATACATATATTACTATGCAACAGATGATTCAGAGACCCCCCTAATATAGTCTATCAAGTAGAATTATTATTGTATGAGTCTTTTAAATTATCCTCGTGTCATATCATGGACTCGCAAATATGTGTTCTATTATGCTAGAGCATGATTTGTCATTGCATTTATCAAAAATAAAGAAATTTTATCTTCAATTGCTGAAACTTTATCAGAAATAAAAGAATGGATCGTTGTGCCCGAAATCATTTAAAATAAAATGATTACCAAACAATAATGATAACCACAACCCATAATTAATCTGATGCAAATATATGCAATACGCACATTCAATAAAAGTCTAGCCTCACTACGTCATTCAAGGAGGGAAATAATATAATCAATGCTTCCACTTGGATACATCTTGGTTTATTAGATAATGAATACTTATTATAAAATTCATCACTTAATTTTATCATCAAAATCTAACATTTAATAAGTGGATATTATTATACTTTAATTGGAAAATAGTGATGAGTATGATGTTCGATGACAAAACACACTGTCCTTGATGTTTCTTATTTTCCTCGAGCTCTCTTAGTTTCTTAAGTTTTCTGTTAAAACTCCATGAACTCCATGCTACTTTCCGATCCATGTTAGTGGCTATAACCTGCTCGATCAAGTTGACACCATCCAATCGGTTCCGAGCAAGACAGATGCCAGAAAGGACCTCTGCCAATCTATGTGGAAAGAAATGGAAAATGCTTGTTCAAAGGAAATGGACCTTCGACACAGATTAAGTACTCACTCAGTGCAACTCATTAGTGAATAATCTATCACTCCAGGTAACTCTTTTAACACCAAGGCATCTACCTCTGAAACATGGACACAAGATAGCTAATGAGAAAACCACCAATCCAACAGAAATATGTTCTAATGTTGTACACACGTTAGGTCTACGGTTCCAAATTGGGCTATTGATGCTGAAACACGACACATGATAGCCTTCTTATTCATGCTGGTTGAGGAACTCAAACAAACTTCCTTCTTACCGATCCTGTAGGAATAACACAAAATCATTGTTTCATTCTTACTTGTTGGGGTATTCCAAATCACCGTTTATCCCCGAAGGCCATATTCCGATTTCCGAGTAACC
Source organism: Musa balbisiana (assembly GCA_004837865.1). Classification (NCBI taxonomy): domain Eukaryota; kingdom Viridiplantae; phylum Streptophyta; class Magnoliopsida; order Zingiberales; family Musaceae; genus Musa; species Musa balbisiana. The sequence continues at coordinate 36,865,400 of CM017193.1, forward strand.
ATCCTCGGTCGCACATGCTCTGAACATTCCTGTTGTATTAAAAGGCATAGTCACCTCTCCATTTGCAGACACCGCAACAAGGCCAACATTACCTTTTGGCGTTCTCTCAATAACATAGGCTGCTGCTTCCTTCAGAGAAAGCCCCTTGTATTCCATCAGGGCAGCAACATCCCGAGCAACAGTAGCTTGGATAATGGATTCACCTTTGCCAGTAGCAGAGACTGCACAGTATGAATTGGCATAAGTTCCTGCACCTATGATTGGAGTGTCTCCTATCCTCCCGACCATCTTGTTCACCAACCCTCCAGTAGATGTCGCTGAAGCCAAGATTCCATGGCCATCAACTGCGACACATCCAACAGTCCCTATTTGGCTGTCACCTATGCTACTTGGTATGGCTCCTTTAATGGGCTGGGTATAATCAATCTGCAAAGTGAATTTATATGAATATTAATGGTGACAATGCAAACGCACATTGCTACATGCCAGAGAATAGTCTCTCAAATCCATTAGCATCTTGACAAATGGATATGATGGTTACAAATGCATGGGAGGTGGAGGTTTCACAATGTTTCTTATGCATTTAAGTTTCAAATAAGTGACAAACCCAGGTCTATGCTCTTAATGAAAGAAATTAATCAACTGAAATTTAACAGATAATAATGCATCACTAATTAAGCTCTGCAATAACAAAAGCCTTCCAGAATCCTAGTAATTCAAATTTGAAATACAAGGTGAACTGCATCGTGAGATAATGTTCAAAAGCACACCTGTACTCTTTTTGCTTCTTTTGCATTTTTCAGCCTCTCAACATTTTCTGGAGTGATGAAATGGCTTGAATGTGCAGTTTCTACACCCTAAAGATTCAACATAACCCATCAGAAAGACACTCAGATAAATATCTTACAACTTAATACAAGCAATTTGCTCACCATGGTCGTAAACAAAAATTATAAAATATGAAGACGTACTTTAGTGCTCATCAAAGTAAACATTGACATGCAACTCTAGGAACCACATTTAATGCTTGCAGCATTGTGAGTGTCACAAGCAATTTTTTAATGCCCAAGAATACAGAATTGAGGATACAACAAATTTTGCCACAAAAGAAAATAGAGAACTTGAATTAATTACTCTAGTTTATTAATATATATATATATATATATATATATGTATGTATGTATGTATGTATGTATACACATATATATATACACAGATATATATACATATGTATATATAATATATAAATATATATACACATATATATATACACATATGTATATATACATATGTATACACACATATATATATATACATATATATACATACATATATATATACATACATACATATATACACACATACATACATACATACATATATACATATATATACATATATATATATACATATATATACAGAAGATTCTTTATGGGAGCTAGAGACTTAATTCTCATGTATGATTCAATAAGAATGCAACTGCATTCCATGTGAATATGGTACCAGCAAACAGTAAGTATCTCAGTTACTGAAATATGGAGACATATAATTAAAGTGTGCTGTAATAGCATCCAAATGTCTGCTCTTCATTGAGATAATTGTTCTGTACACACACACATGGTGGGAAAGCAGATTGGTTGTTGATTTGGATGTTCTTTTTAGTTACACCTTGACAAACAATTACTTCTCCGGTTTCTGAATAAGTTAGTTTCCATAAAAAGCATTCGTTTCACTTTCATCATCTTCTTGTTTCCCAAAATATAGGAAGCTGATGAATCTACAAGGTCACAATTTGAAGAAAATATTATAAGCCTAACTTCCAAATCTGAAATTTATGTCAAGTTGATTTATGGTTTCTTTAAGAACTCGATGAAGTGAGACTTACAGAGTCAGAAACTGTATAAGCAAAAAGTAAAGATAAAAGGGGCCAGAAGTGGTTTTCTGGCAAGACCCCTTTGATGCCCAAGATAGAAAATACAGGTAAAGGAGGAGAAAACTCAGGGCAAAGCAACAGATGGGAATCTTATACCACTGCATTAAAGGTGTTGAATCTTTATACAGGCTTCACAAGACTAACCCCATGTTAGAAAAAAAGCATTAAGATTTAGGGACCTTGCATGACTCAACTTTCCTTGTTGCCAAATCTTGAGCTATCATTATATGTGATTATAGCCTATCAGAAAAGAACATATCCCAGAGAACTAGGAGATCTGCTTGAACCATGCTTATTAAAAATTGGAATCCTACTTTGAATACATTTGGCTAGCTAGATAGAAACCAGTCAGACTAGCCCAAATCCAGTTAGGAATTCCTATCCTGGCTGGACCTCAACTGAGTGCTGTAGTGATCTAGCCACAAATTACCCTGTGTTTAGGTAATGAAGCTACTCATCACACTTACTATCTACTCACAAGCCTAACCTTGTTAGGCTTTAGCAGAAGCAGTAGATTTGAGTAGAAGGAATATGCCTCAGCATATGTAGAGACGCTAAGCTAAAGAGCTCACAGCTAAGCATGAATTGCCTTTACTCCAAAAAGAAATTATAGAACAGGAGATCTAATTAGGAAGGCTAATCTGAACTGAAATTAGACTACACGAGAATAAAACAGGATGAGATCAACTGGATTCTAAAATGAGTATGTCTCAGTAACAACTGAAGAGAGAATATGTTACCCTTCATTAATGATGGAAGGCCATAAGTATATCATGATTTGCAGGCATCAGATGCAATCACTCCTGGAGCACTAGGTTGAGCACTCAAATATTGCAACTAAATGATGTGTCACAATGAAGTGGATGAAAAGATTTTTTGTTTTCATTTGTGAAATTGCATCTCCCATTGGCAGGAAATTGACCATCCAAAGTGGATAGAGAGGATGAGTTCAAATGTTAAACAGTTAAAGAGGAGAAGAAGATTAGGGACTTAGTCATTTCCTTTACTCAACATTATTAATCATTCAACCTCCATCAACTTCAAGAAACTACCACCAAGTCTAACTCTATAAGGCAATCACCAGCAATGTCCTTTTCTTATTGAGAGTGCACCTATGATCTTTCTATGAAGACAACAAAAGAGACAAAAAAGAGGCCCAAGCCCAACTCACAAAAGCTTTTATCAGTTCAGAAGTCAGTTGTCAAACCTGGACTGTGAGAATAGCCCGACTACGTTTGGAGCCTGAATCTTGATGCAATGCAAGAACCATCACCCACACCAATCTTCAAGAGTGGAGAAGAAAGGAGAGGAAAGGTCAAGGACAAGGATCCTTGATGTAGAGCTGGACCTTTTCACCTCGTTCAACAATAGAAGACCCTTGTCAGGGATGTCCCTGACATGATCCCTCCGAGGGGTTATGGGACAGTCAAAAGAGAGACCTATGTGGAGAGTATCTTCCATTTCAATTTGTACTAACATGGTAGATATGGTCATGTTTTATTGTCTTTTTTACTCTGCTAATGTCCACATGCCAACCCGATTGGGGGTGAACATTGTCCTTATCAGTTTTCATAAAGGGTGAGTTTGGTATTAACTGGATTTATTTCTATAAGAGCTTTTGTTGAAACAGGTGGTACCCTAAAAGGTGAGTTCCTTGAAGCCCTATTGTCCCTTCTTTCATCTTTGTCAGGAGAGCAAACAATTTCCTTGGCTATCTTAAGGGTATGTTATTGGAGGACTGAGACAAACTAAGCTATGATTCCTGATGAGTTCTCACTCTTCTATAGTGACAACAAACCATGAAATGTAGGGGAAGGATTGATCGATAAACTAAGCTACGACTCCTATTGAGTTATCACTCTGCTACAGTGACAACAAACCATGAAATGCAGGGGAACGATCAATTAATGGATTTAAAGAGGTCGAAAAGGAGATTATCAAGGAGAGAGAATATACATGAAATTCAGCAATCGAAAGCAAAACAGGTGGAAATCGATATCAATGGAGGGAAGAAGAGTTTTGCAGGGCTTACACAAGCCTTAGTGGTGCTCTCAATTGGAAAAGAACCTCAATGATGATCAACTAAAGGTATTTAGCTTGGTGTTACTTTGCCAGAGAAGATGAAAAGGATAAAAGACAAAATAGTCTCAAAATGGAGATGGGAATTAGCCATTCTTCTCCTATCATATAGTTCAATCAATGGCCCAAATCATCTTTACCTTTCGTCATGGATTCTCTTCTAAGTGTCCTTCTCAAGCCTCTAGTCTTCACATAAATATTTAGGTAGACGAGAGAGTGGCGGATGAGTGATATAAGTATCACCAACAAGTCTTATCTAGGTCCTAACTGACAAAGTTATAATTGGACTTGTATAAGTTCCACCTATTGTTGATCAATCTAGCTAGCCTTGGATTTATCTTTGGATAAGACTCTAATTTCCAAACAAGCATGATCAAGTCAAAATCTTCTGAATCCTAGGATTTTCTTTCGTAATATAACTCTAACCATAACTCATAATTAAACAACTAGAAAGTTTAAATGTGCTAGCGCTCATCAAACAATCTATCCTTCCAAACCCAATATAAATACCCAACTTGGAGTAAATTTATATAATGCCTTAGTCCATATCGCTCTTCCAAAAAAAAATCTCTTTTACTCACATCTTTGGAATAGGCATCAAAGGGATTTTGCTAAATTTCCCCCTTTAGTCCTTGATGCTAGTTCATGATCCAAATCACCTCATCCTCATCCAATTTTTACCCATCAACAAAATTCTTTCATGATTGGTAATTATGACAATTAAGATTTAATTTGGTTTTTCTTAGTTTGGTCCTTAATTGTTCTTTTGGAAACCTTCATTCATGTCCAAAGTACTTTCACTTTGGTCTCTAGTCTATTATTGAAAATGACCCTACTATCTTGATTTATTTTTTTCATTTCTTTATCAATTACACTGCTCAACATAGGCTTCTTCAGACTTGTTTTTGATTTTTATATCAGCAGTGTCACTGGTAAAATAACCTTCATGGTAAAGTAATGGTTGAACAAATTAGCCACTACTTGTTTTCCACGAGACATGATACTTTCCATGTTCTGAAATATACTGTTGTCATCATATAACAATCCACAAAATTATCACAATGTTCATCTCCAATTGTGCAAATAGCACTACATAATATAACTGCATTATTGGCTAAGGTATAAGGAATAAGACTGTCTCACATCCCAAAAGTTCTTATAAAAGGCTCACCCATGTGCACCCAGATTTTCTCATTGTTAATTAGCAATTTCCAACTGTACATAAGCAATACGATGATCTTGCAAACATGCTTACAAGTGGCCTACATAAGCTTTATTAGACTGTTTATGGAAATTAGGTAGAATACAAAGTTTTGATTTTCCAATTTTCTGTCAGATCGAAGAGATTAACAACTCGAATTGGTCGAAAACTAGTATCTTGACAAAATAAACATAAACAGCTAGCATAAGAGACACCTTAATCAACAACTTCTGTTAAATTTAAAGGCATTGCATTTAAACCTCTAACTTTAACAGGAAATTTAAGAAAAAATATGGTGGTGTTTGATGACTTAACTTGCTCCCTTGCAAATGCCTCAGCACCATCAAATGCCAAATAAATATGTGGAGTTCTCTCCATGACAAGTCGTGCAAGAGATATAGCATTAACAACAGTAGAAAGACCTGAGACAGCTCCGCATTTCTTAGTGTTACCATCCATGATACATGCTTCCATCTCCACCGTACCATTCGTAGTCAAAACAGAACCTTTGCCAGCATTGAAGCATGGGCTGTTTTCTAGCTCACGAACCTGTATAACATTTTCCGATTAGTCCAAAGGAAGTAGATATTGGAAGTTAGAACACCATAATTAAAAAATAATAATTTTAATGACAGGATATCATTATCTTTTAACCCAGTATGTAGAGTAATTGAGTAAACTGAACATCATTCAAAAATAAATTGAGGTCCTGCTGCTTGTATCAAAACAATTGCAATGTGAATCTAAATAGGGGTAGTAAGACACCCATTGCATAACATGAGGCAAAGAATCAGAACACTTCATATGCAAAGAACAGGGCAACGACGAGACAAGAAATAAATATTATATGCACCAATCCATGACAAACAAACAGTATGTTAGCACTTTTTATCACACAACAATAAAAAGAAAAAAAAAGGTTGGAAGTACATATTATAGAACCTGTAATCTTTAATAGGCTAGTGAAGTACTGCAATCTACATGTTACCAAATGCATAATGTCTAGGAAGATCAGGTAGCACTCAATTTTTATATTGTCTTTCTTAAATGTCACCAAAGAGTGGAGGGATCTTGAGGTACAAGACTGTCAAGTTCGACGTCCAACAACAATATGATTATAAAACAGAATGATGGAAGCTTAATATAAGATGTAAAGGACGACAGTATTTAGCATTGTTGTACTATCGCAAGCACTATTCTATTCAAATGGATATATGCTATAATAAAGAGATACAATCTGGTTTCTCTAACTACAGTGAACGTTTTGGCGATGAGAGACTCTCATGTGCCTAGTGAGTAAAAGGTCAGAAACAGCATATTATCCAACTAGGCAAATTTGCAAAACTTTCTAACTTGAGGCAGTAAGGCAGCAGGAAATGGACGCCCTCTGAAGCATTGAACTTCAGAAGAACAATTAAACCGTTCAAATGTCAGATCCTGGCCGTGAAGCCCTAATTTTGCATATGCACTTTGCGTCTCGATCTTTTAGATCTCCAGTGATTTCCAATCATAACTATGACCGACTAATGGCAGCTATTCTGCCCATCCAGTCATATCAATTGCATGTAACCCAGAGTAATTAGAAATATATATATATACAACAGGCATCTCCAAAATCCAAATGTCACCGCGCTAAAGCATCGACACGAACGAGCAAATATTGATGAATACGATCCAAATGCATGTATGTTATCAATACAACGGAATGAGCAGTATAAATTGTAAGAACATTCATGAAAACAGAAAGGTAAAAGTGAGAGTGGTGCACGAGACGGTATGAAACCAGGGGAGGGAGAGTGGTACCACGAGCTCGACGACGTCGAGTGGCGGTCGGTTGGCTTTGAGGGCGGCGACGCCGAGTTCGAGGCAGTGGCGGAGGGCGGCCTCCCTCGGCGCTCGCCGCTCCGCCGGGAGCGACAGCGGGATGTCGCCGGCGCCGCCGTGGAGTGCTATCGCCCAGCCCATCCGTCTATCCCTCACTGCTGACTTAGACTGGTGAGAATATGACCCCGATGTCATTTATAGATCAAATTTCGTTGGATTCCTAATTATTAATATTATCGCAAATCTGTCACATGAATGTGATTTGATTATTTTTTTATCATTTACATCGCTTTGGACGCGAGCAGTTGGATCACGAGGACAGCGCTCCCAAAGTTGGATCGGATCCCGGCTTTTCCCCCTGAGACGTATCTGATGAAAGCAGACTTGCAACTCTATGCTTAAAATGTTCCTTCGGACGGCTACTATAACACCGAGCTCGGAGGAAGGTATGTATGACATGGGAAAGTAAATTAATGCCGACGCACTAGATGGCATACGACACATGGCTCTCCTTTGGAAGTCCAGCTCAAACTTACGTGTACACCACCATTCCCATTCGAAGGATTCAAAGTGCGTGAATTGACTTGGAGGAACATGAACGCTACACATTTGGGGAAATCACATCAAAGACGATATGAAGTGATTCACAGAGTCACATCGAAACGAAAGAATTTTTATGAGAATATAATATTTTAAGAAAATAGAGATTGGAAATTTATTACCACCCAAGCAAAGCGTTGATGGTAATTACTATGAAAAAAGATTGATTGGTGACTCAGGTCCGAGAACAGCACCTCGGGGTATGCGTCATCGCCGGAGGTGCTTTATTCATGACTTATCAAATTCATTCTTGATCTCTAATTCCTTATCTATAAGAGTGAATCTTAGGGAATTAAAAGAGGAGACGATGTGACATCCGCATCCAAGGCACACCCTCTCTTGTCGAGAATGTCGAACCACCTCCACCTGAGCCAACTTCTCTAGCTCATCGAGTGATTGACCCCAAATCATAATTTCAATCGGAGCCTAAGCAGAGATATTATAATCCTAGGGGGGTCATTCAAAAGCACAAGATCTCTGGGTGAACCGACTAACTAGCCCTCGTGAGCCAAGTCAGATAGCATCATGATAGAATCTTGTCTAGACTAATGTAAGCACAAGTCGACCCTCGTTCGTTACCATGAACATGATCGATCTCCTCGATCTAGTCGAAAGGAAGCCACTAGAGTCGAGATGGGAGGAGCTCAAGGCCTCCGAGGTCATTTGGAAGGATGATCCCCGGAAAACATTTAAGGGGTGCGACGCTAATCACTCCTCTAGTGAAGGAGATATATATATGTATACTCAATGTCATCCAAGACATTGATTGAGGTAATCGTCGAGTGGACGATCATGGTAAGTGGTATCTCATACTTTCACCCCTCAATTATTTTCTTTCTCTCTCTCTTTCTCTCTCAACTTAATCTTCCTCCCTTTGCAACACAATCGGTACCTTATGGAGCTAGTCATTTGAGTCCGCGACTCGAGAGTCATGATCTCTAAATAAGCTAAAGAGATTAATTGACTCTCGGATAAGGGGCTGAGCTAAAGAAGATCCACAAGTTGTCTCTTAACTTGAGAAGCGAGTGGCTGAGCTTGAAGGCTACTTTATTGAGGAGTGGCTTAAGCAACTCCAATAGAATAATACCTCTAGGGCGGAGTAATTGAAGACTATGCTTAAGCAATTCCGAACGATAGTGGACGGACTACTGCAACACCAAGCTATAATAAAAGAGCTAAAGGAGCAGCTCGAGGAGCAAGACTACCAAATCAGGGAGTTGGATAAGCAACTAATGGTTGAGATGGCTCTGCTGTCGAAATAGGAGTTCGATACGATCGAGCCATACAAATCATCGATTGACTTTAAGAAGGAGCTATTACGGTTGAGAGAATCCTTCAAACATGGGTATCTCCTCGCTTTAGCCCAATTCAAAACGAGGCATTCGGGGGGTGGAGGTCGAGAATAATACCTTCATCTCGATGCAGTTGAAAGTCTCATTCAACGACAACTCCCTTGGCACCTATGGCATTATAGTTGCCTCGACCACCTTGGTTGTTGAACCATCCCCCACTTTGCAAGTTACAACTTCGACAGAATAAAATGTACTTATTTTTCTTCTTTTTAACTGTGTCGAGAACCTTTTGACATGTAATAGCCTAACTCATACATTGTATGAAATTTTTACTTTAAGAATGGAAATTTCTCTTACAAGTTGTCTATCAATGTAGCTTTCAGAATTTTTACGAGTTGCTTATCAGTGTAACACCTTGGCACAAGGTCGGATTGTTTACCATATGAAAATAATAAAAAATCTTATATTTAAAGAGCAGAACTATCAAAAGGATATAAATTAGAATTAAATGAATTTATAAGAGTAAAACTATAATTTCAATAAAAAAACTCTGAATGACATTCTGGCCACTGCACGAGGCACGATCACCATCGTGCGTGGCCGTCAAGGCATCGCAGACGTCGTCAGCGATTGTTGCACGAGACACGATCGTCGTCTGTGTGAGGCATCACAGTCATTGTCCGTGATTACTACATGAGGCGTGCAAGTAGAGGGTCTTATCCAATTATTCATATAAGTTCTTAGGATGTCATATCCTTTTATAGGCGAGAGTAGAGGTTCTATGATAAGTAATTAGGAGTCTTCTTCGATCAAGATTATCTCTTAAGGAATCCTATCATAATTGAACTTTCTTTCTATTTTAGCTAATAACCATAATAACTAATGCTTGGATTATCTTTGGATGCTAATATTCTCAATTTAACAAAATTATGTGAATAATCCTTTAATTTGGATACTATTTCAAGTTGGACTCTTTTTTTTATCAAATTGATGATCGAATTGTAATTACTTAACAATCAAATGTTGTTATCTATCCAATATATAATTGAAAGATAAGTTATAGTTACAATCAGCTTAACTTTTTAGCCAACTTAAGTTCAACAATCCACATAATATCTAAAAGACATATCAATTACCATTAAAAATCGATATGTAAATCTTAGTTCCCTAAATATGTTTTTTATTTCGTTTTCGTTTGATTTGATTGGTAGGACTTACCGTCAAGTGCACAAAAAAAATTAAACTGACTGGAATTAACACATCAGTTTTCCATTAACAATCAATTCTGACAAAAAAAAAATCCAAGGATATGATTGCTCTATAATCATATTTAGAGAATAAGTTTGATTTAGAAAAATAAGGACCAACTTGAACACAACATAAGTAATTTAGCTTTTCAATTTCGATATGATTCCGCAAACCTAAGAGGTATAGTGCTCCTTGCCCAAGCCTTTTATTCACTTAATTACACCTCCAAAAATGATGGAATTACTAGCATTTAGCTCAAATTTACCACAGTGTGGACATGAAGCCTTTTTTTTTTCCATTGCTGGATGATAACTTGTTGACTCAAGCTGAGCTTGTTTTTTCTTTTTTTGTTTTTGCTACTTTGAAGACAACAGATGCTGTTACAAGTCAAAATTCCAACTGCTTTAGTCTGGATCAAGCATAGCCTAAATTAAAATCATCACTACTGAAATAAACTTCATCATAACAATTTCCCAAAAGGAACCAAAAAAGCATTGAGAACCATCCAAGTGGAGAAGTACAGACTTCCAAAAATAAATGTCTTCAGTATCAACTCAGGTTTAAAAAGGATCCGAATCATGGAACTGCAAAGATATCCAAGCTTCACATGAAAGCCCAAAATTTAGGAAAAGTATAAATAGGAGTTACATCTAGAAAGCATAAATCGAAAACACTACTGAGACAGCAATTGATATGATTATGTTGGCTACTCTTATCACCCCTTGGCTGATGGGTTGAGCTCATCCCAAGCCTCAATCCATGTAACCATAGCATCTGCAAGCTTGTTGAAATAAGGGTCAATCTTCCCCAGCTTTTCTCTCACCTGCTTGGACAGTTCAACATAGCATTTTTGCACAGTGCTGCAATCCTTTGAGAGTACAACCGATTGGAAGAAGGGGATCAACTCTTCTTGCCAGAAGATGCCGTTGTACTCCTTTTTCAAATTCACAAATGGGTTGCTAGCTTTGCTGTGCCAGATATAGGGTAAGCCAGTCTTGACTCCAAGTCCCAAATGATCACAGATCACCTAAATCATCATCAACTAGATATTGATCAGATTGATTAAACAACCAAAGTTCCTGAGCGTAATTCTAGATTTTTCACTTAAGCAGAATCAACACATACTAAATTTAAGATATTATGGCAACCTTTATCTGAGAGTCTAATATAGAATCGGTCCATACAACAGAACAGCAAGAACTAGAGGAGAAATGCTGACCTTGGTACACCATCCAGCCCACATATCATCGTAACGCCCGATAGGCTGGCCATCACCCATAAGTCCAAAGTACATTGCAGGACCAATGAGCTCACGGTCGAAAGCCAGATTCATTCCACACATAGGAAACAAGGTTCCCTTGGGTATCGTGAGAATTGCATCAACATACCTGATAAACACAAGACATACTAGTCAAGAATAAGCTTTTGCAGTAGAGAAACAAGGCGCCAATGGTATAAGGTCATATATTCCAATGTTAAGTACCTAGTGTTCCTCTCACGAGGCTTGACAAGCTGCGTCGGAGCATCGTAGTCAGGAATGTTCAGCCACAGGCCATGAGAAACAGCTGTTTGAGCACCTTCACGTAGGCTGAAGGGATATCCACGAACAAAGTCTGCGCCTTCTCGGTATGGATCATACAAAGTGTTGAAGAAGTAGGGAGTTGATGGGGTCAGGAGATTCTTAATGTGCTGTTCAAGTGCATTAATCTCCTTGCCAGAGGGATCTTTAGCAACCTATTTAGAATGACAGAACACAGGAGATGATGATATAGAACCACACGAGCTGCAATGCAGGAATTTAAAAAAACTAAAGATACATTTACATGACAGATCATCCACATGCAACCACTAATCTTCCAGAACTCCAAACTTTTTACGCATATAAGATTTGCTAATTGTATTCATGTGACACTCAAATATCAGATGAAATCATACTCAAATGGCCAAGCTGAGACCACAAACCACACGAGACATAAATGCAAGAGTCTTTTTTCTTATTATCTTATATTCAGAAACAAAGGTTGTGATTTTAGTGAAATATTTCATATATATTAAGATCACAACCTGAGGCTTGAAAGGTCTGACCCAAACCAGTAGCTTGTGAATGAAGATCTCACTACCTATTTAAGGTGACAGAAGATACTAGATTATGATATAGGATCATATAAGCTGTGATAACAGTAGGAATCTCATCAACTAACATGAGCTTACATGACAGATCAGAAAAAATGCTCCACACTAAGCAACCAATCTTCCAAAAGTAATAAAAACTTTTCATGCATATAGCATTTGCTAATTGTATCCACATGGCAGTCAAATATCAGGTTAAATTATAATGGACTCACAAACCTGGGATCAGAAACCACAGAGAAACTGTTTTCTTATTATCTTTCTTAGATCAAGAAATCAAGGCTTGTGATTATAGTTATATATATTGCATATATTATAAGATCACATCCAGAGGCTTAAAACAAAATGTAATTCAAACCTGCAGCCTAAGAGTGAAAATGGTGGCATCATTTGATTGAAGAATTTTGCAAAGTTAATAATTACAAGAAACAAAAGAGAACCAAGATACAAACGTTCATGGATAATCATAACAAAGAAGTGAATCAGGCGAGTCTAAATCTAATAGAAGCATAAGAAATTGCTGGAATAAAAGTTAAAAGGACCAACAATCTAGTGATGATGTACATGAAACTAAAATATAGCAAGAGAGACTGCAAAAGAACCAACAACTGGATTATTAAATAACTTTGATGACTTAGAACATGTAGATCTAGCATGCTGTATGGGCAACTACTAAACGAATACCTAGATCTACCTTGTGCACTTGAGAATTAAAACCAAGAAACCGTCGTTGACATGTCTTTTCCACAGAAATTTAGAGAAATCGAACTCTAAAAGGAAATCAGATCTGTCCAAAAAGTAAACACCTAATTCAGTCTGCAGGTGTTTTAAGAAAAAACAGAAAATTTTCGGAGAAAGAAAAAGGGAAAGACGAAACTGAGTAAAAGATTGCGTCTTTTTCTCACTCGGACACCCAACCCTCCCAAAGAATTCCAGATCTAGAAGCGAGAACAAAGAAAGCGGGGGATCGAAGCGGAAGCACTTACGAAGCAGTCGTCGTCGATGGTGTAGATGTACTTCTTCTTAGAGACCATGTAGCCGAAGCATCGGCAGGCGGAGTCCTTGAAGGAGATACAGGAGGACTTGGGGCCGAGGATGCGGTTGATGTCGTTGCGGTTGTAGAGCTCGTAGTCGAACCCTTCCGGCACCTTGATCGTCTTGCTCGGATCCCCATCCTGCACGATGATCAGGTGGTAGGGCTGGAAGAAGGGCCGCCACATCTCCAGGAAGTCCAGGTTCCGAATCGTCGGGATCACGATGTCCAGCTCGTCCTTCAGCAACGGCGTGTTGGGGATCGACGAAGATGAAGATTCCTTGCCCGCCATTTCTCTTCTCCTCGATCGATCCAGGAACAATAGTCACCAGATCGACCAGGGACGAGGAGGAGGAGGAGGAGGAAGAAAGAAAAGGCGGCGTTTCCTATTTCCCACCACTCTTTGGGAAGAGATCTCACTCGCCGTTCGTTATATAGAAGGCCGAGGCCGTGTCGGCACCCGGCTGGATCAATAAAATCGTTGGTCCGCGCGGCGGTGAGAGAATGACGGAGGTGTGGAGAAATACATGGACGGATCGATGGAGTTCGTATCGAAGAATGGACAGCGGATATGACCCGCAGGTGGAGCTCATCAATGCGGTCAGTATACGAGCTAGGAGACGGGTAAGGGTTGGTTCCCGGAACCGACGACGCGGTCGTCAAGCGTCGCTTAGGATCACGGCCGGTGACCGCATCTGCTGCTATTGTAGATGTGAGTAGCATTAATATGTATCATTTATATCAGTTGCGTTAAGAATAATAGAATCCGGCAACCTCCGACCTAAGGGTGCGGTCTCATCGTGTCCGTGTGAAGAATGCATCAACGTGGACCAAACTATACGGCTTTTCCATTGTCTTTTCTACCTAACGTTCGACTTAATAGAAACCAAATGAAAGGTGGATCAAGTCAACTACGGCAGCAGCTGTTAGGTCACCATGATGTGGGGCATGAGCTGCCAAAGCGACATGATATTGACCAAATCAGTCATGTTGCCCAACTCGAACAAGTCATCAAAGACGGATATTACATGAAGTCAACGATAGATCGGATGGATCTGAACGAATCAAAAAAAAAAAAATTGACTCAGCCCCTCAGACCATTTGGTTCACTAATTAGACCGTTGATGACTCAAAAAGACCAAAATATTCTTAACTTTTAATTTATTTTTTGTTATAGGAATAAAAGAGAAAAAACATTATTATTTTTATCAAACTCTAATCCCTCAACATTCTACTCTGTTATAATTGTCAGTAATCATCCTATTTATGATCTTATCTTTATGTTTTATAAGCATATTTTATTTTATTTTATTTTTAGAAAAATATTAAGTTTATAATATGATTGATTAATCTATAGATTCAACTAGCGACGTGTTGATCCTCAACTCGATGAGATCGATACGACAACAGTAGCTGTAGTAGTTATAAATAGGGTAATTTATAGAAAAAGAGTTTTAACCAGATGACATCTCTTTATTTATTTTTATTTAGGATTTTTTAATTTAGATATAAATATCCTTAATTTTTATAAAATTTTAAACTCTTAATGATGAGATAACAAAGGAAAGAGAGGAGGAGATAAAGTTTTAATTGAATTGATCTCAAATTAATTTAGATTTAATTAAAATTTTATAAATGAAAAGGTCATCGATTAAAATAGAAGCACGACAAGGAGTTCAATGATAATCACTATCATCTATCTTCTTCGTCTTCTCTTTTAGTAGTATCCTTTCCGTACTTAAAATTAAAAAAAAACTATTATTTAAATTAGTTTTCTTTTATTACATTAATTTATGTAGAAAATATATCAATTGGTACATAAAAAAGCTACCTACCACCAACCATTGCTTGTACTGACAGGAGTAAGCAGTAGTAGCCGTAGAGAAAGATGGGTGGCATGTTGAGGGTACCACATCACATGGAACAGCTGGAGATTGATTCTTATGAGCGAGAGAGGATGCAAGTCAAATGTGAAACGTAGGTGGAAGGCAATGTTGCGGGTTGGCCACACCAACGCCTCTCAGTTCTCCATTCTTAAGTTGGAAGCTCGTTCCACATGGAACATGAAGAAAGCATAGAATAAGAACATGCTCTATTTATAATACGATATGGATATAATGCCAGCCAAAAAATACCAGCAATTAGAGGTAAATAAATATGGGTTCGAAATTCAAATATTACTATTTATAATCCTATATTAAAAAATTTAAATCTTTCCAAGTTATCATTTTGTAAATAGATATATATGGCATCAATTTATAACTTAATTCTAATAAAATATTTTTACTCCATCCATACCTATAATCTCTTTTATTTCTTTCTTCTGCTTTATCTTTTTTGATTAATTATTGGAGGTGACATAAAATGATGAAAAAAAAATAGATGATGAAATGGAATAAATTGAAGATCAAAAAGGAAGAGATGAAAGGTAATTTTTGATATTTATTATAATAATATAATGATTTAACGTCTTTAAGGTTATGTACATTTTGTAATAATCTAGAAGATATTATCTTTTGGGTCAATTACATCATCGTAAAAGATAATTGATAGAACCAGTGATAATAGTGTGTATAAATGAAGGCTATGAGGAAGAAAAAAAAGAAAACAAAGAAGGTAAATATATAGTTAAAAGAGTGTGTACATTACCTAAATTAACTTTCTTCTTTTGAACTATGGAATGAATAGTCCTATAGAAATTGAACATGACATAGAAAAGGGTGTTGCTGATATTTCCATTTTGGAAGAGAAAGAAGGAACAATAACTTTCTGGAGAGGACATTCTTAATATCCAGATCCTGCAATAACATATATGCAGACCTTAATAGACAGCAAAAATGGTGGTCTAAGACCTTAACAGATTGCTATGTTTACCAAAGAAGAAAAGCTGAAACCTCAATAAGCCTATTGGGAAATATTGCTACAGGAGAACTGTCCTTCCGTGGCTTCGCTTCCATGGTTCATGCTGATAAGGCACATAGGGTTTCCCACAGTTAACATGATTCAGTACGATTGACGAACTATTATCATCAAAGCCAGCTCAACAAACTCGAGAAGAATAGGTTTAATCTTTTTAATCTAGCAGTTAGATGATGATCATAGATAACTCTCGTCCATTTACATTATATTCCAAGGGAAACAAATGCATGCATGAAATCCATCAGCTTTCTTATGTGTAATCGAAACTTCTTTTTGACCTTTACTTTGCCGAGTGCATTCTTTCGTTTCCAACAAAAAGCATGTCTCAATCAAGAGTCAGTCTCATGATAAGCATGGCTTAGGGCTCAACCTGAGGCCAGTAAAATCTGGGGGGATCAAAGGAAGGAATGTGGTGCAGAAAGATTGTCATCTCTCTTTTCTCGATCCTATGCTGCTCCCTTGACTGAACTCCATGGCTTTCAAACCCAGTGAATGGGCCAAGATCTTATATTGTTCTTTCATTTGTACCCACATAGGCAAGAACCTAGTAGGAGTGGAGGGGGGTGGGGAGAGCACAAGAAGAATAAGAGATAAGGGCGGCTGAAGTGAAGGAAAATGACCCATAGTTTGCTTTTAATTTCTAGACCTGAAGAACAGTCAGGATATTCAAATCCAGTGAAGATATTCTTGTTGGAGAAATAAAGCAAGCTTTAAAGGACCTGCAAAATATTCCTTGGGGATATGACAGCAGAAGGAAAGTACATGCATGGTATCTTGAAATTATATAAGTGGATTCTTATTCCTCAATCATTTGGTAGAGCTGTACAGCAAAGCAAAGAGCAAATCAGAGCATCCATGGAAAGAGAATGGGGACACTATTTGGACAAGAACTGCAACTGCAAGAGTGCAAACACTGAGGAGTTGCTTGCAAAAGTCCTAATCTTTGTGACTCTAACATGTCTTTTCTGAATCTTATTTTTGCTGAGACTAAGTGGATGATACTCATCATCCATTAACGTAGGTATGGAATTCGTTTTGTATTACTGTGTTAACACCAAAGAACTTAGAACACTGGCAATTATTAGAGACACCTGCAATGTATGTGTTGGAGACAAACATTCATTAAGCAGCACAGGTTAAGAATCTCAAATTTTCTGAACTTGCATTGGGAGATACTCAACACTGCTTATGTTTAAACTGATGACCAGAATATTTCAAGTTCAACAAGAAAATCCAAGAAGGCAAGGCGTTGACAAGCATACAGTGTTTGATACATAAATTATTTCTGAAAGAAATTTCTTTGATTGAAAAAAGAAAAAGCAGAGTTCATTGGTGAATATATCTATCTACATTATATCAAAAGGCTGAAAAATTACAAAAGTTTTTAGAGCTCTAAGTGCAGATCAAGTTGACAATACTTGAATTTTTTTATGACAGATATTCATTAATTGGAGTAGCAACATTTACCCTAAGATAGAACACATTTAGAAAGAAAAGGGAAGAGAAATGGCAGATTCAAGATCTAAATTTAAGATTTGCCGGAAGAGCTGAAACAGAATTGAGACAGAAACTCCATTTCCACATATACGAAGTTGAGTACATCACAAACTACGTAAAGGATAGCATGCAAAACCTAAACCTTCACCACTATTGACATCACACAGAAGCTGGGACTACCTAAATGGACAAAACCACATACAGTATCTACAAAGCAGCAAAGTCTGGAGACTAACTCCAAACATCGTACTTCCAAGCTCCATACTCACTGTATATTATTACTCTCAGAAAGCACTCAAGAGCAAGCCACCAGATCCAAACTTCAGTTTCTTGGGAAGGCCCTACAAACCAAAGGCTTCTTCATTTCAAGAGACATCTTCAAGCACTCGGACATGTCCACTGCACTCCCCTCGGAGACCCAAGTAAAGCTCTGAAGCAGCTGAGCCAACCACAAGTGAACGGTAGCCAATGCGAAGGCTTTCCCAGGACACACCCTCCTTCCAGCCCCAAAGGGCGCCAGCCTTAGGTCGCAACCCAGAATGCTTACGTTCTCCTCGGCAAATCGCTCGGGCTTGAATTCATCTGGGTCTTCCCAGATGCGCTCGTCATGGGTTATCGCCCACATGTTCACCATCGCCGTGGTCCCTGCAGGGATGAAGTGGTCACCGACGTAAGCGTCATGGACGGCGAGGCGAGCCCAGGAGAGAAGGGGGCCAGGTGGGTGCAGCCGTAGAGATTCTTTCACGATGAACTGGAGGTAAGGCAGGTTGGGGATGTCGGCGTCGGAGACGAGGCGCAAGGTTCCGACGACAGCATCGATTTCTGACTGCACCTTCGATTGTATGTCTTGGTGCAGCACCATTCTGGCCATGATCCATTCCAGAAGTATAGCAACAGTGTCAGTTCCTCTAAAGATCATTTCCTGTGGAAAAGAAAGCACCAACCAAGGTTTGATTTTAGGACTAAATAAGCAGTACTTAACTCCTCCTATGATTCTTCACTTTGTAAGCCAATATATATATATATATATATATATATATATATATATATAGGTATGTATGTATGTATGTATGTATGTATGTATGTATGTATGTATGTATAGTGGAACAGAGGAGAATGAAACATGACAATAGTTTTGGGGAAATTAATGATAAGAAGTGAAAGTAAGCTCACCCACAGAACAGCAACCATATCAGAATCAGAAAGCCTGTCTTCCTTCTCCAAATCTAACAACACATCAACAAAGTCACCAACCCCATTGACCGTATCTGCAGCAACTTGTCTTCGTCTGTGGTCTTCTATGATGCTGCCCACAAAAACATTGACCTTTGCCACGAGTCTCCTGCACCTCTTCCTGATACCTTGAGGATCCATCCACCTCAACATTGGGAAGTGGTCGCTCCAGTTGAACTTACCAAGTAGCTCATACCCTTCTGTGACCAGCTCTTCCAACTCCACGCCCTCGTGTTTCCCAAAATCGAATCTTTTGCCAAAAACGCTCATCATCACGTTGTTCAGGGACCCAAAGTGCAAAACTTTCTTCAACGCCACCACCCCATTCGTCTCCATGCTCGCCATTACGTCATGGATCATTTGCTGTCCTATGGCCCTACGGTGCTCACCAAAAGCCGCGATTCTTGCCGGACTGAACAAATAGGTGGCGGAGATCCTCCTGAGGGTGCGCCAGTAGTCGCCGAAAGGCGCGAAGCCCATTGCCCGGTGGAAGAGCAGCTCGTAGGCAGATTCCTTAACTGGTCGATCGGCGAAGGCCGAGCTGTTAAGGATCTCCCGGGCGGTGTCGGGGCGACTAGACACGACGAAGCAGGTGAGGCCGAAGGAGAAGGCCATCAAGTCAGCGGCTTTGAGAGACGCGGCGAGCCTGGCGAGGACCCGGTGGGCGGCGGAGCCAGATAGGCCGAGTACCATGCCAGGCGGACCGGGGATGGAGCGCCCCCCCCTGGAGAGCGCCCACGAGAGCCCGCCCGGGTAGAGGCAGATGACAGCGAGGGTTAAGATGACAACAACGGTGATCGACGGTAGCGCCGTAGCGTTTGAGACGAAGAGGAGGTAGAAAGCTGAGTCCACGACGGGGAAGAAACCCATCGACGGTGGTGGGACAGAGAGGACGGTGAGACGTTTGTGCGTTTGCAGAGGTGGGGAGGGCAAGGAGGGCGAATACAAGGAGTGGTTTCGAGGATCCAAACGAGCGCGTAATGAAGAGGAGAGATGTGAGAAGGGCGAGGGAAGAAGAGCGTCAGATAGCGCGCTTATATAGCTGTTAGAACGCCAACTCCCTGGTTTAAAATTTAACCCCGGTTTTTTCTCTTTCGTTCATGCATTAACCGCAGTTAAACGTGCTCTCTTGGGAACGGATTTAATCCATGATTTGAGAGACTTGTTTGATGAACGTATGGTGAGTCAGCGGCGGGTCGGGTTACGCGCGAAGACTTTACGATCTTTGCGTAGCGTCGAGATAGGATCGCCGTACGCTAAAGATACCGTCAGAATAAGGCAAACGGACAGCTGGGTTCGCAGGCAGTGAGCAGAAAACGTGGCGAAACCTAACGGCGGGCAGCTCAGCCCGACCACTCCTCCAACCGGAAAGCCGTCAGCCGGTTAAGGAACTCACATGACACGTTACCCGACTTGTTATTTGATTTAAAATGTGGGACCCCTTACGTGTAGGGAGTATCATTGGGCGTTAAGGAAACATTATTGTGGGCTTCAGCTATTTTACGCAAATATTTTCCCGCGTCTTAAACGTTTCGCATCCGACTATCTACCGACACCGGACCGGCGCGTGAGACCCACTTGTGGGACCACAATCTCAACAAACCACAGTCTAGAATGTTCAGTGGCAGTCGACAATCGGGTACGAGAAGATATTTTGTTGCCTTTTCCCCTCCTGATCGTTCCTTCCTCTCAAGACGTAACGGTAAGGATGTGGACGCGAGGCCGCAGGCGTGGGGATTGGGTCCCGCAGCGGCGGCGGCAGCTGGCACGCAAACCGAGTCGTCCCCCACCAACCTTTTTCTCGCGATTCTTCCCGCGCCGTCGCCGTACGGCACGCGGGCGGCGGCCACGCGATCTTCGCTTCCGTTACCGCCGCCGCCGCCCCCCCCCACCCCCAAAAAATATATCTGAGCACGCCGTACGTACTGATGATGCCGAGGAATACTTCTCCTACGCATTAATCATTCACCCGGCGCGGACCTTGAGTGGGTCCCATGGGGCCCGCATCGAAAGGCTCGTACACGAAGCAGTGGTTCCCGAAACGCGAGATTTGTGATGGGCGGGGAGACCGACAGGAGTGGTGGCGACGGGTGGAGGGATGCGGGCGGGTGGTAGAGTAACTTTGGGGGTGATGGCGGTGTGTGTGGGGAGATTGTGTTAGACGGCGCAAAGCCCCCACTGATGAGGCGGAGCCCCATCCGTCGTGTTTCTCTTGATGTGACCATGGCTGGGCCACGCGGGAGCATCATCACCTTTTTGCCTTTGGGAAGAAAAAGCATGCTTTTTTGTGCTCTCTGATCGGCTCATCTCCATCTTTGATATCCCATTCTCTTTTAAATATTGAATTAGTGGAATCGAAACGCTTTGTAATCAGTTAGATCGAATCTTGGCACGAGTTCGACATGTGCTCAAGACTTCATGACCAAATTTTCTATCATCCCCAATGAATTCATGCTCTATGAAAATGTCAGATTTGGTTGCTCATTTGTACCCAATGAAGTCGGTCCATCAATGTCGTTCAAGAACTCGGATGACATTTAAAATGGTGCTCACAAACACATTAAATTGCTCATAAATTCTTCGATACTCGAGTTGTTTGCGAGTGAATGATTCAATAAGAATCAAGAAGCATAAATTTTCAGGTGTAGGAGGCCAAAGAAGCATAGCGCATCTCAAGGTTTTTTTTATATATATATTTTATAAAAAAGAATCTAATTAATTGGCATCTTGACAAGTAATTTAACCATATGATTCTAGAAATGTAGCCTATTGTGGTGATTGTCAACGCAAAAGCAAATTAGGCTTTGATCGAGGATTCGCACAATGAGACATATACTAGGATGTTGACATGGAAGCTTATATATGGGCTTTGTGCCTAACATAGATGGTGATATGCTGGGTAATATGTGCCAACTGATAAGGACTTTGGCTAAAAGATGTTGGGATAGTATTGAAACTAATGTGATTATTTTGAATTTTTATTCTATTTTATTTTTTTCTCAAATGGTATCCTTTGTTTCGAATAATATTCAAAATATTTCTCATCAATTCAAATAGCATTTTTTTTCCTCCTGTTATAGTAGTTTTGCCTATTATAGTGTTTTGGTCACCATAATAAAAACAATACAAAGTTTAATTGAAAAACACTATAAATAGATCTACAACTTCAACCAAACTAACTTTAAGCCTAAAATTTAAGTTCATATTGGTCTATGAGCAATGAGAATAAAGAAGGCATAATAATAATATTATTTATAATATTATTTAATTTTTTTACAGTGTTTTCAACACTTCAACAAAAATACTATAATACTATCAAAAAATATTATAAATAAAGTCAAATAAAATTAAAACAGACTCGAAATATTTAATAAATCATATTATAATTTAGATATGTATTTATAATAGTTTAAAACTAATATCATCTAAATAAAAATAAAAAATAGTCTACTATAGTGTTTTGATCATCATAATAAAAACACTATAAAACATACATGAAAATATTGTAAATGACCCAAATAAGTTCCTAACCTTAACCAAACTAATATATATGTATAATTTGAGCAAAATATGTCAATCATAATTTTTTGTGATAATTTTCTAACTTTCAAGTTATCCAAGAATCCGATAGATAATATTAGAAATAAGTATGGTAATGTGAGGTATAAAATAATGAATGAAATAATCAAATTATAGATATTTTCATAAAAATATTTAAGACTAGCATTCATATACCTACGAAGCTTGCTTAGGAACTCAAACAAATATTAAATGAAAAGAGGATGCCAAAGAATAGTTTGATTTTGATTTGATGTCATCTCATATGGAAAAAAAAAATCATATTTGCCTATTGATACCTTTCCAATTATGTAAAATTTGATTCGATCCGAGATTATATATCAAGAATTTTCTTTTGTTTTAAGGTGCATGCGTGCAACACAAAACACAAGTGAAAGGTTCTATAGAGAGAACCTTTGTCTTTGGTTCTTTTGGGAGTTATTCCATCCGTAGTTTCTTATTCAATCATTATGGCTTCATTAATACATAATTGTTTAGATCACTAAGGGTCGCAAAAGATCGATCGCCTACTTATTTTTGTTTAGTGAGGACTCCTCAAGAGACTTGTATCATATGCACTTCACCTAATTTTCTTTTCCTTTTTTTTTTGTTACTCCTCAAAATTAAAAAATTCTTTTTCCTCCGTGTTTGTGTTGGTGGGGTGGAATCTCCTCATAATCTTAAAGCTTTTTTTTTTTTTTTGGAGAAAGTCTAAGAATTTGCTTTAAAACAATATCTAATGTGCTTCCAAATTAATTCCCTAATCATTCTTAAATCTTAATTAAAATCGGATTCAGTTTAAAATAACGTGCCTCACCTCAAGAAAGTCATTTTGTTTTGTTTTTGGTTTTCCATAGGGTTGGGGTTAGAAGAAGGGTAAAATAGCGACTTCAAAATGATGGTATGGAATGGGATTAATTGAAGATGACATTAGACATAAAGTGCATGAGCCAATTCAATTCTTTGTCTTGCTTGAATCACCAGCCAAGTTGGAAATGATGCATCTAGCAATTTTTGGTTGTTTGCAATCGAAAATATATGGCAAAAATAAGAAAAACACAGCATCAAATGCCACATAAATGCAGTTGTAGCTGCTTTGTATGGCATTCCTTCTTGTAAATGTAACCAAGGAGGTGACCATCGGTAGTTGAAGAGGTAGAAGGAGACAGTCACGGTATAGAAAGGGGCAACGTGGGAGATGCTCGCAAATACGACACGCAAAATTCTAGACCGTCATTTAGTTTTCTCATTAGAGATTATTATTATTTTTTTTTAATTTATGACTTTTGTTAAGAATTTTAAATATTTCTAAGTTATCCTTTTTAAATAGACTATATATATATATATATATAATTCTCAATTTATAATTTAATTCTAATAAAATCTTTTCACTCCTTTTTATATTTATATATATATATATATATATATATATATATATATATATATATATATATATATATATATATATATATATATATATATATATATATATATATATATATATATATATATATATATATATATATATATATATATATATATATATATATATATATATATATATATATATATATATATATATATATATATATATATATATATATATATATATATATATATATATATATATATATATATATATATATATATATATATATATATATATATATATATATATATATATATATATATATATATATATATATATATATATATATATATATATATATATATATATATATATATATATATATATATATATATATATATATATATATATATATATATATATATATATATATATATATATATATATATATATATATATATATATATATATATATATATATATATATATATATATATATATATATATATATATATATATATATATATATATATATTATTTTTTCTTTTTCCTTTTTTTTTCTCATACTCCTCTTAATCAACGGAGGTGATGTAAAATGATGAAAAAAAGATAAATGATAATATAGGATAAATTGAAGATCAAGAAGGAGAATGTAAAAAATAGTTTTTAATGTTTGTTATAATTATTTAATATCTTTAGGGTTATATACATTATTTTGTAATAGTTCAGAAGATATAATCTTATAGGCCAATTATATTAACTTAGAAGATGTTATGTTTCAAGCCTTTGCAAGTTTGTAGGATGCGCATGTGGTAGGGAGAGTCGGCTGTAAGAGAGGAAAAAAAAGAGAAAAATCAGGATTGAAATAGAATTAGAGGAGCTATGAATAGTATAATATTATTTATTAAATTTTTAAGAGATTATGAATGGTAAGATATTATGAATAATAAGATGGAAGCTCCTCGTTTGGTGCTTTTTTTTCTATAATATCCTATTTTTTCTATATTATCATAAATATCCATCGGTGCTATTTGTTGCTCGTCGTAAGGCGTCGTCATTATCTAACAATGCAGATCGAAGAGAAGGGGAGGTGGGGAATAGGGTGGTTATTGATGATGAGGGATGGGACGAGGTAAGAGCCTTCGAAGCGAGTGGAAACAAGGGATGAGATTGTGAAAATTACGGGATGACAATAAAGAGATGAGAGCAATAGATAGAGGAGGTGATAGTGTGCCCAGGATAAGGCTTCATAGGTGCGAGGTTAGGATTTACAGGGCCTCATGACTTGATGATAACTATGATGGAGTGGAGGTGACGAGGTAGAGACAACAACACGGAGATGATAAGATAATATTATTTTATTAATTTTTTTAATAAATAATCATGATGGAATGACTTGATAATGATAACCATGATGGAGTGGAGGTGACGAGGTAGAGATAACAACACGGAGGTGACAAGATAGAGGTGATAGCGAATGACGACGATATACGGTGTTATATCTTAAAAAAAAGCACAAAATGGGAAAACTTAAAGCTGAGGTACCTATCAAGAAAAATCTAAAACTGAAAATTTTTCCAAGAATTATATATATATATATATATATATATATATATATATATATATATATATATGTGTGTATGTATGTACAATGTTGTTTACATGTTTGGATGATGGCACTCCGGCTGATTAAATGTTTTTTTTTTATTTTTGAAAGGAGACTATATTAGCTAAAAATGATCATACAAAACGAGGTGAATCACCTCTCCACAAAACAGAGAAGCCGTGACGACCAAAATTTGACAGATTAAATGTTCTCTGATTGATTACAAACTTTGAAGTGCTAGTACTTGCATGTACATGGGATTCAGATTGGTGTTAGCTGGTAAAAACCTTATTTGTCCATAAAAGTCCCATCTTTGTCATTTATCATTTATAAGAAAACAAAAACACTTCTATATCACTTCCTTTTAAACTATTGTTTGTTTGACATGATTATAAACAAAAAAAAAAGGTACATTTGGTGAAAATGTGAATTTCCAACCCCACAAAATAATACTATAAATAGGCGTTCCATACGTTTGTATCTCACTCATAGAGAATTATAGTGTATTGCAATACCATTTAGTAAAAGATGCGACCACCTTGTGCGAGTCTTCAGGGCTTTTTTTTGTTCCAAAAATGCACACATATGAACAATCTATACTTCTAGCAGGGGAGATCTGTCCAGATAATATTAGCAATTTGTAAAGCATATCTAATACTGAGAAGAAAAGAGACAGATAGTGATAGAGAAGAAATCAGAAAGTTGATCAACCAAGATTTTTTGGACATTTATTGATGATCTTTTGGTTCTTCTCATGAAATTAATTAATTTTTACAGCAAACTCGACTACACAAACTCATCAAAATAGTCATGTAATTATGTCAATATGTTGCATATTCTTTATAATTTTAGAGTTCTATTCCCTTCATTAGCTTTTTTATGCTCTTGGAACCAAAAATGATGCCTACATCGAAAGTATCTTCTTTCAAATTCTTTGCATATAAGATCATTTCAAAAGGTTTTTGTGTTGTTCATGCGTTTAAACTACAAGTATTTACCACTATTTTTCGTTTCTGGGATAGGATCCTTATCCCTAATTTTTCTTTGGCAAGGAAAATATTGACTCACTTTGATAACTGAATAAAAAAAATGGTCAAATATTTCAGGAGCCTCTGTTTTTACCCCATCAAAAAACTAATAACATGACTCAAAATCCAGACCTTTTTACTGTGTAAATAACATCTTAAATGCTATTATACCTAATCAGACACTAAACAGCTTTTTTTAAGTTCTCTACTACATAACTCATATGATGGTTAAGCATGGTTAAAACTTAAAAGTACCATCCATTGAATTAGCATGGTTTAAGTGGGGGGTTGAATAGGAAACAGAAATAATTTACATAGCATAAAGAACAAGAAATGTGAACATAATTTGTGAAGGCAGATTCCACAAGGATCACTCATGCAAACTTCAGACAAGTGTTAACTTCCATTCTACACAGAAACACTCAATATGAATCCAACTTTCATGGACATGAGCACACCATTTCCTTCAAATTTAATTTTTAAACCATCAACCTAAACTTCAAAGTAGTTTTAAATTGCCATTTTGAAGCAATTGGGTCAGCCTCTATGGATTAATTGATCACTCTTTTTTTCTAGGAGCATGACTTCAAGAAAGAAAATGGAATTTAACTTACAATTGCAGAAATACCAACTTAGAACACACCCTCCTGATTTAAACTAAAAGTTAACGAATAGAACACATGATTTAGGACAAATAAGTTTCTACATTGAAAATGACCACATGTTTTGATGGATAGCTGTTTTTTTCATGCTCATGTATTCATAAAAAAGAGGAAATTGGCTTACAATTACCAAATTACCAAGTTGCGATACATCCTTGGATGTAACCTACAAATTATCAGAAATAATTTTCCTGCTCCTCTAGATTGCCCGCAGTACAAGTAAGACTGCAAGAATTTGAAAAAAAAAAGTTAGCAAATGATATGATTTCTATTCTTGTCAACTATGGGCTGCTGGCACTAAAAGGTTTAAGACAGAAACCATGTCTGCAGCAAATATAAGACTATTACAAGATTTACAGTATGTGCAATCCTAAAGTTATAATTCTCATTTCAATATAAATCATGGGACTCCAGAAGAGACGAATTTAATTTCCAACTTCGGAAAAATGCAGATAAAGAAAGATAACATGTGCTGCATTCTTCTGGTCCCACTAACAAACTAAATACAGCCAATTCGAAGTATTACCACAACTAGTAGTAAACCCTAAGATAAATGAAACACAACTTTGGGAAATAGCATTGCAGTTAAAGAGATTACTTTTAAAATTTCCTACCTCAAAACACAAGATAGCAGTCTTCATAAAAGTCTTAAAGCATAATAAGCATGCTACTTTTCCAACAAGAATAGCAACACTATTTCACTCCTGGCTCAATTGCAACCAGAACTTTAAGTCACAATCTAATAATCAAAAGTTGTCTCAAGAAGTTTAGTTCCAGCTACAAATAGTAAATATTTCTCAAGTGTGTGTGATGACCAAATTGACATGTTGAAGAACTTTTGGTCTTCAACATTTCAAGCCATGTCATGAATTGATGTTCCTCATTAAACTTATTATGTTTCCTAATAAGTTAATTATATCTGGAATCATGATTTGAGTTTTCCTACATTCAAATTTTTCTAAGTAAACAAAAAGTATCGAATTTCAAAAAACAAATCCTTGAGAATTCTATTGTATTATTGATCTACACGATGACTTCATTGATAAGTATAATCACACAGTAATACTTTCTGTGAGAAAGTGACAGAGATGGCCCTAGTCACTCTGCCAGTCATTATTTTAATTTTTTGACAATAAAATATGTATCTGTTCATAGCTAAGTCAAGAATGATTTCCACTTTTGACAATTACTATGGATGATAGTTTTTTTTCAAATTTTCCTAATTATAAACCCTCGACATGGTACCAAAATGTAACCCAACAATCATGAAATTCAAAGATGAAGCACATAAATCAAGGATTGCTTCAACTAGGAATATACTAGCAGAAAGAGAAACATGATGCTCTTCTAGTGCCAAAGATATAGAAAGAAAAAAAATATGAATGAATGATGTCATACCATCTAGTTTAAAATTTGAGGTATTTGCTCTTCCAATAGTTGGGGAAGGGACACTAATGCATTATAAACCCAGCTCACAGACCAATAGATAGAACAAGAGAAATTATTTGACAAAAAACAACTTGCTTTGCAACTAAAACCAAATCGACCATTCAATGAGAACATTGTTGTCACTTGCCCTTCATAGTTTATACCACTCTGTGTCAACAGTTTATAATTAAGCACTACTTCGAAACTATAATAAAGTCCTGGAAAGCCTTCTGTTTCTTCAGCTTTAGTCTAGGGAAAACTCCAATTCTATCTACCACGCATAGAATTTCTTAATATGTGAAGTTGAGTTGATCATTAACCAGCTCCACTTGAGCAAGTAAGATATTCCTATGATTCATCTTTTTTTGAGAGTTTATTTGAACAAAAACAACTTGCTACAGAACGAAAAACCACTTGAACCATTCAACGAAAACATTGTTGTGAAGTTTGTAATTTACTATTCAAAGTTTATACCATTCCATGTCCACAATTCATAATTAAGCACTACACTAAACCTATAATAAAGGACCTAGAAAGCCTTCAGTTACACTTTAGATAACCTAGGTAAATCTCCAATTTTATAATTGAGATAAAGATCACTATCTACTGAGCATAGAGTTTCTTGATAAATGAAGTTGAGTTTGAGGAATAATACCATAAACACAAGAAGCAGAATCCAAGGAAAAAATTTGGGACATTAGAATAGAATTTATGAAAGAAAACTTTTTGAAATAAGGAATACAATTTTTCAATATATTTCAGTTTTACATAATGATTCCAAATCCAGAGAACACACTGAACAGCATAGGCCTACCTAGCCCTGCCATTGCTCATCCACATCTTAATTCTAAACAACCTAAATATTTCATGTTGACTAATAAGTTCAATGTTTAAACTCCAGGCCTATGAAACCCATGGATATGGTAGACACATTAATAATTTTGGAGAGAACTTAAGGATACTATTGCAAATTTTAAAAAAATCTACCCACAACGACAAAGGCACCCCCAAAAACTAGGACTACAAAAAACATTCAGTGACCTGATCCATTTCAACCAAAAAATAAAATAGATAAAATCTAAACATGCTAGCAAAAAGCCCATAATATGATTGGCATTTAAATAATTAATCACAGCCAAGATATCAGATCTTTGCTTCTTGGTTGAGCACAGACTAATTTTTTGAAAGGAAGCCAGAAGTGGCAAAAGATTTTTCCTCTCAAGGACTTTGGTCTGAATCAATTATTAAAATGCAAGGATAACTAACTCACCTAGTAACAAAATAACGAAAATTGCAGACACAAATATTTGGGTCAGCCGACCATATTGGATATGGTATTGAGACCTTTGGAGCTGTCTATGAAAAGCACCCAACCATCCATAAAGCTGCTTATTGTAATCCTCAGCACCAGAACAATTGAGCCAGCTCTTGCTTTTTTCATAGCAAACATTGGTGTCCTAAAATTGCAATAAAAATATCACGATAACAGAAGTGGTTAAGTAATCATGGGATGATGATGAAATTTTCAAAATATGTTATCAAAAGCCTAAGAAACTAAAGATGAAAATTTATTTCTCACCTGAGAGTTATTCCTTAATGGAATCAACTCTTCTGGTTGATGATGATCATTGCCCTTCCATTTCCTAAAACCATTTTTTGACAACTTAACATTTGATGTTGATTCTATAGCCTTCATCAGACAGGACAAGCTGGGTACTTTGTGAGGAGGTAAAACAATACTCTCTTCAGAAGATCTACAAGGACCATCCTCAGGAGAAAGTGAAATTTTCCATGATCCAATATCACCACTAGCACTCACAATCCTCCGATGTCCTTGCACCTTCTCATTTCCTCCCATTCGGCTGATTTCATCTAAATTGTGAATACATTTTCGGTGTTCACCCTCAACATTCATGTTTGACTGGCTCTCTGCAGGAGCTGCCACCAAATTCTCTTGCTTTGGTAAGGAAGGAAGCGAGAGGAAGAGGGCCAGCTCATCCCGTTCTCCTTCATCCAATTGAACCCACGTCAATTTGGTCTCCCTATCGTTCCGATTACATTGCAACAGCAAAATCTCCACCTCAGATATTTTGTTCTCAATTGCTGAGACAAACTGGTCATGCCGAGCTCTTGTACCATCTCCAGCCGAACACGCCTTGTCATTCGACCTTACTGCCTTCGCGAATTCCTCAAGCTGCAAAATTTCCGGCAATGGCATCGCAATCTCAAAAGTGGTCGCACAACTTTCACAGACAACCCATACAAGATCCGAACTATATACCATAAAAGGATAAAACTCGGACCTTACCTGCCATTTTGCGGTGCCAAGTGCAGTCCGGAGATCACTGAGGAGCTCCTTAGATGAATCTTCGGCACCGCCGGATCGGTTCGAAACCGGGGCGTCCTTGCTTTCGTGGATCCATCTTCTATAGACAGATTCCAACCTAAAAAGAGGACAATTAGTAGAGGGGAAATCAGAAGGCGGATAAAATGAATAGCCAACCAGAGTTGAAATACCTATCGGCAGATTCCTGAACTTCCTCGGCGGAGGAGAAGAAGGGATCTTTCTCCCAGCGATCGAAGCACGTCGTCATCGGATTTCCTCTCGGGCAACCGAAGAGAAGGGGCAAATCGAGACACTGATCCTCTATGGAATCCCGGAATTGAGGAGCGAAGGGAAGGGAAGAGATGCGTTTTATCGATTGATCTTCGAGATGGAGTCGGCGAGGGGTTGGCGTCGTTTGTTGCGATTACCGCAGCGTCGCTGTCGTTGTCATCCTCATGCTGTTATTGCTGTTGGTGTCGTCGACGGGCGAGGACAGGAAACGCGATGGCAAGCTAGGCTGCAGTTGGTGGGTCCAAACTAGCAGTGGGCCCACCCCGAAATAGGACCATTCTGGGCGACATTCGCGGACTGGTAATTTGACTTGGGTTTTTTCCGGCTTATTTTATTTATTTCTAAAGTAAAAAAATTCGAAGTTATTTATAGGACTCCGGTTTCCGTTTACTTGCTTATCTCGGGCATTGTTTTTGCTTGCAATTAAAAAATATTCATAAATAATAAAAAAAATATCACATGCAGTAATTGTCTATATTTATTTGAATGCTTATATGTACAATAAATACGATAGAAGGGACAACAGTCCACACCCGAACGAATAAGAAAAAAGAATGACTAGCCAAATATTATTTTAAAAATCTAATTACAAATACATATATTATAATTGATTTACTTATACGTAGTCAAATACCTTCGAAGACCTATTGACTGATGGTTCACTAATCCGAAATCCGTTGGTGCTAATAAAAAAGAGATTGTTTCTATTGACACGAGTACCTTGTGTGCTTTAAGATTGACATTATAGATGTGACATCTGAGAAACTACTAATCCGTTGATCTAAAAAATAACCTACATGACATCTCTAATGTAATATGGAGAATGACTTGTCATGTCGATGATGCGTCACATGATTCACCTACATGGCATCCTAAGCTTATTCGTTACACTTCAATCCAATTAAAATCTCAATCTGAGGACCAATCCGAACCTCCGACCTGTGTCTCAGGGGATCAATTTTTCTACCCTAATTCAATTTAAGAAAAGGTACCCAACTCAGTTTAAGTGGATTTGATAGATCTGAATACCGGAAAAAAATCCTAATCCACTACTAAGTTTGAAAATGACACGGGTAATAACATATTACCCCAACTTACTTTGATCCTTTTACTATCATTATTTTAAAAATCTATATTAGGATCCTCATAATTATAAAAATAAAATAATTTATCTTATTCTATCTAGTATTATCAATTGCATTAACGAAAGAAGCAGCACACTACATCACATGCTAAATTACTTATCTTGTAAATGATAAAATAATCATTTGATCATGGTAAAAAAACAAAAGAGCGAGAGTGGCCTATGCCAAGATGGTAGTGGTTTCCATTGATACCCCCATCTGATTCGGTAAGAAAATAACAATCCATCATCGCTGTTGTTTGAGCTATGAACAATGGCTCTTGGCACATACGAAGGGAGTTGTTCGGATCAAAGCCGACAGTTAGGGTGTTGAGAAAGGAGAGTTTGGTCTTAGAGATAGAACTCATCGATAAGCAAATCATCGGTTGTTGCACCACCATTAAAGAATGAAGAGCGACTAGGGTTGTCGAGGCTATGGAGCTCATCCACTTGAGAGCGTTGTACATTTGTGATCATTTGTTCTTTTTTTTTTCTGTTTAATTCCTCGATTAGTCTCTTTAAGTTGATAAAAGAAGTCCCACATATTCTTGTAACTTGCCTTAGTCATCTCCTTTAACTGAACAACATTCTTTCTCATTTGCTGCTTAGCGTCACCTTCCATTAGTACAGTAACAAAACTTTTGACTTGTTCTTTGTTCAATATTTCATTAATTTTGACTCTTGTTTCTCATTCCTTATAGGTATATCAGTAATTCGTGTATTGATATGTAAATCTTAATCGATAAATTATCTTGACACTTTCTCTGGATATTAGTTTTCTTCCATTAGACAAACTTCATGACTCCCACGAGCTCCTCAGGTGGTCTTGGCTTCTCTCCATTCTTTTACCTTCAAAACTAGCTCTCCTTTCTTAACGACCCGATTGTTAACTTTGGTTGGGATAGCTCCCTTTATATGGGCCCAAGAATCGTTGCTATCATCGATGATGAATGTAACTTCTATTGAGACATTGGGTGTTGTAGCTTGAGAGGAAACAGTGATGGACTATTATTTTTTTACCGAATGAAATGGGTGTCGATAGAAATCACCATAATTAATATTATTTGAGCTCGACCCAATTGCAATTGTTATCTAATTTTTATCTAAAATCAAATTGAAACTTGATTAAAGGATATCCATTCTCCAACAAAATCATTCAATGCTACAACAATCATTAATTTGGTAACAGCGTATATGGTCACCGAAATGGAATCGTGGCCTTTCTCAATCTGTTGCCCATTCATCTTCTGCGACGAGTCCCAAAGCTCTGGTGCCACGTAGTCGCTTATCACTACCAGCTGTTCAATTGCTGCCTCGAAATAACCGCATACAAAAGACAAAATCCATTTCTCACGCACCTTTTAATTTTCTTTCTTTACCCCGAGAGTTCCTCTTGGGGATCCATGGCGTTCCGAGCGAGATGTCTTCGCCGGCTTCGCCCTATCCATCCTGAAGCGATCGCCTCCATCACCGGCGGCGGCTGCGTCGGCCAAATGAGGCTCCAGTGCACCGCTGACCCGGGAGGCTCCGGCGAGTTCCCCGGTGGCAAAAGCGCGTACGAGGTGCTTGGGGTCTCGGAGTCCAGCTCCTTCCTGGAGATCAAGGCCTCGTTCCGCAAGCTTGCCAAGGAGACCCACCCTGACGTCGTTTCGTCGGCATCGGCAGACGACGCCACCGCATCCCAGCGCTTCCTCCAGATCCTCGCCGCTTATGAAGTAATTCCCTTTTGTCGTGTCCTTGATCTTCACTTCTACTATCTTGTTGTCATTTAATTCGATTAGTTCGGCGTTGTTTGTTCGGATAATCTAGCATTAATGAGATAAAGGAATTTTAGGTCATATGATCTTTCGTATTATAGTAATAAGGAGAAAGTAATGAGGAGATCAAGCAATTCGAGATGATTTGATGTTGAATTGCCCCTTAAGGGTATCCCTATGTGTATATATATTCATTGCCCGAAGTCCACTAAAGTGACGCGTAATTGAGTTTTGATGATACATCTGAACAGGAAGGACAGATTGACACAATGATTTGTTGCCATCAATCATATCTAAAATCTATTTAATCATCCGTATGCAAACCTTACAATTTAAAGAATTTGATCGCAACTATACAACTAATTGATACTTGTTTGCAAGAAGGTTTCTGAACTTGTTTGCTGGAATTTGTAAGATGTGATTCCTATCCATCGACATGTTGTTGCAGATTCTTTCTGATTCTAATAAAAGAGCCCACTACGATAGCTATTTGCTTTCTCAGAGGGCAATATTGCGGAAGCAGTGTGGACTTGGTACAACTATCTACACTCACAACGCATCTCTAATCATGTCAAAGCAAAGTGATGTAGTTGAATGGCTAAAATGGTATAGACTTTCTGTCAATGATATCGTTATGGAGAGGAGAGTTGCGATGGGCTCTGGTTATTTTGACAAACTTGGGAATGAGCTTTACTCAGCAATCCGCATGGCATATTATGGGCCAGTCATTGAGTCTATGGATCTTCTTCCCGACTCTTTTGAAGTTGAAGAGAGGTCTGCATATGAAACTTCAGAGGTATTGCACCTAGTTTCAGGACGTGATCTGTTTGGGATTGTTAATTTGGTGGACAGGACTCCTGAGCTATCTCATATGTGCCATGAAAAGTTAACTACTTTTGATTTCAACGTTCATGGAGTTCCTGAACATGTTTGGCAGCCTATGGTGAAAGGGAACTGTGTTCATCCAAGGATTGTAGACGTTTGTGAGAAGGAAATGGGACAAGACACTAATTTTGAATCAGAGTCTTACAAAGATCTTGAACTCCGTATTCTTGGGAGAGTAGTTGCAATGGCAACCAGGAGTCCTAGGTGCAAATGTCTTGGCTTGCCAATGGATGATTTGGAAGACCATATACATGTTTTTCTTACCACAGATGGGGCCCAAAATTCAGTTACACCTGGTTCAAGAACTCTACTGGGAACCATAACAGGACTAGGGACAAGTGCTGAAGAAGGATCTTGCTTTGTTTATGACAGAGCTGGTGTTAAAACCCATGTGATTATGAAGCATAGAACATTGCTGGTTTGTATGTTTGTTTTCCTATTACATGTATTAGCTAATTCTTCTTGGTCTCTTTTTTTTCAAGGTTTTTCATTTCTTATTGGATTAATTTATGGCCTTCACTTTTTTATTAGTATCTTATACAAATCCGATTTACCTTGACTTTCTTAATGTAGCATCATCTTCCTTAATTTATATTCTGTAAACATGGATGCAAACATGATAGGATAGAGACATGTCTACATGACAACTCTAATGGATCTAAGATACAACGTGACATGGACATTGCAATTAATATGTAGATATTTATCATATATTACCTTTTTTTATAAATTCCACTGGGTGAAAACAACTTGGATATAGATTAAATAGTGGAAAAATAACATATGCATTCTTCTATAATTCACTAATACAACCTTGATCTAGATACAAAATTTTGTACTTATGTTTGTATAAGATGGATATGAATACAAGCCCAATATACGATGACTATATGCTTAAGTCAAATTTTATGATCATATAAATATAAATATTATTCAATGCAAGATCGGCTAGGGACAATATGACCAGGATTGACAAATTAGTCAAATCAGATCAATAGGATCAGATATGTTTGGAATAATGAATAAAAATAAAATTTTAAAGAATATTAAGATAGCAAACTGTTAAAAATAACTTATAAAGATTGTATGTAAGAATATTACTTATACCCTTATCTCGTATGAAGTATCTTTCTAAAAAAGGCATGAAAGTTAAATATAAAAAAGTATAAAAATAGCAACAAAAACAATTATGATTCATGAAAATAGTTTTTATATTTTTATTCGAGAATATTTATTAATCATATATAGTAATTAAGCAGTATACATATGTCATATAAAATATGCACTCTTCGATATATGTCTTTAAAGATGGCAGTGGATCTCAATGGACCTTTAATGCTTCTCCAATCATCATGTGATTGACAAATTATGCAATGCAAGGACATAAATGAATATTTTATTCAAAAAGAGTGCTTGTGACATTTGGAATTAATTACAGATCCCATGTCAATTCTCTTCTCTATTATAACATCCAATACTGTAAAATATACTCTTTGTACTCCTCGTTCTTTTTTGATAATATATCTTCTTTGTTATGCCAATGGTGGATGATGTGGATTATAAACATTGCAATAATAGTTGTAGATGACAAATATGATGATCGTAGCAAATTGCAAAAACAGTAGTAACAACATCTCTTTAGTATCAGTCATGGAATATGTTTCTTTTTTGCCTTTCTTTCATCTTGGTTTACCTTTTCTCTTTTGCTTCAATTCCTCTCCTCTTCTTTTTCTTTTTGTGAGTATATCCTATCAGAGTTTGCCAAAATTGTCTACCTTTTTTTTAATATGATTGAAATTAGTTAATACCAACCAATATTAGTTGTAAAGGTCGACAAATAGGCAAAATGGTTCGATCTTAGATGACATCAATATTTTTAATTAAGAAAATAATTCAAATGTGTCCCATTTCTTCATTGGAATTTTTTAAAGCAATTATAGAAAAATAAAGAGCCATTAAAAAAAATTATGCACTGAATAATCGATTATATATGTTAATTTTTTAGGTTTATATAGGTAAATCTGACACCTCTACTTATATATGGGTATACAAATATGTTTTATTAAATTTAATTCATATTCATATCCTAAACAAAAAGTGTTGGATATGCATATTATATATAAACAATTTTATATGCTAGACAGGCATCTACATTACCATATCTAGCTCCATTAGTGAACGAATTGGATGATGTTATCCAAATTCCAACCCTTTCACCTTACTTTCTCTAAAAATTTTATACTATCTATAAAATGTATAGGAACCACTCAAAGTAATAGATGTTCATAGAAGCAATGATTTTAATTTCGAATGATATCGCTTGTACTAGGCGGTACATATCGGTCCACCAGCAGACCGGTATGCGGACCGCTCGCTACCAGGCAGTATTGTCGATTGGGGTTATTTTCGCTCCATTACCACCCGAAATCGGTCAGTGACGGTCGATTTCGAATATCGTTGCCTGCTATCGGGTAGTATTAGTCGAGGGAAAAGAAAGGAGGAGAAAAAAAGGGAGAAGAAAAAGAAGAACCTGGAGATCCGGCGTCGCTCTCCCTCGACGATCCCAATCCGTCGTCGCCCTCCCTCACTAGACGTTGCAGATGAGAAGTCGCCTCCTTGTCTGAGGCTACGAGGCCTCGACGTCGTTGGCGACTTCTCATTCGTGTGGGGAGAAGAAGCCTTGGCGACGTCGTGGGGAGAAGAAATTGAGCGTCGTCGAGGCGATGTTTCTTCTCCCCACGTGAGCAGAAGAAATGAGGCGACGTCACCTTGTCGCTCTTTTTGCATGGGGTGAAGGAAGCCGAGCATTGTCGAGATGACGTTTCTTCTCCCTACGCAGGCAGAAGAAATGAGGTGACGTCGCCTCGTCGCCCTTTTTCGCATGGGGAGAAGGAAACCTTGGTTTCTTCTCCCCACGTCGCTTTTTTTTTCACTTATATATATATACCGAGCGGTACACCAGAATGTACCACTCGGTATACTCGTACCGCACCGTACTAAGCTAAGCTCAATACTTCGGTATGGTACGAAATTGTGAACCTTGCATAGAAGTATTTAGAACACACCCAGATACACACACATACATGAGGATGACTCTTGTTACAACAGTGTGATTGCTCATCTACAATCAGGGTGACTAGGGTTCGAATTCTGAAAATAATTTCTCTACTTGTTGGGGTAAGATTGCTTACATTGTCGCCCTCAAAACATGTATTAGTGGCAGTCTGGTGCAATATGTTCACTGTATATGTATATACAATGCTAACAAGTAAAAGTGAAGCCTTATGTTGATGATTTTAGTGTCTAACTTATATACTATATAAAAATATAAATAAATTTAGATGATACGTGGGCCCTGATATGTTTGAAGTACAAGACACATAGCATTGCTGTCTAACATGGACATGACATGGATATTGCAAGCATTTTAAGTGTTTATGCTTTATAGATTATAACTAATGTACTTCTGTTGATTTGTACAGTGCCTATTTTCATTTTTTTGGATTTAACTATGCTTGATTTAAAATTGGTTTCCGTTTTGTTTCATTTTTTTTGGGGTCTGTAATCAGATGTTCAGCCATTTTTTCCAGAAAAATTATTGTTTTTGTGCATTTATTCTGCGTTCACCCTAAACTTCCTACTATATCCTGCTAAACAAATATCATTCATTTTTTTGATTTTGTAGGTGAAGCCTGCCTTCTCATTACTTTGTTATTCCACACCTATTGAAGTCATATAGGAAGATAGACTTTGAAAATACATATAAGAAATAAAATTAAAGCACAAACACACAGTAGAATAAATTGTGTTTCACCTGGTAAGATAAAGGAGCTAAATTCACAATCTGGATTTTCTATAGTTTCCAGGAACAAATTAGTTCTTGTTCATGTTATGTCTTCATTTATCCAATTATTTTACTTTGTACTTCCATACATTGAAGTTACATTTTCACTGCTAGGTTAAACACATGCACTGGTACCAAGTACATGGTGAAGCTTCAGCTTGTGAGTGCCGATGTAGTAGAGCTCGCTTACCACCTAGCAAGTAAGTTTTATCCCTTTCATTTTGTCCTCTTCTTACCCAAAATTCATGAGATCTTGTACCAAGTGCATCAATTGTTTTCAAATATTATGACACAACATTCTCATTACTTCGAGGAACTTTCAAACATAGTTTGTACAGCACTGTGGTAAAAGGATACAAAGATGTGCAAAACCAAAACCTAACAATTAATAGTACGTGCTTAAGGATTAAACTTGTTTGTTGAATAGCTGTTTCTCAAGGAGTCATTTGATGACCTTTTGGTGAAACCGTTGGACTGCAGCATGAAAATGGTGTTTTTTCTTGTTTGGACATTGGTTACTAAGTTCTACGTAAACTAAACTGTAGTCTTGCTGATAGCCTGCCTGCTGGTTTCCTGGATATTGAAGTTATATAATTATCATGCTCAAATTGTTCAGATTGAACAGAAGCATAGACTAGGAATGTTTTCTTTATACCGGGTGTTACATGATTTATCAAGGTTTTGTTGATAGCCTTTATGCATTGTTTAACCTATGGGAAACAACTCTTATGGCTAATCTCATTTTAGTTTCTTTCTTTATAGTTGTGTAGTATGTATTGTGGGTATAGTTATTTAACTGGCTGACCTGTGCTGCTGGTCAAGATGAATAATGGATAGAAAGCTTTATTCTGTGGAATATTCCTCTAAAGGCAGCTTCATGAGTGAGTCTGTTGCTGCCCCTACATTTCCTGCCTGGATATCCATTCACATACCTGTCATGACTTTATTGAATTGTTCCTAATTTTAAAAGAGGATTGTTGGAATACTTATTTTAAAGTTTCAGATAAACACGAAAAGGATTACCTCAATTATATCATACGGCTGAAGATAATCTTCAAGATATAATATGCCTTTCTTGTTGGTAAAATTTACTGTATTTATTGCTAGCTTCTCTTTCTCATTAGGTTCATGAAAGCTCCAAATTGAGTTGAAAATCTCAGTCTTGTGTTTATATTGGTTGGTGGCTGGACCATTATGGTACTGTATGGGCCAAAGTACCAATACTTGACGTGTGGGTACCACCGGACGAAAGAGAGGGGGAAGGAGTTGTAGGAGAAGAGGATGATTGACAGTGGTGGACGAGGAAAGGAAGACTGGCAGAGGAAGAGGAGGTATGAGAAGGGGAAGAAGATGAGACATACTGGAAGGAGGAAACAATGGCCTAGATGGCAGGGAGGAGGAGATGGCAATGATGTGGAGGTGCATGGGGAGCAATGTCAGCGACACAACATGGAAAATGAGGCAGCAACAGTGAAGAAGAGGAGAGGGAGAGAGTGGGACAGGCAAGAGAGTGCATGAGAACAAAAGAGAGAGGTGAGGACTAGGGAATTAAAAAAATGCAACTGTTAATAATAACTTAAAAATACTTCTAAGAAACATAAATGGTATTTTATTTTCTTTATGTTTTTAATTTTCAGAAATTTCATTTGGTGATCATGTCTTAGAACTTGTAGAAGATATATAAAAAAATGTTTTGCATGATCAAAACTTCCTATGTATCAATTGATTTTATGAAATAAATTATTGATCAAAGATTGTTCAGTTAGAAAAAAATTTGAACAATTTTGCTGCTCCTCTAGTATGGTTGTTGTATATCCACTCTAAATAATTTTTGTTACTATATCCTAATAGAGCAGGCATTTAAGAAACCAACAAAGCATATTTAATCTTAGGGATCAGTGTGTTCTTAATATTAAGGTGGCAGTTGCATCTCAAGTTTAGAAATTTAGATGTAGGAGCATATTACTCAATATATTTGGAAGTCTTGCAACTGTTTTTCAAAAATGAGGAACAGAATTATTTTCCAATTATGTTTATTCATGTATTTCTTATTTCTAGAAAAAAAAAATATTAGTGATGCCAAATGGCAACTTTACTATTACTTTTTCCTAATATATAGGAATTTGTAAATGTTGTGATGACCTCTACTCCCTCATTAACCAGACATTGCATTAGAGGATGTCTTCTATTCTGAAAAACCTGGGCAGTCTGAACTACTTGACAATAAACATTGATCCAGTTTTTTTATTCATTATCAGCATAAAGAACTTATAGTTGACTTAATTATTCCATTCTAGTTGTTAGCTTACCTGGTGAATGGCTGTATTGCTTAAAAAGAAAACCTTTCTGGCTCCCAAGAATTTTATGGTGCCTTATTCAGTCTCCTTTAAATACCTCTTTGATGCAGTCGAAGTTTGAGTTAAAGTCTAGTTCAAGTCAAATTAGTATTTATTTAAGTCTTTTAAAAATCAAGTGTAGGCTTCTATTATTTGTTTATCCTGAGTATTATTGTCCTTTATTTTATAAGTTTCTTTAGGGCCAACTTTAACTAAGCGCAGCTTTGTATTGATCATGTTATTTTTGTTAGGGGTTGGGTCCTTTTTGTATATGTTTTGGAATGCATTTGGGCCATGTTTGAGTTAGATATGAATTGGCAATTGGTCTAGGTCCGGTCAGGCTTGCTTTTATTGGGTTTTGGAATCCTATTGAAATAGCTTACTTTGATGATATCATTCAAGCATATATCAGTGTGTTATAATTACATTATAGATTTTGGTTTTTATCTGTTATATTGAGTCTTGTTTTTCAGATGGAATAAGTAGTGATTCTTTTCCAAAAATGGGCAGATATTATGGCTTTAAAACATTAAGGGATGTTTGGATCTTATAACTAGAACTACCTGCAGGTTGTGTAACTGTGTTGGAGGCATAAACAAATGTTGCAAGTAGCAGTCGTAGGTGCAGATCTTTCTTAGCTTATATGTATAATTATTAATTGAAGCTGCAACTGAAGTAGGAATATGACTGTTCTAGGAGGGTCCAAGAAAAGAAGCAGGTGCTCTGTGGACTAAGGTAGAGGAAGAGAGGGAGACAAGTTGTCAAGAGGCAACACATGAGAGGGCAGAAGGGTATTCAAACCTAATTTTGATTTACAGTACATCCTGCAAATGCAACATGCAATATTTCAAATTGTGAGTTCATTTCAGCACTTAGGGTTTAGTTGTATGTACGTGTACT
Source organism: Musa balbisiana (assembly GCA_004837865.1). Lineage (NCBI taxonomy): Eukaryota > Viridiplantae > Streptophyta > Magnoliopsida > Zingiberales > Musaceae > Musa > Musa balbisiana. The sequence goes on from CM017193.1 coordinate 36,907,502, forward strand.
TGCAGGCTTGCAAGTTGATTATTTATTGCAAAAGGTTTTTGTAGGCAACTCATTCATGGACAATCAAGCATCCCATATTTGTTTTCTAATTTGCGTCATATTTGGACTGTAGCAGAAGTTCCAATCTGGATTGTATCAGACAGTATGGACCTATATTTAATTGGTCTTATCAAGTACCAATATTGAAACACACAGCTTGATACTAGTACAAGAAGATTCATTTTTATTATTTTATTTAATGATATCAATTGGCATAGATTGGCATGTCTTCCATAAATAGGTACCATATCGATTGGCAGGTTAAAAAAACTGGTGTCGGTCTAAGTTTTAAATCCTTGGTTTTTAGTACAACATATTACATGGGTATTGCATCGGTAGGTTTTTGAAACTAGTATGCACCAAAATTTAAGTCTTTGTACTGTAGTATTGATTGAATAACATTGGATTTAAAAGAAAGTTATAGTATCTATTGAATAATTAGACTGGGTTAAATAAGGAAAGATGTGTTTCTTCTCTGTTAGGAAAAAAGTTATGTAATATTTTTTTCATCTTATTGAGTCTTATAAAGGAAAGATCTTGTAGTCTTCATTTATTGAATTAGTGGTTATGTTGAGATGGAGAGTTATAATTATAATTTTATAAATGAAAATATTGTGTATTTCCATTGGCTGGTTAGCTTTTGAGTTATTCTTTTTTTTTCTTGAGTGTTTCTTTTAGCTTTGAATCTCCATATTCCACTTCATGCTCTTTAACTCCCTGACTTTCTTTCCATAGAAGAATATCAGCATTATGAGCCCCCAAATTGACTTGTTTACGAAGATGGCCCCTTAGCTATATCTCTGTGAGATATGGGTTCCAGAGTCCAGTGATGATTACTTCTGGTAGATCCACAAAAATATAAAGAAACCCCCAAACGATTAATCTACTATGATTAACTATCCCTAAATACATAGTTATTATTAGAGTTCGGTAGAAAATAATGTGGGTATATTTTTCTATTGATGCTTGTTATATAGTGTGCTTATGGACGTTAAAATTCTTGAGGTATAAATTTTGACTGTAACAAAACTAGTTGATTAATTCTGTGTGTAGACTGAGTTATGTGCTAGGTTGAGTCGAATCCAATTTGGAACTTGAACCTAGTAAAATCATGTGAGAAGGACAGCCTGAAGACTTCAGTATTTGTGAAGAGAGTTGGTGAAAATTAAAAAATTAAGGACAAATTAGAGGGGGACAATTTGATGAAACATGCTCGTTTTGCAGAAATTTCAGTTCAAACAATGAAAGAACAAGAAGTACAAATTCAAACACAGCAGTTTGAGGAGGGAGAAAGGCATATCGTAGTGCTTGACCAACTTGACTTGGTGTGAGGTTGATCTGCTAATCTCAATGTTATGAAGCTCCAACAATTTTTCTCAAATAATTAGGGTTTGATAGATTGTGTATGGTCAATGGGAAGTCTTGGACAATAGAGAGTTTATGTGTAAGGGATTTGCAATGTGGAATTTAGGTACTAGAATATTGGAAAAGAGAGAAGAAGATAAGAAATAGATAATTTCTTGGACTCATGTAGTCCTTTGAACTCACTTCGGGGATAGAGTTGTGGCTTCACACTACCCACAATGTTATATTGTGGGATAAAACCTTATATTCATTAACTGATATCTCAATTTCAATCCCTCGCCTCTTGTTTTGGACCTCTAAGTACAAGAGAAAAAAAAAAAAAAGGAGAAATAAAGAAAAATATAATCATATTAATTCGGGCTAATTACATTTTATCCCTTGTAATTAGCTACCTTTTTACATTTTGGTCCCTATACTTTCAAAAGTTACATTGAGATATCTATACTAACAAAAGTAAAACATTTAACCTCGTGCTTCAACAAAATCCCTCTCTCTTTCTTAATTTTTAACTATGTGAAATTATCTTTTTAACCTTATATAGGAATCACAATGTTTCACTCTCATAAATATGAGGATCCCAATGTAACTTTTAAAAATGTAGGGACCGAGATACTAAAGACAACTAATTACAAGGGGTAATATGTAATTAGTCTCATTAATTCAAATTAATACTCTTTCATTCAGGAAGATAATTTTTTTAATTTTGTCTTGGCTAATTTTTTCCCTTTTTTCAAAAAGATATCTGATTGATAGATTTCACATTTCTATTATGTAGAAACTTCCTTGTAGAAGTGAAATTTTCAATCAAGATTTATATTTTTCAACCAAACGAAATTTTGATTTCTTTCAACTTTTTTCTTAATTGTATACATTTTCTTTTCCTTGGGCAATCTAGAAAACTAAAGTTAAAACATAGGAGATGTTGCATGTATATCAAAATTATTCTATCTAAAGGAGTAAAATGACTCAAAATGAAAAGAAAAAACTTGTTTGTCTAAATTGAATATATGCCAATGTAACCTGAATCCCAATTTATTGCCAATCCTAAGTGTATTATTACTTTTTCTATCACCATGCTAGTGTATTATTACTTTTAATGATTGTATCATATAGATTTTTTGTACTTCTGTGTCCATGATCTCCTAGTTTCAGATCTTACACATGTTTGTGTTGCAGATATTGGCTGTTTGAACCTCGTTGCAGTCTGCATGACGTTGGTGGCTGGTATATTGAAACATTTGGGCGGGACAAGAAAGGAAAGACTGTCCCATCTCAAAGACAGTGGGATGGTATGATTGAACAGTCTGAAAAGTAAGATTATGAGCTGCAATTACATGCTTCTATCTTATATCTATATCTACTCATTTTTGTTCTAAATTGTGGAGCAGCAACTTAAGTGCTTAATATCATCTTTTTGTTCATCTTGTACAACATGATACAAAAGTTGTGCTTCATGCTGCTTTTGTCATATCAAGAACTCATCTTATGTCATTTCTTAAACATATCAAATGCACTTTATTACATAATGGCATCTGCAATTTTGCTATTGGAAGAGAAATGATTACTGGCTGAAGTGTTCAAGCTGACACATTTGATGGAAGCAGACAATTCTTCGTTGTTTGTTTCCTAGTTTAACATTTAATGTAACATGTATTCTTATCGATGTGACCTCAGTATAATATAAAAAGTATCAAACTTCAGTATAATAATTGGAAACAGCCAACACTCTCAACTATTGGGTGAAGTGTACTGTGGGCAACCACCACCTAATTTCTTGCAAAGTCTTTGTTGCCGAAGTTTATAGTAACACATCAGCTTTTCTTATTTTCCAATTCCAATTATGTTAGTCATCTTTCAATGGGTATCACCATATATATTTTTTGTTAACTTAGGCCTCTTCAAGTTTTTTAGTGCCTTGATTTTAATATTTAGAGGAACTTATTGTGTTTGTGTTAGTTCTTAGGAAAAGCATAAATTATGTGGCTTTATGTTATCTTGAGTTACTTCCATTGACAAATTCTTTAATGGAACTTCTAATTGTAAGATTCTCACCTTCTACTAAATATATGTGGACAATTTAGGAACTAAGGCATGGATTATGAAACGCCCTACCATGATGCTTGTTGTTTTACCCATGGACTGACTTATTGCCCCATTCGGTCTGAAACAGGCAGTACATACTGGTCCAAAAGCTAGCCAAGAGGTTGACCAGCCCGTTTCAATTGGTACACAAGAAACATGATGTGTACTGGTCATGTATCGCTTGATACTATCGAAATTCAGTGGTAGTTACCAATCGGCATCAATTGGTGATGTTAGTGTTTTCAACATCACCAATCACCAACAAGAAATTTAGATCATGTTAGTGTTTTCAACTCTATTGCTTGTCTTCAAGTGGTTGTGTCATTTTCCATCGTTTGAAATATCTTGCTCAACAAAAACTCCTCCCTTCCCCTTTGCTCATATTCTCCTTGCTGCATTCTCTTTCAATGCATATGTACATGTGTTTGAATGTGTGATCTACAAATGTATGCCATACATGAACGTAATGCATATATATTAATTCATATGCATCTGACACAAGCAGATGGAAAAGAAAAAACTTGTTATTCGATTACGATCCTTCGATTATGATAGGACTAATAGTTCTTTTGTTTATTGCACACAAAAGAATTTTTTTAAATATAGATATAATTAAGGCCTTCTGGTTGAATTCCCTCTGAAATCTTTTTGCATGCCATATTTTTTTGATAAATGAAGGTTATCTGGAACCTTATCACAAACTATGGTCTTATTCTTCTTGAAATATATCATCTGCAGGAGACTACATCCTGCTATATATTTTCTGGCTCTGGCATATAGAACATTAGACCTTGAACATGCAAAAAGGAGCAGGTGGAGCATTACGAATTTTGTGGTACCTTATATTTTTAGCATTACTCGCTGGTGGCAGAAACTCATGTAGTTGGATTCACTTTGGACCTTCAGAAAGAAGCTACTTTATTTATCAGCAGAATTATGCCAGGGGGTACATCAAAGACATGAATTACTGCAAAAAAGAGAGATCAATCACTATTATTGAGATACTTATATCATGGTTGGTTTACATTTTGGAAGGACAAATCTTCATCTCCTTGTCAACTTTATCATAATCTGATATCTATGATCCACTACTTATTGCGATGAAGCTAGCAACAATTGCAAAAGGGCATCTGATATTGGACAGATTCAGCTCCAGTATATTTTTGTCATCCATTGATAGTGGCTTTTAGGTAACCTGAAAGATCAGAGAAATATAAATTTTCTGAAGAAATCTTGATTTTCTTGCCTGCTTTTATTCCATAAAAAAATCTATGTTCCAATTATTTTTACAGCTATCATCTTATTTTTCTAAATGGTAGAGGGAAGGAAGACCCATCATATGTGCTGAGAATTTTTCCTACTGCTTTGTTTTGTGCAGCGTCAGAAGGTTTGAGCATGCCTTTAGAACTCTCGGATTACTAATAGACTAGGAATCAGGAAAGAATTGCTTAGTTATGATGATAATGTGGTTTTTTTGCTTCACATGTGCAGGGACTCTTAAAAGGCTGCCTGTTTTTTTTGTGCAAACTGTTCCATGTTCTAGAGGAATCTTTGCAGAACAAATGCAGGGTCACTTTAGGTTAAGATGCTTACAAGGTGCCAAGTACCACAATGGCAGGTATGTATTTTTAGAGTTAAAAATCCAATTAAACTTCTTTTTATTATGGTCTTTGTCTTGATTACTGATTTGTTCATCCAGCAAAAAAAATTTCACCAATTATTTTATCTTTTGTGGGAGTCTGATGATTATTAATTTTCCACATCTGATTTAATTACAAACTGCATAAATATTATTAATTTTTCTTTCAAATGAAATTTAGGAGAAGATTTTTAGCTGCCATTAGATTTGCATCACCGTCTTCATGTTGGTGAGATCCTTTCAAGCTTTCTATCCAGCAGCTCCTTTTTACATTGGTCTTTTTAGACACATCATAAATAGCAGTAGGTAGGTATATTTATCTAGGTTGCTTTATGGTGATGATATGCATAACAATTTGCCAATTGATATTCATGCTTTCAGTGAGGAATTAGGAAAATCTGGGTTGAAAATTTCCTTTATCTTGCATCGGACTAAGTGAAAAAAGTATTTTCACTACTCAAACACAAGTTGCTTGCCTTTTTGTGGAACTTCATTGAGGTAATACTACGAAAAACTGTATTATAATCCAAGATTAAAGTAAGTTACACTAGCTTAAATATTTTCCACTCATTTTACGACTGCTCATTGTCTTGGTCATGAGATGGTATCTGAATTCAAAGTGGCTGTTTTCTGACACCTAACTGTTCAACATAATTTACAACTCATTCATCATATTGGGCGACTGCTAGTTAGTAGCTGCAACTCAGCACAGAATTTCATGAGATCATGGAGAATTCCAAAGTATAATCCCCGAGGTTGAGCAAAAATGTGTTTTAACCTAATTATTTCAACTTTGTTAATACAAAGTGAATGTCGAGATATTCTGAATTAGATGTATATGCTTCTAAATTCAATAATCTTATTCTAATATGACTAGATCTTTACTCACCAGTGTTGTCAAGGGGGCGATGAGGAGCTTACTTGGGTACTGAAGTGAGGTGAAGCCTGAGCTTCTTAAGGCGTCTCAGGCGAGGCACTTTCGATTCTGCATTGGACCTCCTAGGCGGAGACAAGTGAGCGTCTCAATTGAGGGGTGCTGGGCAGCAGCCCGGCCTCTGCCTAGGCTGTCGGCTCGAATGCCACCCGGTAACTGACTCAATTATTTAGGGATCTGACATTCTCTTGCCTTCCACAACCAGTTGTCTTTTCTATTCTCTTCTGTTGTTGCTACGCCCACGATATATCCTTGCTGCTGCCTTCGTCTTCTCTCTCTTTACCCCCCTCTTTGTCTCCTCTCGGAGACTCTAACTATGTCAGGTTATCACAAAAGATAATTCAGGAGATGAATGCTAGTGTCAAATTGCAGAAGATGATGGTCTTTCATAATAGTTTTGGCATGGGGTGATGTTGATGATGTGTGGTGGACCTTTGTGGTTATTGAAGCTACTGGATTGTTATCTGCTTTATTTCTTTTGTTTTATTATTTATTTATGAATTATTTTGATTATTATTTTGTTGATTAAGAGCTCTATTGATGGCTAGACAGATTTGTTTTAATGTTTACTTATCGTTACATACGAAACTCATGTTCGATTGAAATTCTTGTATCACTAATTATTTCTATTGTTAAATCTATTTTTATAGTTTCTGTAATCTAAGCAGATTGCTATACTTGTTGGTACCTTATAAAGCCTTGCGCTTTCGATGGCGCATTGATCCTCACGTATTTGACATGCCCGAACGTACAAATTATAAAATTAAATAAGTTGTTAGTATAAACAAGTGACAAAATTAAATTTCTTTAGCGACACTCTTCGTCTGCTTGAAACTTGCAAACATGGGTGTTATAAATCAAAAAGTAGTCGGAGCTTAAACAAGTTTTGATGACCAAAGAGAAGGATACGATGGAGGGTGGTCCTCGTCTCATGCATGCTGCTTTCTCTTCTTTAGCATCTGTGATTCAACCCTGGTATCAAGTGCCAAGCTAGTATTTATCCTGCGACTTTGATGACACAGAGCTGACCTAAATCTCCGAGAGGAGATGAGCCAAGCTTTGTCGCGGACGGCACGTCGCTTCAAGAGGCACAACTTTGGGCAGTGTGAGGCCCGAACCTTCGGCCATGTCCACCTCCTCGTTACCGACTCTGCCCCACTCGAAGCACTGGATCAACGTTCCCAGCGCCAGCCCTATCATTCTCGCCGCCAGCCCTTCCCCGGGGCACTTCCTCCTCCCCATGCCGAACGGCGCCATCCACTTCCCTTCTCCCTTCCCACCCTCGAACCTCTCCGGCATAAACCTCGCCGGTTCGTCCCACGTCTTGGCGTCCCGGTGCATGGCATACGCGTTCACCAACAGGATCGTGCCCCGCGGGACGTGGAAGCCGCCGACGTCGCACTCGTCGGACGACTCGTGCGGCACCAGGAGAGGGCCTGCGGGGTACATCCGGAGCGTCTCGGCGACGACGCAGTGGAGGTAGGGAAGGTTAGGCAGGTCGGACTCGACGAGCAAGCGCCCGTTGCCAACGCGTGCGTCAATCTCGACTCGCGTTTTGTCCATCGCATTTGGATGGTTGAGCAGAAGCGACAACGCCCATTCGATTGTACTGGCCGTCGAATCCGTTCCAGCTGATAATAAGATCTTCGGAGAACATTGAAACGGGAAGAATCAGCATCACACCATCATCGAATAGACAAAGCAGAAGCTCAGATTTAGAAGAACTCACTGAAATAAGTGATTTGATGATCTGATCTGAATAGTTCTCAGGATCTGTCTTCTGCAACGAGAGGAGATCACTTATCGTCGTCTTCTCGTCTTTACCCTCAGTGGTTTGACTCTCCTCGCCGCCCTTGGTCCTCAGCTCATCGATTAGTTGCTGCAGGAACTCGTCCCTCACCCTGTGCAGTCTCATCAACTTTCGCCTGACTCCACCGTAATCGACCCACCTCAGCAGCGGAATGAAGTCACCGAGGTTGGACACGCCGCTCAACGCGAATATTTCCTCCACCGTGACCATAAACCTCTTCGACTCTTCCGACACCACTCCCTCCTCCCCGGAGTACCTCTTCCCCGCGATCGTCCGCATCAGGACGTTCATCGCAAGCTGGAACAACCTCGACTTGAGCTCCACCTTGGCCAACCCATCGACCGCGGCGTCGCACGCCCGAAGCAGTTCCCGGGCCATGGAGCGCACCTCGTGGGCGCGAGCGTCGGACGAGGACCGGAGGCGGTGGGAGGAGAGGACCTCGACGGTGGCGATTCGGCGGAAGTTACGCCAGTAGGGGCCATAGCTGGCGTAGCCGAGGGCGGTGTTGTTTTTGTACAAAAGGTATTTCCTAGAGGGGAGGCTGGGGTGGTTGGCGAAGGTGATGTCGTGGGTCGTGAAGCACTCGTCGGCAGCGGCTGGGGAGGCGACGACGAGGACGGGACGGGCGCCGAAGCGGAGGAGCAGGACAGGGCCGTGCAGGTCGGTGAGGCGGGCAAGGCAGCGGTGCAGGGGCTTCCTGCAGAGATGCAGGTGGCCTATGAAGGGGAACGAAGGAGGGCTTGGCGGTAAATTCTTCTTCGTGTTGTTCTTCTTAGCGGAGAAAAGGAGATAGAGCAAGAGGATTAGCACAAGGAAGAGGGTGAAGGAGAAGGATGCTTCCATGGTATGCAGCGGGATGTGTGGTGTGTGTGGATAGAGGGAAGTAATATAGGTGCTGTTAACGCGGCTGGCAAGCACAGGACTAATTAGATGTTCGATCATCTTAGCATTTTATTATTATGAAAGTGTGGCATTAGTCAAATTTACTGTAGCATCATCGATTGTATTTATAGGAGATTCAAAATGTACAAATTTATTTATTTTATTAATTTTAAAATACTAAGAGGTCCACGTGGTCACGTGGAGGTGGAGCAACGCGGAAGATGGGAAGCTGATGAAGGCGGGGTACTAACTTATCTACGTGATAAATGAGGACAAGAGGATGTACATATGTCAACAACGGGGATAGATAGAGAGGCACTATTGAAGTAGAGCGAGAAGTATGACAATCGTTAGTGGATTTACCTATACATGTTGTCTTGTATAGTCGTTGGTAAACGATGATGACGTAAGAATAAATAAGATTAAATATTTTATTTTTATAATTATAAAAATTTTAAATGAAAAAACAAAACACTAAAGAGGATAACTACGAGGGGACAATAACACGAGGCAACAAACAAATTTTCTTCAGTCAACTTCGCATCTCGTAGTACGGGGAGAGTCGGGTAGGATGTGACTCCGATTCTTTATTTGTTGGAGGGAGCTTCTCATGATTCCTGCCTGAGGCGAAGGATAAAGTAGGAGGGACATCAAGAGAGAGAATACTTTATGATACTTTATTCCTTCTCTCTCTCTCTCTCTCTCTTCTTTATGCCCATATTGCCCCCAATATAACAAAACTCCAACACTTACGTTTCTGTCATGGATCAAGTGCTACGTACGAGAGTCTCTGTTCTCTCCATTGATGGGCTCAGACAAAAACAAAAACATAGCGTTCAATGTTTAATAGTTGCACCGATTGAGACTTCCTCTAGCATTTTCTATAACAAAATAAAAATACTGTGATGATGTTCAAAAATATTATAACTCACTTCTTATCACTCAAAAATCCCTTCTAACTTTGCATGTGAACTATATTATTGAATGTTTACTATTTATGATGAAATCTAATAAGGTTTGTTTATTTATTATCGAAAATAATAAATAATTTGCATTGTGTTGATCTCATTTTGTAACCACTTATTATTGTAATTTGCATTCGTATCACTCAAAATTTATAATTTAATTTATGTTCAGTTTTTTTTAATTTAAATAAGGATATGGCATGACAATTCTGTCAGAAAAACAAACACGATGGTTGAATATGGCATTAGTTCTGATGGGGATAATGGTTTAACATTAAAAGTCTTGCTTCCCTATCAATAATGATAAATTAAAAACAATAGGTAAGCAACGAGACTCCCTTAATAATAAATTCATATTTAATAATCTTTCATCTTGTCATTTCAATTATAGAAGTAATAAATCACCGACCTCATTTAACAATAAATATATAATTTTTTATCCCTTTTTTTTATGAGCATGGTGTATCAACAATCAAGAAAATTTTTTGTTGTTATTTTCTAAAGTTTAAATTTCTAAAGTTTATTTATGATTTTTTTTCTCAACTTTTATATACATTTTGAACTTATACTTATTGATGAGGACAATAATGACGATGGAATGCGGATTAACGTCAACTAACTCCCGGATGACGCCTCACGTCTCGGTCGACCTGATAGCGCCTGGCCAAAGCAGACCAGAACGTTGACCGAGACACAACAACATCCTGGGTAAACCCGGTTCTTCACGTAACGCCAACATCGATGTCGGACGTTATCAGAAGTACGAGCCTGCCCCCTGTAAGCGAACACATCAGTGAGCAGTAAACTCTCCTATAAAAACCCTTACGCTTGGGAAAAATATAAGAGGAAAAAAAAATCTCTGAGGCGATCGACTAACTTGACCGTCGAAGGGGTCGGGGCGAGCACTTCCGACCTGACCTGTGTGCAGGTACGAAGACGGAGTCCCCCACCGAACGTCCAAGTGAGGAGCCCCTTCCCGAAGAAAATGATAACCCGTTGTGATCGCACCAAGTCAGGCCGGCTACCTCAGTTGTCCCAAGGGTCATTCGAAGATCTCCACTCATTCGGACCCGAACCAAACTGCTTCGATACGGAGACCGCGACTAAAAGTTGTTGACACAACACTTATTATAGCTCTTGAGCATCTTAAAAAGCTTTTTGATTCGTCTATCACATCGATCATAAGATTTTTTAAATAATGAACTATACAATAATCATAATTTACTTATAGGAAGATCACCTTCATTACTAAAAGAATTCTTTAATTATGATCACTATTAATAGTTAAGTTTTCATAATTAATTTATGTATTCTGCACTATCAATAATTATAATCATCATTAAAGCATAGAGATATTTGTCTGATAAATATGCAGCATTAATAACATAAACAAATCGTATATATCTCATAAATATTTTTACAACATACTTTGAGAAACTAAAAAATCTTTTTAAAATTATTTTTTAATATCATTACTATTTGACATGAGTCTTTCACTTCTTTATGATTGAAGTGACATTAATATATAACTACTGAAAGTCATCATGAAATTAATTAAGTATAATTTTTATGCAAAATAAATCTTTTTGTAACATACAATAATTTTAACTTTTTTAAATATTTATAATAATTATTTTAGAATATAATCATAATTTGTCAAAACTTGATCCTTCATTTTGATAGGAGAATAATGACATAGCTGATACCTTACAATGACATAGCTGACACCTTTTGGTTATATAGCCGATAGCTTAATTTTGCATGATCAATGCCTACTCACTATATAATCGGCACCCTAATCTTGCATAGTAATACCTCCTCGTTACATTATAGACATGTTAGCATTATGTGATTGCTACTTTCCTATCATACGGTTCATAGCTCAACACCGTAATAGACATTAAAAATATAGAATTGTCTCAACATGAGATAATTTTTTATTAAATCATCATTAAAATTATTAATCACAGTATTAAAAAATTAATTAAAATCTAATTAAATCTATTCTACCATCACAAATATATAAATCATCGTAATATATTTCAACATAGAATATACTTAATCATCTCAAAAATTATAAAAAAATAAGAAGAAACATGCATACTTTTGATTAGAGAGTTCTTTCTAAAACTTAGGTGTTAATCCTCCCTAATTAGCATCTCAAATTTAATCTAATATATAAATCATAACCTTGTGAAGTTTAAGAAAATACAAATGAAAGGATGAGAGAAGTATGTCGATGAGAAAATGATTAAGAGAGTAGATGAATTAGAGAGAATGAAAAAAGAGACAATGAGGAGTAGAAAATGTTTAAAAACTCTTCTATTGGTTCAAAGGGTCAAATATTTGAATCAAATCAATCTTACGCCTTAATTGATATCAGTCAAAATTCGATTGATACAAGTCTATTATAATCGGATTTTGACTATTTCAAACAATACATATCAGATGGTAAAGAATCATTTAATATAGACTTTCAATTTAGGATAGTCCATGTATCGATCTCCTATCATATCAACGTGTACCATCATGGTATAATGTGACATAACAAACCTTGATCTTGAGTGCATAGGTGATTTAGGATCCTGATCAATGCATGAACTGTTCTCACTGCGTTTGATACTAGTAAAGATTGTGTAGCAGTCATGCTCTCGTCGACATCATCATTGACAAACCATGTGGTAGGAGACACTTGAAGCAAAAATGATTGTGGGTATGACATACATGAAAGCTATGGCGGTTGTCATTGTCTTCATGTTGTGTGTGTATAATACATTTTCTTCGACAAAATGACCAACTATTACCATCAAATTGTTGGCCACGAAATCCATGTTGGTAAGAAGGCCATGAACTAATGGTGGGCTCTGTCTATCTCCTCATAGTCATTCACTGTTTTCCCTTTTTTTATCCACCGAGTGGAATCGGTGCATGTCAATCACTTCCAAACGGCTAACTGATAGCAAAGCCTGACCCTCTTGTTGTGATGGTTGGATGACTGAGTTTTCTATGCTCTGCTTTGGGCCACGGAGAATTGATTGCTTGAAACTCTATGTCGGCTATCACGAAAGATAATTCAGGAGATGAAAGCTATTGTGTCAAATTGCAGAAGACGATGGTTTTGCATAATAATCATGGCATTGTGTGATGTTGATGATATGTGGTGGAACTTCGTGATTATTAAAGCTCCTGGATTGGTATCTGCTTGATTTCTTTTGTTTTATTATTTATTATTGAATTATTTTGATTATTATTTTGTTGATTGTGCGTTTTATTGATGGCTAGACAGATTTTTTTTCATGTTTACATTTGTAATGATACGAAACTCACGTTTGATTGAAATTCTTGTATCAGTAATTATTTCTATTGTTAAACATATTTTTATAGTTTCTGTAATCTAAAGCATATTGCTATACTTAGTGCCTTACAAGGCCTTGCGCTTACGATGGCACATTAATCCTCACGTATTTGACATGTCTAATATACAAATTATAAAATTAAATAAATTGTTAGTATGAATAAATAATAAAATTAAATTTTTTAGCCACACACTTCTTTCGCTTGGAATATGTAAACCTGAGTATTATAAATCAAAAGAAATTAGGACTTAAACAAGTTTTAATAACCACAAACGAGACAGATACGATGAAAGGAGGGCGTCAGTCACATCCTCCTACGTCGTTGCCTTGACCATTGCGAGAGCCTCAGATCAAGACGTCATATCGTCTTAATGGAGCATTTAAAGTTTTGAGGGATATATATATATATATATATATATATATATATATATATATATATATATATATATATATATATATATATATATATATATATATATATTATTTATCCTGCGACTTACATGACACAAAGCTGACCTAAAGCTCCGAGAGGAGATGAGTCAAGCTTGGGCGTGGATGGCACGTCGCTTCAAGAGCGACAGCTTTGGGCAGTGAGAGGCCCGACCTTTCGGCCATGTCCACCTCCTTGTCGCCGACTCTGCCCCACTCGAAGCACTGGATCAACGTTCCCAGCGCCAGCCCCATCATTCTCGCCGCCTGCCCTTCCCCGGGGCACTTCCTCCTCCCCATGCCGAACGGCGCCAGCCACTTCCCTTCTCCCTTCCCACCCTCGAACCTCTCCGGCATGAACCTCGCCGGTTCGTCCCACGTCTTGGGGTCCCGGTGCATGGCGTACGCGTTCACCAACAGGATCGTGCCCCGCGGGACGTGGAAGCCGCCGACGACGCACTCGTCGGACGACTCGTGCGGCACCAGGAGAGGGCCTGCGGGGTACATCCGGAGCGTCTCGGCGACGACGCAGTGGAGGTAGGAAAGGCTAGGCAGGTCGGACTCCTCGAGCAAGCGCCCGTTGCCAACGCGTGCGTCAATCTCGGCTCGCGTTTTGTCCATCGCATTGGGATGGTTTAGCAGAAGCGACATCGCCCATTCGATTGTATTGGTTGTCGCATCCGTTCCAGCTGATAATATGCTCTTCGGAGAACATTGAAACGGGAAGAATCAGCATCACACCATCATCAAATAGACAAAGCAGAAGCTCAGATTTAGAAGAACTCACTGAAATAAGTGATTTGATGATCTGATCTGAATAGTTCTCAGGATCTGTCTTCTGCAACGAGAGGAGATCACTTATCGTCGTCTTCTCCTCTTTACCCTCAGTGGTTTGACTCTCCTCGCCGCCCTTGGTCCTCAGCTCATCGATTAGTTGCTGCAGGAACTCGTCCCTCACCCTGTGCAGCCTCATCAACTTTCGCCTGACTCCACCGTAATCGACCCACCTCAGCAGCGGAATGAAGTCACCGAGGTTGGACGCGCCGCTCAACGCGAATATTTCCTCCACCGTGACCATAAACCTCTTCGACTCTTCCGACACCACTCCCTCCTCCCCGGAGTACCTCTTCCCCGCGATCGTCCGCATCAGGACGTTCATCGCAAGCTGGAACAACCTCGACTTGAGCTCCACCTTGGCGAACCCGTCGGCCGCGGAGTCGCACGCCCGGAGCAGTTCCCGGGCCATGGCGCGTACCTCGTGGGCGCGAGCGTCGGATGAGGACTGGAGGCGGTGGGAGGAGAGGACCTCGACGGTGGCGATTCGGCGGAGATTACGCCAGTAGGGGCCATAGCTGGCGGAGCCGAGGGTCGTGTTGTTTTTGTACAGAAGGTACTTCCTGGAGGGGAGGCTGGGGCGGTTGGCGAAGGTGATGTCGTGGGTGGTGAAGCACTCGTCGGCGGCGGCTGGCGAGGCGACGACAAGGACCGGACGGGCGCCGAAGCGGAGGAGCAGGACAGGGCCGTGCAGGGCGGTGAGGCGGGCAAGGCAGCGGTGCAGGGGCTTCCTGCGGAGATGCAGATGGCCTATGAAGGGGAGGGAAGGAGGGCTTGGCGGTAAATTCTTCTTCTTGTTGTTCTTCTTGGCGGAAAAAAGGAGATAGAGCAAGAGGATTAGCACAAGGAAGAGGGTGAAGGAGAAGGATGCTTCCATGGTATGCAGCGGGATGTGTGTGTGTGGATAGTGGGAAGGGATAATGGTTCTGTTAACGCCGGTGGCAAGCACAGGGCTAATTAGATCTTAGTTAGACCATCATATGTATATATATATATGTATATATATATATATATATATATATATATGTATATATATATATACATATATACATATGTATATACATATGTATATATACATATGTATATATACATATGTATATACATATGTATATATACATATACATATGTATATATACATGTATATATATGTATGTGTATATATATATACATGTATATGTATTCATATATAAAATTATAGATTGTTGATAATTTTAGATATTATCGATTTTGCTAATGATAATTTTAGATATTATCGATTTTGCTAATGATAATTTTAGATATTATCGATTTTGCTAATGATAATTTTAGATATTATCGATTTTGCTAATGATAATTTTAGATATTATCGATTTTGCTAATGATAATTTTAGATATTATCGATTTTGCTAATGATAATTTTAGATATTATCGATTTTGCTAATGATAATTTTAGATATTATCGATTTTGCTAATGATAATTTTAGATATTATCGATTTTGCTAATGATAATTTTAGATATTATCGATTTTGCTAATGATAATTTTAGATATTATCGATTTTGCTAATGATAATTTTAGATATTATCGATTTTGCTAATGATAATTTTAGATATTATCGATTTTGCTAATGATAATTTTAGATATTATCGATTTTGCTAATGATAATTTTAGATATTATCGATTTTGCTAATGATAATTTTAGATATTATCGATTTTGCTAATGATTAGTTAGACCATCATATGTATATATATATATGTATATATATATATATATATATATATATATGTATATATATATATACATATATACATATGTCTATACATATGTATATATACATATGTATATATACATATGTATATACATATGTATATATACATATACATATGTATATATACATGTATATATATGTGCTAATGATAATTTTAGATATTATCGATTTTGCTAATGATAGCATCAAATGAAGAGATACTTGAAGTTGATTTGGAGATCGAAATTAACAGAGAGATGATCTATGAAATGATGAGCGTAAGAGCCACCATCAATTCAATGACATATGAAAGAAGTCAATATAGAAGATGCAACATAGAGAAGAAGAACAAAACTTTTATTGGACAGAGATCAAGGACATGAACTTTTGCAAAGGCAAAAGCGAGATTATATCGTTTTATGTGTCTCTCATTTTGATAAAGCAAACTCATCTTACATTGTACCAACGACAAAGAGAGCTTCGATGCACATGCACATTATCTCGGTAAAACATTTGATGAAGGAACAAAGGTCACTTAACTTGCAGAGATGAAGTTGGACTTAGAAAACATTGGCACGAGACAAGAGGACGTGGAGATGGATACTCTTGAAGAATATGCTACAGTGCTACTATTTGAGTTGCCATGAAAGAAGCGATATGCAGCGAAGATTGTGCTTGTAAGTTAGAGGACCAAGATCTAAATAATGGTGCACCAAATTTAACAAAGTCAGTGGACTTTAAGATGCTAGTCATAGGTGCCCAACAAACCAATCACGTGAGTAATGGCATGTGTGACTTGACACAGAATTTTTTTGCTTATTATATTTTAGCATTTATCACTTTATATTGTCTATTGCATATATGCATATATATATTGTGATGTTCTTAGATCCGTGTAATGGGAATCAAATCATGATGAGATCACGATAATGAGATCGATTCACCTTTAAACACAGATCCTAAATAATCCCGGTCATAGGTTACTCGAGAGGGACATCGTGATAACCGGACAGACTGGTGTGCTGTATACCCGTCCATATGATGGATGTAGCTGGTCTCATAGCTGTTCGTGTGGGGACACTAGGGATACAGTACAAGTGCTCATTGGAGAATGAGTTCATTGATTGATCCGCTTTCGGAATACTAGATGGTTGATGATGCCTTATTGTCAGACAGCGATTCCGTAGTCCTAGTGGTGTATCTGGTCCTTAGACTTGAGACACAAAAGATGTCCTGTATGAGTGCTCTACTCTTTGATACCAGACTTATAGGTTTGGATGTCCCAGATCTAGTACAACTAGTCATTGGGAGTGGCAGTCGACCTTACGAGGGCTATTGAGTGTTGATAGAGGATCATCCACTATCGGCGTTATGAGAGGAATATCCCATGTGTTCTTGCTCAAACAAATCCCTGGCCAGGGTCATTCAGGTTGAGAGAGAAAGAGTTCTCTGGGAGAATCCGATTAGAGCGAGACTCGAGCAGAAACCGTATGAGTCAGACAACACCATGCCCGATATACGGTCTCTGGGATATTAGATGAATGAGAGACTATAGGTACACGGTAACTGAGGATAAACAAGTCCAACGGATTGGATTCCCCTGTATCGTCTGGGGACTATGGCGTAGTGGCCTAGTACGTCCGTAGTCGATGAGTCGAGTAAATTATTACAGAGATAATAATTCACTGAGCTAGAAGGAGTTCTAACAACTATGACTCACGGCCAGCTCGATATTGAGCCTAGAGGGTCACATACATATGGTAGGCATTGCGATGAGTAGAAGTTCGGATATGAGATATCCGCCCGAGCCCCTATCTTATTGGATATCCAATAAGCCCCTTAATTATTGGATCCCATGGATGAGATCCAATAAGAGCCCATGAGAGATTATTGGATAGAGATCCACTAATCTAAAAGGCTTGGGTAATTGGATGCAGATCCAATACCCACTAGAGGAGGATTCATTAGGGTTTGACAGGGGCTTCTATAAATATGAGGGATTCAGAGCCTTTGCTTGCCTCTCCTATTTTCCTCCCCCTCTCCACCTCTGGAGTTTTGAGGAGCGTCATCGTAGCCCTGCTGTGTGGATTACTGCTAGAGAGGAGGATGCTTGACCTCCTTCACCCTCTCCTAGAGATCTGCAAGGAAACATGGATATACGATTTCCCTAAGTAATACATTCTATTCTATATGCAGTTTGTTTTGTGGATTTTTGCGTACCAATCTTCGCACGACGATGAACATCTTTTTGGGAAATTGGGGATTTTGTTTTTTCTTATTTTTCCACTGCGTATGCGATGTCGCCCCCAAGATTTCCCGACACAAGAGCTACTAGGCGACGGACTATTATAAAGATGTGCTTTATCTGAGTGTGACCTGAGAGCATGTGGATAAAAGTCGATTGACAAATAAGCGAGCATAATTGAATGTGGCAGAGACCTTACGATATGTTGGTAGAGGCCACTCATGGAGAGATCATAGTTTGAGTTCATCCCACAGTGATCAGAATGTAATAAAGATATTATGGAGGTGACATGGTACACTGTATCGTGGTTTGAGGTAATGCGATATACATGAGACAAGGCTCGCAAGGGACTGGGTCATACAATGATATGATCAGGAGCAACTAGAAGCTCAACTTCGGTGAATAATCAGACGGTAAGAAGGGCAATGGATTTAAAGGGTGAATGTCATAGTATCGTAGAGGTAGGTCTTCTATACATGCATCAAATTTTGTATCAGATGAAAACCCTAGTCATCAGTATATAGGGGCTGGGTACCACCGAGCGGGAATTCCAAGTGCAAGTACTTTTGAGTCTCATGGAGGGGACTTGATCATACAAAGGTATGATCGGAGCAGTTAGAGAGTTGAACTACTCCATAGCTCATACTTACTTAAGGGAGTCCAGCAAGTGAAAGAATAAGGCTGAATAAGCGAACATTGCTATAAGGAAACTAAGGAAAATATAAACGGCACAAGCTCTGCAACATGATATCGTAGGCCATGCATGAAAGTTGCAGTTCGTCTTTCCATCGACCAAGGGGAATGGCTTGGAGAACATAGAGGTGTTGAGGTAGGTAATCGAAAGGGGTGAGAAAGCGATGACAAATCCAAAGGGACTTAGCTACCCAAAACTAAGAGTTAGTTAGAATAGAGGTAGACTCGAAGGAGTGTCATAATGTTGCAGAGGTGGATCTACCGATCTCGAAGAAAGAGATGTAGATGCGAGGCAATGAATACTAGTGCCATGGGCATGACAGCACTATGATACCATAGAGGTGAGACTTCTATGGAGTCATCGATCCCTTGCTCTTATGGAGGGAGAGCATTGATCGTGAAAGGAGATAAGAAGGTAGGGAATGCATAGATAAACTCTAAGTACTAGGACAAGATTGAAGGGTATATGCCAAGAAACCTTATAAGACTAGTGTCAATGAGCTTCTTATCTAGATAGCTAAAAGTGAAAGACTTCGAATCGATGCAAGTGTGCTCGACCAAAGAACGAAGTAGGTAATACGCGGTATTGTTCCTTTATTACTCAAAGGAGTAAGTGAGAGAGATGATAGAGAAAATGGTACATTCTCAAAGGCGA
This sequence comes from Musa balbisiana, assembly GCA_004837865.1. Taxonomy (NCBI): domain Eukaryota; kingdom Viridiplantae; phylum Streptophyta; class Magnoliopsida; order Zingiberales; family Musaceae; genus Musa; species Musa balbisiana. Next base: position 36,927,156 of record CM017193.1, read on the forward strand.
CTAAAAATATTATAGATTTGCCCTAAGTTGGTGTGAGAACTTTTTATATTCCAGAAGTTTAATGACAATAAGAAGGTGAATCATAGTAGCTAACTCAATATAATGCAAGAAATTTAAACACTTCGAGTGTTTCGAAATTGTGAGCAAAGAGGAGGCAAATGTTAGTAACCAACTCGATGCATGTATTACAACCCTCGAGGAGACGAGCAAAGTCAAGTAACCTTTGTCTTCTCAACTCTTAAAAGAATAGGTAAAATCGAGTACCCAAATTCTCTTATTTATCCAGTAAAGGAGCTCTACATAGGTTCAAAGACCCTATGAAAAAACCTAATGGAAGACAATAGTTGTCAAATCTTCATTAATGGTGATTGGTACTATCTATATTGTCTACTTCATTTTCCAATAAAATATCAATCGAAAGCGAAAATGATGCGAACCTACTTGGAAGTGACAATTAAGTGGAAGAAGATGATAGATAAATTTTATAAAGGAAGGACCCAAAAACTTCAAAGTCTACGAGGCGAAGCTCATTAAAACTCCAACAGGTATCCACCTAATTCAAGCGACTTGAGGCATTTCAGAGACTGACACGTAACAAGGAAGATCTTTTCCTTTATTTGAAGAATTCATAGGAACCAACAAGGATTAGCAAAACTCAGCCGACTCCACACTAGAGTCAAAGTCATTGGTAAGTTGAAGCAGCATGACGGATCAAAGTTCGACTACTCAACAGCAATGACAAGAACGGTTAGGGGCTAAGAGGTGCATTGTAACTAAAGTAGATGTTTGAAGACTTAGCAAAAGTGAGAAGATACAACGTCTGTAAAGGTTTCAACAAGGACGTCGAAAGAATAAGTGAGGGAGAATGTCATAGATAAATTTGTAAGTGATGTGTTTAATGTGATGCTTATATATGTCCATGTCTTTTAGTTTTCTTCATGCTTTACATAACAAGTAAAGGGCTAGCCGTAAGCTTAGTAATCTCATTTTGATTAGCTTTGGTGATCAATTTAGACTTATAAACGAATGTTGTGTCATATGGATACTTATTAGGATTTCGGTTTATAGTAGACTATCTTAGACCCTTTGTTGTGTAACTGTTTAGAGTTTGCGAATTTTATGTTTGTAATTTACATTGGCTATAAAGTATTTACTAAAATGGTTATTTGTTGATCCTAAGTGAAATATTTTCTCTAACCCATTTTTCCTATGTAAGTTCTAAAGGATCATAGGAAGTTTTGTGGAGGCTAATCCTTTGTTGACAAATATACAAGGGTGTCACACGACTTAGACAAAATCAATTAAGTATTTGACAATATAGTTGATAACTCAACACCATATGTCCAACATTTTAAGATTATATGACTAACATAGAGTGGTCCCTAAATATTATAAATCATGTCACAACTATCATATGTTCCCTAGATTTAATATGACATGATTTTGTTGCGATCAAAAGTAATATGTAATTATAATGAATATCAATACACATTGAAGTTAGACTATAAAATATCTCCACATGCGCATTCATCAATATACAGAAATTCTAAGGCTTAATACATTCGGCTCTAAAGAACTTAATATTTGACTTAAGAATCAGATGAAATATGTTAAGAATCATATGAAGTTAATATTTATAATTTTTGTAAGGCAAAATTTGTTGCATCCTAAATCTAAGGGTCAACATTCGATGACACTTGTCTTAGATAAATATAAAATAAGAATTCAGTTGGCTTCAAATCCACATCCTAGTTGAATAACATATTAATAAATTGATTAACAATAAAGGAACTATTATATTGTTCTTTATAATCTCTATTTAATTTAGACAAATTACGCTGATTCTCTTTATAGAACTTCATAATAAAAACTAATGTTAATAAAGAACTTTTGGTCAACATTATGAAACTTCTGGTTTTACTACTAACATCCGTAATAAAAGAAACTATTCATGAACTTTCATTTTATAACTCCTAGTGTAAAGTGATTTCAATTTTCTTCGACTAGCATACTCTTCCAAGGTTTTTTAGAATTTCTTCCTATCTCAAAATGCTTATAGAAAATCTAATTTGGATTAGTTATTATTATTATATATCAAAAATAGGCTACTTAATAAAATTAATGTTAATAAAAAACCATATGACTAACGAAATATCAATTGAGGCATTTAATCATCATCTTGGCTACTGCTATATCCAACTAGTATTCATTCAATATTGTTATCATACATAATACTTACCAACAACAACAACATCTAATGTAGACATCACTCATTTCATCATAGCAATGATTGTTAGAGTGCACTTTCACGTAGCTCTAATGTCTCACCGAAATTTTGATTATCAATGTCATCAAAAACCTAGAAAAACTTAATCAAAAGAGGATCAACACATTAATAACTACAAGGATATAAGGTAAAGACATATATATATAAACATATTAAAAAATCACATTATCAAGTTCCAATTACATAAGACATATAATTGTAGCATACCAACTAAATCATTTTCTAATACCTTTAATAAAATAAAAATTATTACAAGAGGATGAGTCAAATGTTTTCACTATGAATCAACTCTTGCTTTCATCTCATGAATTAGTCATAAAAGATTAGGGCTTCATACATGAGCAAAAGGATGAAATCAATGTACCAAATGATAAGCAAATAAAATAGTATGTTTGGTAACCCTACTATCATCAATGATGCCTTACACTATTTTATACCTCTCAATAAGTATTAAAGGAACAACAAGTAAAAGGTATATACGCAAATAAATATAAATTTATATAAGAAATATCATCTTTTATCTTCTTACTTTAAAGCTTTATAAAATTAAAAAAATAAAACCTTAAACGGAGCCGCACAAGAAAGGAGAATAAGAAGGCCAAGCAAAATGAGATTTTTCACCATAAGTCTAAGGAACCACCTCTCAAACCAAAACCCGCTCTAGAGTAACATATACATCTATCTTAAACTAAATTGGTGGTCATAGAACTAATTTTTTGGGTGAAAAAATAAAGCATATCTGTAATATAGTACAAATGTAAAAAAAAAAAAGACAATAAGATGTTTCAATAATATAATAATAATAATAATAATAATAATGATAATAATGATAATAATAAACTAGTGATCATGGAATTCTATGGAGAATTCATCTAAAATAATAATAAAAATAATATCATTATTTTCTAAAAATATTATATAAAAATAATAATTTAGTGATTAAGCTAAATATAAGTTTTGAATTTTCTCCAAAGCTTTTCCAAGATGCTCAAAGAGAATCACTACTTCATGAATATAACAAGAAAAACTCTAATTCGATTGAGTTTTCAATCAAAAAACCATTACATTATATCATTTATATATATATATATATATATATATATATATATATATATATATATATATATATATATATATATATATATATATATATATATATATATATATATATATATATATATATATATATATATATATATATATATATATATATATATATATATATATATATATATATATATATATATATATATATATATATATATATATATATATATATATATATATATATATATATATATATATATATATATATATATATATATATATATATATATATATATATATATATATATATATATATATATATATATATATATATATATATATATATATATATATATATATATATATATATATATATATATATATATATATATATATATATATATATATATATATATATATATATATATATATATATATATATATATATATATATATATATATATATATATATATATATATATATATATATATATATATATATATATATATATATATATATATATATATATATATATATATATATATATATATATATATATATATATATATATATATATATATATATATATATATATATATATATATATATATATATATATATATATATATATATATATATATATATATATATATATATATATATATATATATATATATATATATATATATATATATATATATATATATATATATATATATATATATATATATATATATATATATATATATATATATATATATATATATATATATATATATATATATATATATATATATATATATATATATATATATATATATATATATATATATATATATATATATATATATATATATATATATATATATATATATATATATATATATATATATATATATATATATATATATATATATATATATATATATATATATATATATATATATATATATATATATATATATATATATATATATATATATATATATATATATATATATATATATATATATATATATATATATATATATATATATATATATATATATATATATATATATATATATATATATATATATATATATATATATATATATATATATATATATATATATATATATATATATATATATATATATATATATATATATATATATATATATATATATATATATATATATATATATATATATATATATATATATATATATATATATATATATATATATATATATATATATATATATATATATATATATATATATATATATATATATATATATATATATATATATATATATATATATATATATATATATATATATATATATATATATATATATATATATATATATATATATATATATATATATATATATATATATATATATATATATATATATATATATATATATATATATATATATATATATATATATATATATATATATATATATATATATATATATATATATATATATATATATATATATATATATATATATATATATATATATATATATATATATATAGGATATAAGGTAAAAGACATATATATATCAAAACATATTAAAAATCACATTATCAAGTTCCAATTACATAAGAATATAATTGTAGCATACCAACTAAATCATTTTCTAATACCTTTAATAAAATAAAAATTTATTACAAGAGGATGAGTCAAATGTTTTCACTATGAATCAAACCTCTTGCTTTCATCTCATGAATTAGTCATAAAAGATTAGGGCTTCATACATGAGCAAAGGATGAAATCCAATGTACCAAATGATAAGCAAATAAAATAGTATGTTTGTAACCCTACTATCATCAATGATGCCTTACACTATTTTATACCTCTCAATAAGTATTAAAGGAACAACAAGTAAAAGGTATATAACGCAAATAAATATAAATTTATATAAGAAATATCATCTTTTATCTTCTTACTTTAAAGCTTTATAAATTAAAAAAATAAAACCTTAAACGGAGCCGCACAAGAAAGGAGAATAAGAAGGCCAAGCAAAATGAGATTTTTCACCATAATTCTAAGGAACCACCTCTCAAACCCGCTCTAAGTAACATATACATCTATCTTAAACTAAATTGGTGGTCATAGAACTATTTTTTGGGTGAAAAAATAAAGCATATCTGTAATATAGTAAAAATGTAAAAAAAAAAAGACAATAAAGAATGTTTCAATAATAATAATAATAATAATAATAATAATAATAATGATAATAATGATAATAATAAACTAGTGATCATGGAATTCTATGGAGACTAGAATTCATCTAAAAATAAATAATAAAAATAATATCATTATTTTCTAAAAATAATTATAATAAAAATAATCATTTAGTGATTAAGCTAAATAATAAGTTTTGAAATTTTCTCCAAAGCTTTTCCAAGATGCTCAAAGAGAATCACTACTTCATGAATATAACAAGAAAAACTCTAATTTCGATTGAGTTTTCAATCAAAACCCAATTAAATTATATCATTTATAGTATTTTTGAATAGGGTTTATAATGTTGTTGATTGAAGCCAATTCGTTATATTGTTTTCTGAAAAATATTATAATATTTTTTGTTATGAACTAAAAACACAGTAACACTATCAACAACACTATAATTCAATCTTAATTAATTAAAATTCTTGTAAATATTAGTTATTAATCTTATTCATTATTAAAATTTCATCTGTATTCTTCGTGTTTTAGGAAAATTAATCTCCATGTAAACCTATATATATATATATATATATATATATATTGTAACTGATGAATGGTGATTCAAAATATTAAAGAAAACTATCTTATCACCCTAATAGAGCTTCAAATAGATATTTTATTGATTTAGAAATAAGAAAAAAAATAAAAACTTAATTTCTATGTCAATTAAATCGGACATATACAATGTTCTTTAATATAATTATAATATTTTTGTTGTCTTTATAAAAAAATACTATAAATTTATATAGATATATTATAACTGAATACAAATGTGCTTTACACATTGGGTTCATAATGGATTCCATCGATAGTCACTCAAGACTTTTTCCAAAAATTCACCAAAAATAATAAACCCTTCCACGAGAAGGTGACAACTATGCCAGAGTGATGAGGGTGGCCCCAGTTCATGCATCGGTCACATGAACAGAACTCCCGTCCGGTAAGCGATGAGGGTGTGAGTGATTCCTTTCTTGAAGCCCATGCTTGCGTTTCTTCCTCGCCAACTCCCTTCTTGCCTCTTTCTTATCTGCCCCTTTCCCTTCTCTGCAAGTAGTGATAGCCCCACAGGCAAGTAATGGCCCGAGCCGTAACGTCGGCGTGGCCGGACATGCTTGCCGGCGTCATCTCGGAGTCCAGGCGCGTCGTCGCCGCCCACACCCGCCACTTCCTCGCCCTCTCCGTCCTCTTCCTCCTCCCTCTCTCTTCTCTGCTCGTCGCCGCCCCCCCTCCATTCTCTTCCCCTCCGCCGCCGCCGCCATCTCCTTCTCCTCCTCCTCCTCCTCCCTTGCCCTCCTCCGCTTCCATCACCACCGCCGCCCCTCAGCCCCCGGCGTCGTCGCCCTTTACTCCTCCGCGGCCCTGCTGCTCCTCCTTTCCGCCTCCGCCGCCGTCTCCAGCAGCGTCCACCGCGGCTTCTATGGCCGCCCTGTCAAGCTCCTGCCGGCCCTCCGATCCCTCCCTATCCCCCTCGCTCGCCTCCTCCTCACCCTCGCCGCGGCTCTGCTCCCCCTCACCGCCCTCGCCCTCCTCCTCGCCTCCCTTCTCATCCTTTCCCTCAAAGCCCTCGCCGTTCTCCGCCTACCCCCTTCCTTTACCCCCTTCGCCTACTTGCTCTTCGTCGCCGTCGCCATCCTTAGCCTCATTATTCTCCAACTCAATTGGTCGCTTGCCGGTGTCATCGCAACTTTGGAGTCGTGTTGGGGTTTTGCGCCGCTCCGGCGGAGTGTTGATCTGATAAAAGGGATGACATTGGCTTGTCTCTGCCTCCATCTCTTCTTTGCGACCGCAATTGGACTCACGCTGTCGGGCTTCAGCTTGGTTAAGTTGGGATGGCCCGAGGGGGGATGGCGTGAGGTGGTGCCGGTGGTCGCCAGGACTGTGTTTGGGTCGGGAATCACGGCAGTGTTGTTGCTGTGTTGGATGGTGACAGGTGCAGTGTTGTACATGTACTGTAAGGCACTACATGGAGAGCTCGCAGGGGAGATCGCAGAGGAGTTCTCGTCAGAGTATGTATTCCTTCCTTTTGACGAGCACAATGTCCCGCATGTTGTTTCAGTGATTCACCAGTGAACGGGAGAGCTTTTTAACTACACGCTTTGGGAAATTGAGCTGGTTTCCTTTGGTTTTCTAGCTTCAAGGCAGCATCATGGTGGCTGTAAGTATGTTATTGTGTTAAAGATCATCACATGTCCAAACTTAGAACTTCAATGCATATACTGGTAAATCTTGTAAGTCCAACACTGTGAAACAAAGGATTATCTACTTCTGAATCTTGTAAACATTTTAACATCTCAAACTTGTTCTTTGGAAATGCATTGGTCAGATATGAATCGCCTGCATTCCACAGTTGAATGGTTGATGATCATCGATAATATTGTTTATCCTGCAACCTTTAGCATGCACAATTTACTTGATTGTAAAAACAAAGTAACTTAAGCTTGTCATCTCTTCTTTGGAAAGATGCTCTAATCTGGTTTATTTACCAAAGTGGAAATGCAAGACAACTTCATAATTGTTGATATGGTTGCTTTAATGGTTATATTGCAGCAATAGTTCTGAATTTGTATGGTTAATTTTCTGGCTCTTGCTGTACTAAATGTGGAGGGACATTTATTGTAGTTATTTCGTGTACACTTTATCAACTTTCACTTGGAAAACTGTACAATGGTTTGCTTTATAGAACTCTCACAAGGTTGTGTGGTTTTTAGTTTTTCGTACATTTGGTAGCAGCACCTGTCTGGCTCACAAAATTGTCAGCAGTTTGGAGTCGATTCATTTTATACTACAAGAAGTTGTAGAAATAAAACTTGGTAAAATCCTTTTGTCATGGAAAATATAGAGCAAGTTTAGATTTCTTGTTGTGTCTGGCACAACTTTGGCGAGGACATTTCATGTTGAGGGTGTGCATGGGGCAATCTTTTGTATATCATTTTAGCTTGTGTCAATTATCACAGACCTTGGACCATCCCATACCAGTTGTGTATACTATTTCAGCATGTTAATGACAAACCATTTTGGTTAGACTTAAACCATTGATTAATCATGTAAATTTAGGAATTTGTGTGTAACATCAACTGGATAGAGTATTGTGTAGGAAATGACTAATATTCCTGAGTTAAATGGTTATGAAAAATTTAGAATTAGTTACCTTGAGCATATTTTCTGATGAATGGGAATCTGAGGAGTCTGGACCTTTCGAAGACGGTCAGAAAATCTGAACCTGAAGGAAGACTTGGGAGGAGAGGGAGAGGCCAGGCTCAATATAGGCATAAATAATAATGCATTTAGCTTCATGGAATTGAGAGACTCAATCGCCCCTCTAGCAAGTAAGGGAGAAAAACTGGACAAAATAATATCAGCTTTAACTTGTTGCCTTAGTTGAAAGGATAGTTGAATTTTATAATTGCAAGAAAATTTTTGTTTCCCAAAGGTTAAGTGATGAAGACAGGATCTGATCCCTCGATCGGTCTCATCAAAACTCAAGATATTTAATTGGTTCATATGTTTTACAAATTGATCGGATGAGGATTTAAACCCTCAACTTTTGGTAATTAGGTCTTATACACCATCATCATACCAATATTTTAGTTATAAAAACTTGCCGAATAAGGTTTTGGGCTCTCAAATGTATAAATTTATTGGAGTAGATTTCAACATGTGGTAGATAGGTCTCGTATTCCATCACTAGATCAATATTCTAGATATAAATAAATTCATTGAATGAAGTTTCAAATCTTTTGTAAGTGTTAGAGATCTTTTCTTTAAATGTTGTAATGATCGGTTAAGAACTATCAATTACATTGTCTATCTTGTGAAATATTTGGTTGGTATGGGATCATGCTTTTTCTAATGTCACTGTTTCTCTGATGATACTTCAAGAGCAAGCTGTAAATCTTTTAGATGGTCGATAGTACAGCTCAGAGATTTGTGATTTTTTATGCTGTAATTGGGTTTTTGTTTATGATCTCAAAAGCAACTTCATATTCTGATTCAGTCAATTTCTTTATTGATAAAAATAGATCTGTCTATAAACTTCCTGGAATATACGTCAGGCCAAGTGAGCTGTATGAGCAGGGGACTAAGCAGAGAAGCATGCATCATGCATGGCTGTGCTTGGTGACTCTTTTTGGTGCTTTCTATACACCTCTTTGCAACTGAAAGGCGGCACACAGATTAGTTCTGCAACAATGATTGAAGTGTTATGTCTAAATTAGAATATCTTCTGCTTGATGCAAATCGTGGTTCCATTTGATAGGGTTTGGATGTCTTCAGGCACATGTTTGTGAGAGTAGCCATTAAGAACAGGAGCTTCCTGTTTTGATGCGAGGATGTTTCAACTTGGAAGTGTCGTAGAGAATGTGTAACATATTTGAACGAGCACAGGAAGAAGAATACACACTCATCATAGAGAGAAAACAATTATTTAATGGTTGCATGGTATGGCTTCTTAATGCAACCCATATTACCTTTGGCTAGATTCCATGTTATCTTCTTTGTTTGTGAGCCTCGCGCAGTACTCGAACGACACGAGGAGAATGCAAGATTTCACATAAACCAAGCCAGAAGAACTCCATACACAGAGCAACAAGAAAAAACTATGAAGAACTCTCAGATCACTGAAATGTTGTAACCTAAACAACGCAGAAATTAAAGCATCCTCCATTTTGTGATTCTTTTCCGGTTGCAATTTGGATTGTGACGAAAAGGAAAGAGGAGAGGACGCACGAAGCAGGCAATACACTTCGAACTGAGAACATACTCCGACCAAACATAGAGCTCCGTGGTGAAGAGGAGGGTTCGAACCAGCACGAGCTAAGAACTCTGTACGATAATTTTTCTAACTTTATGCCTATCAAAAAGGAAAGTATAAAATGATAACTGTATAAGTTTACCATTTCTCTACTTGAGTTTAGAGAGAGGGATCTCTCTCTATCTTACCATCGACTGGATATTTTCCTTCACAATTATTTATCTATTAAAAATCAGATTTTTAATGTACTTTCTTTTATAATATAATAATTAATATATTTTTGTTGAGAAGGTTTGTATTTTGTTGCTCAAGTGATAGGTCTCAGGATCGAATACCATCTAACCTTCATATACCCTATTTAATATAGGGTGAATTCTTTAAAAAAATTATTTTGTAAAATTTTTCAAAATATGTACGTACTTTGAAAATTTTCAAACCATCGTTTTGTTTTTTAAATAATCATTATATCCATTCATTGGTCTCCCTTTCTATCTCGTCTATGCCTAACCTAGCCCATTGCCCATTGCCTCCATCATTATCTTTGCTAGACCCTAATAGATTGTTGCCCTTGCTAGTAGCCTATGACAGTGATGATCGCTTAAAGCCAATGGGAGGGGGGGACCCCACGTGTGATGGAGGGGGGCGGGCATTCATTGCATGATAGTTGTAAGCGGAGAGGTGACCAGTCCTCACATGAGGGTTGCAACGAAGGGGGTGGCCAGCCCTCGTGCAAGGGCTACAAGCAAAGAGAAACGACTAGCTCTCGTGCAAGTCTACAGGCGAAGGAGGGCAACCCTACAAATGGTAAAGGGAGACGATCAGTCTTCATTCAAGGGTCGCAAGTGGAGGGAGGCAACCCAATGTACGGTGAAGGAGGGCAACTAATCCTTATGCAAGGGCTACGAGCAACAACAAGATGGTGGAGACAATAGTGAGTCCAACAAAAGAAGGGATAAAACAATTATTTCATATGATCATGAGTGTTGTTTCATAATTTTTCAAAGTACGAACACTCTAGAATTTTTTTTTTCAAAAAGTATATACTTTTTCTGGGAATTTACCTTTTAATGTAATAAAAATATCTAATTTTTTTAAAAAAATAATAATTGATATAATTTTAGTTTTGGAATATCACCTCTAATTTTGTATTCGTAATCTAAGGACTTTGAAAGACAAAGAAAGCCATATCCTGAATTCATCGCTTCATAAAACTTTTTGATATTCATCATATCCTCCAAAATATCTTCTAGTTTTAAAATATATATAATAATTGATATAATCTTCCTTTTATCTATCGAGACCATAGATGATTTTTAGAATACCACCTCCGTACTCCTAACGTAAGAAATTTAAAAAATTAAAAGAAAGTCATATCGTCCAAAAGATTCTCCGTTTCATCAAATATTTTAATATTTATTGTAGTAACACTCATGACCTTCACCGTCGAATCATGATCCAAATTCAACTTGCTAATGAACTCAATAAACTCAATTCAGTGAATATGTTTATAGTTGACTCAAATTCAAGTTTTCATTGTATACTCTTTCATATAAATCTTTTAAAAAAATTAAACTTATTATAAATCCAATAAAAAATACTCCAACGACACTTCAAATGTCTTCATCTATGTTTATCTTACTATAATCTTAAGATACATAATCTATCTATAGCAATAAATTCTACTCGGATTCCTAATCTATTTACCATGATTCCTAATCCTAATCCTGTAAAATAGTTTGAATTCTATTTATCACTCCCCCCAAGTATACTTACCAATTGTGGACTATGTCATGGAATAGATGATCATGAAAATATGATGACAACTTTTAGATATCTATGACATTTTGAAACACGGAAATATGAAAGACGATCATAAAAACATCATGTCAGCTAATACGACGTCTTTAACTCCTCGATCCTCACTTGGAACTTTCACAAGAACTACGGTGGTACACTTGAGTTACAAACATGCATACATATATACACGAGAACTTTCGCAATATACGGTAGTGTGCAAAGACATAATATTACTCGGGAGTCCTCATTTTAACACTTAAACGCGTGATAAAGCAGAAAAATACAATTTCATGGAAACAATTATAGTGCAAGACACACATAAGGCATTACCAACGTACGACACACAACCCATGTGCTGATCACATTATTTTTGCTAAATAATCAAGCAGAGAAAGCTTGATGAAGAAGTCCAGACTGAGCACCAAAGCGAGATCAGTGAAAGACGACTCCTTTTATGACTCACTCGCTCGATCATAAATAAATAATCTTACTGCAACGCCAAAGGTGTCACCTTCGAGGCCTATAATTTATATATCCTGTTGGTGGTCTCAAAGTTGGCTGCAACTGATGAGTAAGAGGAATCCCAGATTGCCTGTTGGTTTTAGGTAGCTTCGAAGTGATGTGGTTTCATTTGTATACTACTAGTACAGTAGTGTCTCGATCAAAAATGAATTTTTTGGAATGAGGACATAATAATAATAATAATAATAATAATCATCGTAGATCTCAAGTATTTGGGATCGATTATTTTGTCTCATTGTGATATATGTAAAAAAGTTATATGTTTAATTAAGAATGATAATATAAACAAAATTATAATATATTATAATTTTATACAAAACAAATATACCACAAGAGTAATTTTCCAAGAAAAATCTCTAAAAGTTTTGGTTTTTTTCTCCTACAGCCTTCCTCATTTCCAAAATGTCCAAATTGAACCCTTATTTTGAAAATTACCCAAATGCCTCACTGGTAGCTTGCATGTTTAATTTTATTTTTATTTATTGAAAATAATAATAATAATAATAATAATAATAATAATAATAATAATAAGGAATGCTTTTTCCATTTAATTAACATATTTTAACTCTAATGAAAATATTATACCTTAATTTCATTTAATTAAAATTTTTACTAACAATATATATCCATTTTACTACAAGTTTAAAAATATTATAAAATTATTAATATAATAATTTGATGAGAATTACGAACGTTTTGATATATTTTAAAATAAATCGTGATAGAATATCCATTTTCGCTTCGTATTAAATTTAGATCTAAAATTTTTAACAAACCTTAATAATTTATTATGAAAGAATGATGATAATAAATAGTGAGATATTATCCAATTATATTATTTTTATTTAATAATAAAACATTATAATTTTATTCAAAAATACTATTAACTTAAAAACCACTTTAGCTCTATTCTGAAACATTGTAAATAAAAAATAATTTAACTTTATTTAAAAACACTATAATACTAAACTCGGTTTAACTCAAAAACAAACACTTTTTAAAAGTTATTTTGGTATTTTATAGAGAAAAGGATAACACTTTGAGAAACATAAAAATGAGTAGAAAAATAAATCCCAAGGGCTTTCCTGAAAAAATCACCCTTATCACAACCTAAAACCTGTAGCCTATCGGATCAAATCATCCATTAATTTGCAATCCTTTCTATTTTGCACATGAATATTCACAATTGACATCGTGAGATTTTATAGTTCGATATCAAGCCTTCCAAATTCTGCAGAAGGTTTAGCAAAACACAACCGCACCATCAACCTCACACGTTTTGCAGAAAGGGGTTTAAGGGACATTGGATGAATAAAGTCTCTTTAAGGCAACCCCTACTTGTATCTCAGGCAATCATCGGTAATATAAGCATCGATCGAGTCAAATGCCCAAAACAATAGCTGCAATCAAAATGCTTCCTAACAGGTGAGGTAGGATCGAAACAGTATCAGGGTAAATCTAGACACGTCCCGCAACTTGATCAAGATCTCGCTGCCCTTGAGAAGTAATCCGCCTTCCACTGAAATAAAAAAATAAGAACCATAGTAACTGCTCAAGAAACGTTAAACAAAACCAGCACTGGTGCCGATAGAGAAGAGGGAAACAGAAAGCTGTGGTGGTTAAAAGTAAATGATGTGTCATATTCATCATCTCAGGTGTCCTGAAATATTTAGAGACTTGCAAATTGTAGTCCCTTATATCCAAGTGAAGAATAGAAGTCTACCGGAAAAAAAAAAGAGAAAATAAGTCGACAGACCTTAAAAGAGTGCTTCAAATATCAACTGCTAGTATGTGTACAATGATAGGACACAAAAGTAGTCCCAATGAAACAACAAGATAGTCATCGAAAAATAGAATAGGAATTTTCACATTTCATTTAACAGTTGCACACTATTAAGAGACATATAATAAGTCGTAGGTTAACCCTGAGAAAATTAGTGTTGTGCTAATAACAACAGCACATGCATGGGCAAAGAACCAGCTCAGAAGGTGATAACAATAAAATGACAAAATGCTTACCCTTTAGAGTCGATTTCGATAATATTAATCCTCTCCAACTGTTGCAAAATGTGGCGAGCAATTGCCCCACTACTCTTACAGAAATGCGGTGGGCAACTGCCATTCCTCTTGCGACCTCCATAAATCTTCTGAAAGCCACCCACTCCAATGCCCTGCCTCAAGTATATCTTTCTCGCCATTGAAGCTGCAAAAGGGGTCAAATGGACATATCAGGACCATACCAGAATAGATGTGGGAGGCAACTCATAAAAACAATGCCAACAATTGACTGGTGTGTTATCCCATGTGTATTACCAGCTCTAATGTAGTACCAATCAGGGTCATAGGGAGCAAGTTCCTTGAACATTCCTGTCTTCACTATGTCTGTCCACTCAGGAAGCTCCATCTATCAATTATAGTCGTGGGTGAGGTGTAATCAGAATAACAGTCCAAAGGGCAACATTTGTCAAAAAGTAGACTTGCAATTGCCTGTATTAGGTTTACACAGGAACTAAATCCTGGCTCAACTGATAAGTGGTGACAGAGAATTCACTGGAAGACAACTACAACAGCATCTGGAAGGGATAGAAAAAAGCTACTTTTATAAACACCAACAACTGTAGGAGTATCTGACATCTATCTTAAATGATAGTAAAAACAAAGAGGTAAGTCCAGAAAAATAACTGGAAAATGATTCTGGACTTGCTTTGCTAGAGAATAAACTTTCTTATTAAATCATCAAAGCAGCTTCAAGAGGTTGAAGGGACCTTGTCAACCACATAACATCAAGAGTCAAGCCGACACAACTGCTTGGCAAGCTATGTGGCAGACTTTATATTTTGTTAGCTGCCTTGGCTAAGCTTCTAACTACCCTGCCTTCTTATCGGTAAAAAGAGAACAGAAAGCAAAACAAGATAAGCAAATAGACCACTTTCTCCTACATTTTAGAATTTGTTGTAGAATCTAGACTTCACCCTTTTAGCCATCATACCTTTAACATCATTTTCCATTATCTTTAATACCATTTGAATCAATTGAACGGAATCCAAACAGAACCACAATTTCCAAGCTTTTTTGCACTTCTATCAATCTAATTTACATTACATATTGTCGAGTTAACTAGGGAGGGAAGTGAGAACTACTCTATCATTTTCAGATAATATGCAATGAGAAACAAAATGGCACTCTTTGACATCTTCTGACAAAATTATGTTACTACTATTTTCAATTAGTGACTTGTCTCATCAAGCTCCAAAGGAAGTGTTAGTTGAATTAAAAAAGGGATAAAACTTCACATGCAGCCATTCAAAC
Organism: Musa balbisiana; assembly: GCA_004837865.1. Classification (NCBI taxonomy): domain Eukaryota; kingdom Viridiplantae; phylum Streptophyta; class Magnoliopsida; order Zingiberales; family Musaceae; genus Musa; species Musa balbisiana. Next base: position 36,943,099 of record CM017193.1, read on the forward strand.
TTGGCATGTTTAAAGCAATACCAATTCATGAACTAAAGTTTGGAATTGTAGAGAAACTTCCATGTTCTGACTTGCCTGGTAAGTAGTAACTACTAATAACAACTTCATATTGCTTCATCACATTGTCCAATATATAAGAGTAACAAAACTATCAAATTTTAGCGTTGTTATTAGAGAGGTAATAACACTCCATCAGATTCAAATAGATTGAAATACACAAATGACAAATTATGTAATCTCAAACATTTTTTATCTAAATCCAGTACTTTTTCTAAGTAGAACATATTTGACACAGAACGGAAACAAAATTAAGAAAATACTACTAGAAAGGATTCTAACAAACTGACTTTATAAGGGAAGACGAGCAAAATCTACTCTTTATAGTGGAGAAGGCTTTTACAATACTTGAAAGATATTGCTTTTTGATGATTTCATAGACTTAGAGGAGACCTTTAATTATACTAGTTCTAGGCTTGAAAACTAACTAACTGACAATGTGGGATGATTGAAAAAACATAAAAATTAATAATGTGATAAATAAACATGATAAATGAGTAACTTTAGACTCTTTGAAAATAGTCTTCTTCTGATTGTTCCACATTAATCCCCTCCACTTGAGAAAAGACTCGCCCTCGAGTTTATGCTTGGATACAATTGATTCTCATTTAGAAAGTAGTCATAAATTTACAACATTGACGGTCTTTGAGATCCCACAATCATCTAGTAAATCAATCACATAGGAATTGTTATTGATTTTCCTTAAGACCATATAGGGATCATACTTCTTCGACTTCAATTTGTTTTAAGTGCCTACAGGAAATCTCTCTTTTCGCAAGTACACCATAATCATATCACTTTCCTTGATCACCTTCTCTCTCCTATGCTTATCAGCTGCTTCCTTGTACTTGGCATTAGTAGCTTCCAACTTCTTCTTTACTTCAGCTTAGGTTGATTGTACTTACTCAACCATGTTGTTACCTGCTACACTCATTTCAGGAATCTTTGGTAGGTGATCTAAATCCAGAGCATGTTTCGGTACATTCTTATAAACAACAGAGAATAGTGACGATCCAATAGAATTATTAATTCCGATGTTATAGGCAAATTCAGCTTGTGCAAAATCCCATTGTCTTGGTTTGTCACCACAAGTTTCTCAAAGTTCTCTTAGTTACCTCCGTATGACCATCATTTGTGGGTGAGCAGGAGAGACTATTTTCAAAGAGCCTAAAGTTGCCCACTTATCATTTTTATTTATCCCACATTGTTAATTTTTATCTTTCTTTCAATTATCCCACATTGTTAGTTAGCTAGTTTTCAAGACTTAGAACTAGTATAAGTAAAGACCGTCTCTAAGTTTGTGAAATCATCAAAAAGCAATACATTCAAGTATTATAAAAGTTTTCTCCACTATAAGGAACTGATTTCTCTCATCCTCTCTTATAAGATCAGCTTGTTACAATCCTTTCTAATAGTAATTTTTAATTTTGTTTTCGTTCTATGTCAGTACTTGAAAGATATTACTTTTTGATGATTTCATAAGCTTAGAGGAGGCCTTTATTTATACTAATTCTAGGCCTTGAAAACTAACCAACAATGTGGGATAATTGAAAGAAATATAAAAATTAACAATGTGAGATAAATAAAAGTGATAAATGGGCAACTTTAGACTATTTAAAAATAGTCTTCTTCTGTTTGTTCCGCATTAATATCAACATGACTTATATTAGTATTATTAAATGACCCTTATAAGTGCATGCAAGAGATGATATCAACAAAGATTGCTAATGGGAAAATATTATACATTTTTATTAAAAAAATCAAAAATGTGGTAGAGACTTTCACCCTTAAAAGGAAAAGTATTCCCATAATAGATGGTTTCCTTCTAGACGGAACATATAATGCAGGGCTAGTACAAGATGATAAGAACCAACAAACACTTCAGCAGTAAAATAAGCATACATGTATATATTAATTCATCCTACTTCATCCGCAAAATTTCTACTTGTACACAAGAATTCCCAACATATGTGACTTCAGTCTATTAATGGGAAAATGGATGATTGACTAGAGATGGCACTTGCTGCAACACTATGATTTACAAAGTTAATTTTCTCTATATTCAAAATAAGTGACTACGACAATATACATGACATTTTACTCCTTGCGGATTCAATATTTCAAAATATGCATACGAGCCTCATAAACCCCTATTGCCACAACTGTTGTTCATGTACAATTAGACTGAATATCAAGATAAGTAAAAGCTCAAAGCATGCTATTAAAGATGTTTGATAGATGCACTCTAATGAATTTGAAACCCAGAAATTAAGAAAAAACACATGTATGCATGCCATTAGTGTGCATGATACACAGGATCAATTAATGGTAGATAGAAAAAGAAAATATCCTATTAAAAAATTGATATTACCAAAGTTCTGCCCTTTATGACATACAAAATCAACCTCCAAACACATTTGTTCCACAATAAATGTTCCAATCAATTTACATCCCCAAAATCTCTTTTCATAGATTGTGCAGATCAAGCTAGTCGACAGACATCGACGAAGCAGCAAAGGGATCAAGCTGCTCCTACTCAGAGAAAAGGATCATCTTCTACCCATTCATGTAGTCAAAACCTACGAAGCATTGACCACGATGGAAGAACAAACGAAGCTTACGACTAAAACTCCCAAGTAGCAGAGCTAACAGTTCTACCAGTTTAGACTACACATGAATCGAGGGCAACAGCAACTCGAATCTAAACCCTACAAGAAAAACCAGATATAATACAAGGATGCGACCTTGCATTGGATAAAGAGAGTTCGAGAAAAAAGAGAAGATGGTTGGACCTTGCCGGATCTCTTGAGGTAAGCGGAGTAGGACTTGACGAACTCATGGGGCGAGACGTCCTTCACGGTCCTGGCCACGGCATTCTCCATGGCCGAGGTCTGTCTAAGGGCGGGCGCCCGCACACGACAAAGCGACGGCGACGCGAGGGACCGCTAGGGTTTCCAGGAATGCAGGACGCGCCACATTTTATACTAAGCGACGGCAGAAGAGGCAAATTACTCGAGTGCTCTCCTTAATCGTCCACCTGCTCGGGCTTGATTAGGAAAATTAGGAGGGTAAGAAGGAGAAGAAAAAGAAAAAGGAAGAGGAGAGTTGATTCGAATTGATTTATTAAACAGTAGTAATCTTTCAGAATAAAACAACTAAAATAAAATGATAAAAATTAAGATTTATAAAAAAATATTGAGTAATTTTTTTAATATAAGGATACAATCCGATAAAAATAAATTAGAAGGAAATTTATAGATAAATATACCAAAAATATAATTTAATTAAACGTATGCTTTTATGAGTATTTTATTCGGTTGATTTTTCCTGAGTCGGAGTCGAGGAGACTGCCTCGTTATTTCGGGTCGTTAGTCACATATCGGGTCTCGACTACATAATGGGACTATATCGGCGTGCGCCGTCGTGGGCAACTCTCGTCTTTGCTTTGGCTCTCTTTTTAGGGTTTTTGAGCACTTACAGAGTTCGGAACGACCAAGCGAGCCAACCGGCAAGGAGAGGGCACGATTCTTCTGTCTCGGCAGGGATTCACACTGCAGAGGATGTGCGGAATTGCTCTCATTCTTTCGGGAGTTGATGTCGTGGGTTGTGATCTCTATAGGGAATCCGACGGACCTCCATCTACCGACGCGGAAGAGGTGAAGAACTACCCCTTCTCTTTCTCTCATGAAATCCATTTTTCTCTTCCTCTGAATCTGGCCTCTTTTACGTTTTTCCATCAAACTTGTCTCGGCTGTGCGAAGATATATTTTCATGAATTCGATTAGGCGGTATATGGAAGGCCTTTTCTTTATATGTATATCTCAAAGTTCCAATCTTGATTGGTTCTATGATGTTATTGGGGTTTATTAGAAATCATATGATTCTTACTTCTCACCCCCAAAAGTAATTATTCCGAGTTCTATGGATTCGTTTCCTCGTATTCTGTGTTGTAGTTGAAGAAACTGTAGTATGGTAATAAATACATAAAGCGTGATGAACAAAAGCATACATGAGTAGACCTTGTGTATGCAGGCAGGTCTTTTACATCTTTTGTTTACCTTTTAGCAGCTTGTGCTAAGTGAAAATTATTGAGCAATCTTAAACAACTTTGTTCATAGTAATAATGACAGAAGAACCAAATATTACAGTTCTTCTACGATTCTAGAGAAATTATGGCACAGTAAAAGTTGCATGTATCTCGTCCACACTTTCTGCTAATGCATGCCAAATCTAACCATGGCTACCCTTCAGAATGTGCTAGTGTGCATAGGATTAGCGTGGCTTATTATGCACCTTAGCAATTTGCCCTCGTCTTACGTTCTTTTCCCCAGTCATATCATGTGACTATTATCACCTTAGATGAGATCAGGAGTTTTTAATGGATGATTGGTGAGACGCAAGAAAACGTAGAACAAGAAACATTAAAAATTCATATTCAATCTGTATCACCAACTTAGAATAATGCAAGAGAAAATTGTATACTTAGGAGCAATTTTATAATTTGAAATCAGATTGGAGTGGTTTGTATGGGGAGTTGAAGGCAATTGAACATTTGGTGAGTTGTGGTGATTTAAGAGTTATGCCATTCAGTTTGATCAAAAGAGCTTAGGGGTGTTGGAGGGAATTGATTGATATAGGTGACCTCACGCGGAATACTTATAATTGCTAGTCAAAGAAGTACAGTTAGAAATGGCATGAAGACAATGTTGGCTTATCAAATATCAATTGACTTTCATATAATTGAGATGCATTGTTTCTCATATTACAATGAGTTGGTTCGAGGTTTACAATTTTATGGGTTTAGTTTAATCTAGACTGTGAGGAAACATTCAGCATCTACTTAGTCCTGGCATTCATTGCTTTCTCAACATTCTTTTGTTTCCTAAATCAAGGTTGCCATCTTTGTTAAAAAATGCCAAGCTAGGGTGATGTCATAAAGAATTCAGAATTGATGACTTTGAATGTTTAACATTCTGTTGCCTTATAAATCAAGTTTGATAGCTTTTTTCAGAAAAATGCCAAGATAGGTTGATATCAGATTTTTTTTCACTTTAAATGTTCATGGCAATAAGTTAATTGTGCCCTCTAGATGATCAATGACAACTGTCTTAGTTTTTGGATTTTTTGTCAGCCAGCTCTAGTAGTGGGTGATCTCAAAGATGCTATTGGAAGAAGAGGTCCTGATAGCCTTGGTGTTAGAAAGGTTTTTGTTCAGTTAAAACAGACAGACTCTGTTGGGAAAGATGGTAATGTCTTATTTGGAACAAATCGACAATGAACATTCTGTTTGAGTGTTACCTTTTCCACATGCTATCAATATGTTAGGCATCTGCCAATCATATTTTAACTAGGAAGTGCTTTGATCTTTCAGATGATAAAGAATATACAGAGGAAGATTTACATATATGTTATGAGGAAAATGCGAACAATAACATCAGTTCAATATTCAAAGTTTCCAATGTACAAGATAATATCATAAACAGATGGTTCGCAGAGCTATATTTTCTTGGTGCAACGCTGCAGCTTAGGGGTGCAAGTCCTATTTTTCAGCCATTGGTGGATTCTTCTGGAAATATTCTTGTTTATAATGGTGATTATCTTGTCCTTACTTGAGAGTCAGATATCTTATACTCTAATCTCTATGAAACTAAATTGTCTTTGTTGCAGTTTGAGGTTGTTCTAGTTTTTTAGGAAATATATGGCGAGAGTGACCTAGCTTGCAATGAGAATGACCTAGGGACTAGGATTTTTGCAGCAAATTCATGAAAAATTTATGAATGGCTTGTTTTTTTTAGAAAACTGAAAACCATTTTTCCTTTTGAATTTTAAATTCTGGAGGCAAACAACGTACAAGATTATTGTTAGCTAAAATTCTCAGTTGGTTTCTCTTAACTCCATCCTACTTAATAAGTATCTCTGCCGATTGGATTTGCCTGTTGATAGATACTTCATGCTTGTAAAAGTAGCAAGCAATCATCAAATTAGTGGTAGATATGGTTGTCATATGATATCCCACCATTAGTCGAGGTTTAATATGCTAGTTAGAAACTTAAGAGTACCAAATAACTGTGACTATGACAATTGATTAATGTCAATGTTCCACATTTATCGATATAGTGTCCTCTGTTGGAATTTGCATCTAAGCCCTACCGTTCCACCTAGAGAATTTTCTTTCAGCAGTAACTTATGAGTTTTCTATCCTCATCAGGATTACATTTTATTTACAAACAGAAGGCTTCATGCACTGTGAATGTAATCGAAGCTACACTTTTCATGTATTGTTTCTTGTGAGCTCTTTTAAGTTTTCTGTGTTAGCTTTGTTAGCTTTCTGTATTGGGTCATCATTGCAAATTTTTTTCTTGTGTAGGTGAAATATTTGGTGGAATTCATGTTAGTGATGATAAGAATGATGCTGAAACTCTTTTGCATGTATTGGAAAGTTGTTGCTGCTGCAATGGCAGCGAATGTGGAAAAGTTTGCTATTGCACTAAACTTGGGGCACAGTTCATTCCTGAAATTATTTCAAAAATAAAGGGGCCATGGGCCCTAATATATTGGCAGGTACTTCAGTGAATTGTGTTACTTTCTTTTATTCTATTGACACAATATATTTGGATGCTTCATGTTGTAATTATCAAATGTCTAATGTTGTCATATGTTCAACTCTCAGCGAAAATCAGGAACCTTGTGGTTTGGTCGAGATGCATTTGGAAGACGGAGCCTTCTTGTTCATTGGCCAACAATGGGTGATGCAAGATTTGTTCTTTCTTCTGTATCACCAGCTTTAACTATCGGGAAAAATTCTGGTATATATAACATCTTTAAAATAAATTTATGGATTTATATTATGTGTATGGAGGCAAATTTTCTTAAGCAGGAGGATATACTTCTAATGTATTAGTTGAAGTGAAGACTTGACATAAACATTGAATACACTGATATCTTCTTTGTTCCAAATTTTTATTGAATTTCTAATCTGTGTTGATGGGTGTGCATTAGCATTTATCTATGACTAGTGTAGTTTTTAACACAAATTGCATTGATCCTGGGTAGATACTGAAGTTGAATGTTCAAGTAGTAACATGTGTTACTGGGAAGAGCTTCCTTGTGGGATATACAGCCTTCGCCTAAAGGCTCCTAATGCAAGTGAGCAGCTTGTAAAGCAAAAACTGGTTGGTGAGATCAGAAAACACAAATGGACCGATCCTTTGTTAAATAGGCTAGTTGAATGGGAAAGAACATGTTTGGATCCAAAAGTAGATCCATTCTTTTCTAACAATCTTCAACTTCAAAGAGATCATCTTGCTTTGTCTTCAAATTCTCCCAAGGGAGTGCACAAGGAGGTTGCAAGAATGGAACTGGAAGAGCACAGATCAGATATTCATAATCATATCCCAGGTCAATTAATGGAAAACTGGGTTTTGTGCCATTTGAAGCTCCTATTTCTCAACAGGAGGTTTCCTGAACTTCGTTGCTGATGACACAGGAGATGCTCGGCCAGCAGTGAAGGTCCTCAATGCACTAAAAGAATCTGTGATGCGGCGTACTGTGAGCAGGATCTTTCAGGTATGGATTCTTCAAGTTGTATTTATAATTTTATATCAGTATTCCTTTTGTTTGTGCAGTGGTTTGGTTCTGTTTTTTTGGGTTTGCATTTGGCTTTCATAATTTGTCTGGCCTATCTTTTGGAAAGTTGCAAACATTAGTTTTACTGTTATAAGCTGTGGAATATCATCCCTAAGTTTTTATTCTGTACTCTATGCTGGTATGTCTTCTTGCTGAGTTTTTCTGATAGTTTATGAATCTTTCTTTCGTTAAATATAAGAACATTAGATATCTAAAAAAGAACTTGGATTATTCAGTTACAGGTTATTGTGATCCTAAACCTGAATAATTCTAGTCATTAGTGATCCTTCACTGTTGCTGGATGGCTCTTTTTAGGCACCGATCATCTGTATTTAACCTAATTATCGGGATTTGTCTGATTTTTTCTTTGTGAGAAGTCTACACTTCTAGTCGGTCTTCTGCGTGGCTTGTAGAACCTGTATCTTACTTGGTAATTATGTGCATATTTGAGAACCACAACCCTGCATGAAGACTTTAAAGCGCATCATCTACATATTGTGAATTTCTTTATAATTTTTATCTGTTATTATGTCTGTTACTGATAAGTATTGGATATGTTATGTTAATGTGTACTTGCAGAGACCTCGACATGAAGATGAAATGGATGATCACTCTCCTATAGCTATTCTCTTTTCTGGTGGGCTGGATTCTATGATACTTGCAGCAATATTAGATCAATGCATCGATTCCAAATGTAAGTTCATTTAAAACTTGCTTTAGGAGGATACATATTATGCTATATCCCATTAATCTGATTTTGTCATTATGCCAATGATGTACTTGAGAAATTCAATACCTTAGCCAAGACTTGTCATTTCGTAATATATCAAGAGGTCCACTAGTCTACAGCCATATTACCTAGATCATGGTTAGCTATGGAACACTATTGATTCGCTTATGGAGCTTGGTGTGGGAATGAGTAGATGATACATTATCTTTCCTTGTATCATACCCATCCGGTTATCAGCTGATATCTGTACTAGATTGAGATTTTAATCCATGGTTTCAGTCATCTGCTGTGTTTTCAAATAGATGTTTTATCTTCTAAATGTTGTTTGTCTGTACTCATTCTCGGGATTAGCTTGTACTGACGTCATGTCACAACCATCTCTTTCTTGCTTATTGTCCTCAGTCAGAAACCAAAAGTTGCATGGATGATCCTGAATATCTACAAAGGAGTCTTTCCTTTAACCTGAAAGATTATTCAAAAATCCAAATAGCTGGGATCAATTGCAAATGACATTATGGCATTGATGATAGTGTCAATTACTTTGTATTCATTGATTTTCTTGTCTTTTATAGTATGTTTATCTTTCTTTGTTATACAACTGAATAATTAATTGATTTTTTCAGTAAGATTCAATGGTGAATGATGTCATTTGCTTCTGCAGATACAATTGATCTGCTAAATGTTAGTTTCGATGGTCAGCTTGCTCCTGACAGAGTTTCTGCTAGAGCTGGGGTAGCTGAACTTCAAAATGTTGCTCCTCATAGAAGGTAATTCTTCACTTTGCCTTATTGTTAAAACTTAAAACTATCATTTTCCACTGGATAAATGTGTGTGCCAAGCATGCTTCTACTCATGGATTGGATTTTTTTCATAATGCCGTAAATTATATTATTTGTTATTGTCTTTCCTGTGAATTATGTTGCTATTGTTTTCTTGTATGAGAAACTTATTTTAGGGAAAAATTGGATGAGATGTTTTTTTTGGTTAATTTTAGCCGCCTATACTTATATACTGGAACCAGTCTGAAAAATGCGAAAATATATTTTTGTTTCTTCTTTTGTTTTTGATTCTTTCCAAGTTTATTAACACTACAGCTTGTTGACATCTTTGTGACAGGGAACACCGAGCCAATGTTTCCTTTTTAATAATTAGTCAATGTGGCTCAAAATATAAACATGAAATGTAAGAGAGCATTTCTTCTTTTCACCTGTTAAACTCTTGTGATATTTTGTTTTACATATGGCCTTTCCATCTCAAGTCTTATATGAGCACTTTCTTTGCACTTGATCATTAGCTATCCTAACCTGTCTGCCAAATGGCCAGTTCATGGACCTCATTTTTTTTAACTTAATTAACTGTTATAAGTAATTCAAATTTCCAGGCCATGTTGTCCTTCTGGGTACAATTGGATATATCATTGGGATCTTTTGCCAGATGTAGTTCATTGTTTGAGTAAGCTGATAAGAAGAGAGAATATGTTTGGAAGAAAAAAAATGCTAGACTAGCATCCTTAAATGCAAGTACAACATTGCCTTTATCGTGCGGAGAATGTCATAATTTCTTGGATGTTCCATTTGTATTATTTCTGATCCTTTTGTATGATGAGAATGGTGTTAGATCTAACATGTACAATATCTTCTTTGGTGATAATACAAATTTAATTTAGTTATTGTTTTGATCATTAATATCTACAAGCAACAGGTGGCGGCTTGTGGAGATTGATGCTGTTTTATCCAATTTGGCATGGGAAGCAAAGCATTTGTTAGCATTGATACAACCTGCAAAGACCTATATGGTAAGCTCTTCCAAAGTCCTGTGTTGGACATAGCTTGGAATTTCTGACTTGCTGAATGATAATTTTCAACATAACAAAATTCGTTGAAACAAATTAAGTTGTGAAAGATGTCCATCCTATTATTTACTTTCTGGTGCCTGTCTCTTCTTTCTTGTGCAGAAGAAAAGTTATTCCTTCCCTATTGGCAATTTCCTTTTAATTTAAAATACTTTCATGGTTCATCATCATTACATAGCTGCTGCATCATCTAAATCTTAAACTTTTACTCAATGCATATCATAATTTAATAATATTTTATGCTTTTAAATGAATAGATATAGCAGATAAGGTTTATGATGAAGAATTCATTTTCTAGGCACTGTTTTGCAGGGTCTATTGTGGAGGGCAAGACATGTAAAATTCATCTTATGGAGTTTCTGTATTCATGTTTAATCTCCCATAATGAATCATGTCTGAAATTGATTTTTTGGTGATACAATTTAGTATTGTTGCGGTAACCTGATTTGTAGTACCCTTATGTTGGTTTGCTCCAGGATCTGAACATTGGCATAGCATTGTGGTTGGCTGCTGGTGGTGATGGTTGGGTTGATGGGGGTCATTGTAAATTACATAATAACCACCAGCGGTATAGATATAAGTCAACTGCCCGGATTCTTTTAGTTGGTTCTGGTGCCGATGAGCAGTGTGCAGGATATGGCAGGCACAGGACGAAGTATAGACTTGGAGGGTATGATTTTTTCCCTTTTGCAACTCTAGTGAGGAATATAATGTGCATTATTTCCTACTTGCATTGGTTAAGAAACTAGAATTTTATTTTACTAGTACTTATGGATTGTACAGATTATTTTACTGGTACTTGCATTTCTATTTGGTACTAATCATTTGGTCATCTTTCTACTTCTGACGCCTATTTCACATTTCAGTTGGGTTGCACTCCATGAGGAAATGAGATTAGATGTGCAGAGAATTTGGAAAAGAAATATGGGTAGAGATGACCGATGCATTTCTGATCATGGCAAGGAGGTATTGTTCTTTTTAACAATAAATATGGATCTCATACTGCATGTTGTCACTTGTGCTGTATTTTTCAGGCTAGATTCCCATTTCTTGATGAGGATGTCATTAAAACTTTACTGGATTTCCCTCTATGGGAGATTGCCGAACTTGATAAACCAGCTGGAATAGGTGACAAGAAGATCCTTAGAGAGGTTTGTCCCTCAATCAAACAGTATTATTCTTTGACTTGTTGGAGATTTCTCCAGAATTGTCTTGTAATCCTGACCTTGTGGTATGATGGATAAATGAATGACTTTTATCTCTCCATAACTATATATTATATGAGGGCTTGCTGAATATGCTGAATATGTGGTATGAGTATTATTCTTTGACTTGTTGGAGATTTCTCCAGAATTGTCTTGTAATCCTGACCTTGTGGTATGATGGATAAATGAATGACTTTTATCTCTCCATAACTATATATTATATGAGGGCTTGCTGAATATGGTTCCTTTTTCTTGTTTTTAGGTTTCATGGTTGCTTGGATTAAAACAAGCTGCTGAAATGCCAAAGCGGGCTATCCAGGTGCCATTGTTATCTCGATTAGTAATTTCCCTTTCTATTAATTTGGTCTTTCCCAGTTCAATATGATGGTTTGAAGACCTGATTCAGTTTAACAAATATCAAGTTTAGTTGAGAGTCAGGAGTGTGACATGTTGGTCCTTGTGGTCTAGGACTGGTTTTATTGGTAGCTTAGCTCAGGCTGAGCACCAATTTTTTGTTTACCTAGTACGGGTATCTTTAGGGTTCGGAGTTTTGTTTTGGCTGTTATTTTGACATGAATTTCTGTCCTGTCTCCTTTTCAATTCTTCCAGTTTGGTTCAAGAATTGCTAGAGAATCAAATCGAAAGAACTTTGGAAGCAACCGCGCAGCCAACCAAGTTTCTGCAGGAAGTGTCGAGATTCATCATTCTCTAAGCTAACACCAGTTGGAGCTGAGATTGAATGAGTCCTATCTCCATCACTAATTCCTTGGGCTAAAGGATATATTAATGGCTTGACTTGTTCTGTCCTTATCAGCAGTTCAGGATATATTAATAGTAGACTTTTTCTGACCTCTGCATCTCTAATGAATGCATGTATCTCAGTTATTCATGGCGGCTGACCATACCAGAGACCAGCAGTGTTGCAAAGATTGAAGGCAGGTTGAGATCCTTGATGTGGATTTCCAATGCCCCAAACATCCTTGACCCAGTTTAACTTGAGACTTTCCTAATGCATCCACACACAAAGGGTGAAAGGAAAATTATCCAATTTCATCTTGTATTTATTGTTTACTTTCAGTTCTGTGCCTTAGGGCGATAGAATTGCAATTTTTCTTAAAGTTAAATCTGTGGGAAGTTAGTATTTTTCTTAGAAGTATGTGATACATCAGCAGTTTATACTGCGGTGCAATTGACGGTAAGCTTGCCTCCCCAAAGGGAAAAGGTCAACATGTGTAAGAGAAAATGCCAGTCAAATTGCTGTATACATCTGACTCTATTTGGTCCAACATTTTGACACTTCAAGACAATCTTTTAAACCTCCACCTCCAACCTATTGGGTTAATCATCTCTGTTGAGACATTTGGGTTGGGTAGTGCAATAGTTTTGAGATTCAAATCCATATATAAGCGTTTATGCACTTCATTTTTTATGTAACGAACTAATATTTTCCGAAAGGTTTAATCTGGTGATCTTTAGAAACCTAATGGTTCTGTGGAAGCTACTCTTCAAAAAGTGCAAGGCAGTAGTCCATCCCCACGACAGCACTATAGATTTGGAACAAGCTTCCTATTTTGATATTATGAATTATTTCGGTGTCTCCTGTGTTGTCCATCGGTTCCTTAAATGCACTATTACTGGTATCTCTCGTTTAACTAGCAAAGTGGTTTCTTTACAAGTATGGAATTCATGTCAAGCCAGACTCACTTTTTTTCTTGTTTTTTCCTTCTATTTACACTGATGGGTATTCTCTGTTTAACGAGCTCAGGTAGGCAAATGTATTAAGATCCTTTGCAGGTAGTGTTTGTGTTTGAGTTGAAAAAGAATTATATTTCTGAAATGAGGAACTTCCAACTTTCATATATGTATGTATATGAGAGTGAGAGAGAGAGAGAGAGAGAAAAGCTCAACAAGACCACTCACCCTTGTTTAATAATTATTCCAGGGTTGCTAAGTGATGTCAACTCACCTCATATAAGAGATCAGACTCAAATTGTCCATCACATGAAACAAGTCACACTTTCTGTCTACATGGTGTACCCTGAGGAAATCCCCATGGATTTAGAGCTGGAGGAGGGAGGTAGGACTCCAGCTCTGCAATCCTCTATCGACTTGGAGGATTCTTCAGCATGTATTCCCTGTTTCCTTGGCATGGTCATAACCCCAATTTCTTCTTAAGTAACCAAGCAGTATGATCCACTGCACATTGTTCCTCTCGCATGGAGTCATCGACAGCACTCTTGGGATCCTTGTTGGGATCCAAAGTATTCTTTTCTCATCTACCTAATTTTGCTGCTTGTCTTTTCAAAGGCTTGATCCATTAATGTGGTATGTATGTCGACAGCATGGATATTGTCTGCATGCACAATGGAGAAAGGAACAACAATAAAATAAAAAAGGAAGAGAAAAATAAAAAGAAGAAAGTTGCTCCATGATATGATGTGCTAATAATAAAAGACATTATAAGATAAATCACCTTCTTTGTTGTTCCTTCTTTAGCTAGTAAAACAATGACCTTTAGTTCAAAAATAGTATCCTAAAAACTTAAGATTGAGCCCAATCTAACATATTCCAATAGCAAGATATAGGAGGAAAGCGTGGTACGTAGAGTTCTACTGATCCCTCGCATTGTATCCTTTGTGCCATCTTTACTGGCTTCTTGACACAGTTTTTGGTGGGTTCATGTTTCTTGGGTGAGACAAACTCGCCTCCATCAGATTCCATACGCTCTGAACGGACAAGGAGAAGAGACGTACCCCCCCCACATCCCTCTCACCTTTTGCTTCTTAGAACGTACAAGTCTTCCTGCTTTGTGTAGTTAATTCTCTCGCTTTGGGTGGCGAGACTTGCCTTTAGGCGGCATTCTAGTCGTTCTTTTGGAAAGGTGCCTCTCCCTCCCACACAGGTCAATGCGAGGGTTTCTCACCTTTGGCTCAAGAAAAGTCTTCCCTGTTGCCTTTTACTACGCTCCTCGATACACTCTTCCAAGATGAAGAATGTGTGTTAAGCAGGCAGACTTGTTTGAATAACAACATATAATGACCTTTTGGGTCAGAATGATTTGTGTAGAGTTGATATGATTGGCTCAGTTTTGCTTTAGATAGCTTCTTCATGGTGGGTGAGAAACAAAAAGCCATTGGAGGGAGAGTTCCTTTTTGACCTTCCATGCCATGACCTCTCACAAAGCAAAGCTTCCATGGTGGATGGAGCATTTAGGGCTCATCTACCGCCAGTACACCTTAAAGAATACATAAATTTTTGTGTTCATGTCAAGCTGGTGCATCACTCATGCTGTTCCCTGGTGAGTGCTTTCATGTTTCAGCATCTGACCGAGCTAGAAAATGCCAACCAAATCTCATGTTCATGAGAACGCGATCCGTGTGTCCATACTTAGCAAATAAGAACAATTGATAATCGCAATGATGCATGAGCTAAAAACTAAAGTTTCTCACTTAATTCGTGATCTTACGTATGTCATAATTTTCTTTTTATGAGATAATTGATTCATCAACGATGAAAAACACTTAAACTTAGGTTAGTCGGTGAGGGTAAATCTATTAAGCTCTTATTAATCAATTCAAATCTTGAAAAATTAGAATAAATTGTATATTTCTTGTCGTCGTCGATAAAATCAAATCCTAACATAATGTATCATATGTTTAGTGATAACACATGCATTGATATGCATATGGTTTGATAATCCTCTCCTACTCAAATTCTTACCATGCTTAATACTAAGCATATTTTAATATCATTGATCGATTCGTAAGTATAAAATCTATGATATACTATATATAATATGAAAAAAATTTATACCAGAATTGAAACCAAATAACATTAGATCGGATTTACGATACATACCTTTCGATGTCATCTGAAAAAGATCTCTATGTAATCTGCAAAGACACTGTCCCCTGAATTTAAATATCACATTGACGTAGATATGTAAGGAGAACTAGATACTTCTTCTCATCTCTTTCTATCTTTTCACAAAACCTCTATTATTGATGATTTAGGAAAATTGAGAGAGAAACCGTAATCTCTCAACTGCATCATCTATTATATATGTCATTTAGTTCCTAGATGTCTTTATCTATTTATAGACAAGAGCAGTAAAAGATCTAAAATAAGTTATTATGAGAATTCCTCCCATCAAAAATATCCCCTAAGAAATCTTACTATAATATGGATTTCTTTTTTATTAACCAATATCTACTATCAGAATCTATTAGTTCTATTATATATCTTATTCAAGTATAAAGGATCACATAATCCTTGAACTATTGAATCAAAATACTTAAGTTCAGCTTAGTGAAATGTTACACTATCAAAGCTGAGAACTTCCACTTAAAGAAACATTTTACTTAAAATATACATTAAAAAATCACATAAAAGAGCTCTACAAACATAAATGTATCCCAAGCATCTATTGTGTCATATTCATCCTTGACAGAGGTATCTAGAAACTTTGACACCCAAGGATCATATGCTTCAGAAGTGGAAGAAAGGCAAGGCCGAGCTTTATAGAACGAAACCCGGAGAGCAAAATACTCCGTGTGTGATGTGATGCTGACGAGAGGACGAAGCTGCTGCCGTACTCAGTTCACACGAAATCAGCAGCTTCATCAAGCCCCCAAATTGTATGCCATTAAATAATCTCCATCAATATTTTCAGCAGTGACTCCCATTTCACAGTCGGAACACATCGTAAGCTAAAGTGATGCTGTAGGTAGTCCTATTCTAATCTCCATCAAGTCTGCATGTTAGGAGGTGCAGTTAGGTGTGATCAAGGCATGTTTGCTCCTTTGTGGAGAGGCTCAAGCGCTTTCCTCAGCATGCATGCATGGACTCGGTCAATCTCGAAAGATTTGGTATCTGTTAAACAAAGGCCATACGTTGAAAGCTTTGCAAAAGGTGGCGAACACGGTAACTGAGTACGGCAGCAGCTTCGTCCTCTCGTCAGCATCACATCACACACGGAGTGTTTTGCTCTCCGGGTTTCGTTCTATAAAGCTCGGCCTTGCCTTTCTTCTTTGTTCTCCACCCCAGGCGGAGAGGTCGAGGGATAGAGAAAGATGGGGAGGGCTCCCTGTTGTGACAAGGCGACCGTGAAGAGGGGGCCATGGTCCCCTGAGGAGGATGCAACGCTCAAGGCTTATATCGAGAAGCATGGAACTGGTGGCAATTGGATTGCGCTGCCTCACAAGATTGGTATGTCCTCAAACTACTCGATCGCTTCATCCCCTTCTCGAATCCAGCTTCTTGCAGAGGAGAACCTCGACCTTGTGTTTCAGAAAACCAAAGAGCGGTCCTCAACCCAAGATCTTGTTCCTTCTCAGCGCTGCGATTTCTTCCTATAACTAGCCAGAAGAGAGTGATTGAGATCGGATGCAGGCATTTTACCACTATTTCTTGTTTCTGAATTCAAGTATGGTGTAGAAAAGGGAGAGAAAACAATCTGGATAGATCATCCTTCTACCAGAACATATTTACATGTGGCATGCAAAATGAAGATCTTCAACTCTTCTGTCAGGAAGTAGACAAGAGAGCTAAGTTTAGTATTTCTCTTGCTATCATTTCAGGTCTGAAGAGGTGTGGAAAGAGCTGCAGGTTGAGATGGCTCAATTATCTGAGGCCCAACATCAAGCATGGTGGGTTTTCGGTAGAAGAAGACCATATCATATGTAGCCTCTACTTAAGCATCGGGAGCAGGTAAATCATCGGTATACCTTTTCCTGCTCTCTCTTTGCATGCCCATCATGTACATGAGGATAACACCAACTAAGCTTTCATGCATTAGGTGGTCTATAATTGCAGCCCAGCTGCCAGGGAGAACAGATAATGACATCAAGAATCATTGGAACACAAGGCTGAAGAAGAAACTACTTGGCAAGCCAAGAGAATCACCACAACCTCGATGCCTTTCCGTAAACCAGGTCTCGACTGAGGTAGCCAATGCGATGAGTCTCCAAACACATCCACAAACCCTAAGTGCGCCAGCTCTGGAAAGGATGCAACTCCGGGGCTGCGAGGATGATCCCTTCTTCTATCATCATCCGCTGGGCGACCAGCTCTTTGAAGACCAACACACCGATACTACTACGTCTACAACTCTGATCGATTCATCTCATCGAAGACTGCAGCAAGTGAAGCAAGAAACCCAAATCTTGATGAACCAAACTGAACAGCAAAATATGGATTGTTCAGTACCGGGGTGTCCGCCGTCAGATGCGGGAGGTCTCGCGGAGAGTTCATTCTCAGACTGCAACTCGCTGGTGGCAGGGCTTTCCGACCTCCATGAAATCTTCCATGGCAAAGAACCATTCTTAGGATTGCAGGGAGCGAATCAATCGGCCGAATCAGACTGTTTCAAAGAAATGTATAGGGAGAAGGAGAGAGACGGTATGAGCTTGTGGTCAAGCATGGCTTCATCTCTCCATCCCGATTCCGTGCTTCAAGAGTATCTACTTGGGTATGATCTCCAGTGTTTGCAGTGTCCGGATTATGGTGTTTAGGTAAATTAGATGTTGGTTTTACATGAACAGACCGAGACAAAATGGTGTAAATTTGTTCCTTTGAGTAGTCATCGGTTCTCGTTCTTATTATCTCCTCATTATAACGATATTTTTTCTATATTCTATATTTTATGCAACCCTAAGAATGTTTATTCATAGGTCACATAGTGGTATTTTGCATTTTTCTTCATTTGGATTCCTCTCCTCTTTCACATTTTGATTTGGTAAGTAAATACATTGGACCATATATTTAGAAATATTTAAAATTTAAATTATGAATTTTTTATTTCTAAATAATTTTAAATTAAATTTTTTAAAAATTGACGGATCGAATTGGAACCGAAACCAAAACCAATTATTCTAATTCTGATTCTAAAGTCGTCATAGTTCGATTCAATCTCAGTTCCTAATTTTAGAAAACAAAAATCGTCGATTCGATCTCAGTTCCTAATTTTAGAAAACAAAAATCGTCAAATTTTAAAATCGAGACGAGTACTAATATGATATCAATAAAATCTGTCAATTTTGCTATTGATTCTCCTCTAGTTATTTTGTCATGAAAGAAGGTAGGAAATAGTTTTGTATTATTTCTCACATTTGTCCAAATTTAATCGGTTATTTAACCCATAAAGTTTTGGTTATCAAATCGGATCAAAATTTAATTGACTGTTTAATAAAAAATTACTTAAAAAGATATTACATTTTAAAATTTATTGTTGATTTATTTTTGTCAATGAATTCCAATACAATTTCTCTTTTTATTTTTTTCCTTTTCCCATTGAGAGGTTATGTTTGGGTTGTTTCTCCCACAGTTCCCCTAATTTCCCCTTTTTTTTTTGTCTTTCCTCCTTTCCCTCCTTTTGCGATCTCATCCATTCCAACCAATTTATTGGATGGGTCCAAAACTTAAAATAAAATATAAATCATATAATTGATTATAGGAAATTATATATAATATTTTTTATGCATTTTCAAAAATAATAAAATTATCAAACAAACCGTTAAATATGAATACTAATTAAATCAAATGTCATTATAATTAAATGTAATATAATAAAAAAATTACCAAGATTATTTTTTACACAAAATAATAAAATATTATTCTCATCAAAAGAATTAAACCCAAAAATTCCAAAACAATCAAATCTCTATTTAGAACTAATTTTCAAGAGTTTCAAACTAGAAACTTTTTGAATTTAAGTGACCTGAGTTATATTGTTTTTGGATGAGTTTACAATGTTTTCAAAATCAATGTATCCTAATTTTTGGCACATTTAAGCTGAATTTAGAATTTTTTTACATATAATCACATCACTATAGTAGTAAATATTTTCAAATGAATTAGGATGAAAATAAAAGCTCGATCCAAGTTATAGTGATCTTATATATGGTCATACTATTTTTGACTTTCTATTTATATACATTGTAACTTCATCAATATAACTATATTGAGATTGATCATGATCCTCTAAAGTCATCTTCGGTTCTCTATTTTTCATCTAAAATCCTCATATGGTTGGCTCCTTTTTTTGTTTTTGTTTTTGACAACATAAAGATGACCTTCTAGATAGGTATTTATAAATCATGTTTCATGACAAATCCTTTTCTATATGAAAGTTCTAATTCCTCTCTCTCTCTCTCTCTCTCTCTCTCTCTCTCTCTCTCTCTCTCTCTCTCTCTCTCTCTCTCTCTTTCTGTTTTATTTATAAATAAATCCTAAATATTTTATAATTATATTGAGATCCACAGGTAAGTCACTAGGTATCACATTTTAATGATCTCTTTCTAAGATATAAATTATTAAGATTGATAAGTATTTTAGGAATCCTAATTAGATTCAAAGTACCTAGAGAAGTTCTAATTAGATTCTGATTCCATCTTCTTATTAAATTAGGATTCATGATTCAAGTGGAAAGATGAGTCTTTAGTGAAGGATTTGTTCATATAAAAATAAATATATATGAATTAAAGTTTTGATTAGAGTGAAAGTTATAGAAAAAAAATATTTTAGGTGCTTTTGGGGTTTTAACTAATAAGATCTAAAAGGGTTGAGAGAGAGAGAGAGAGAGAGAGAGAGAGAGAGAGAGAGAGAGAGAGAGAGAGAGAGAGAGAGAGAGAGAGAGATTCCTTATATTGGTTCTTCTCATATAAAAGAAATTTTGATTTTCTTCATGTTCTCTTCCTTAACCATGTGTCTTTTTATGGTAACTTATTCATTTGATCCTTCATTTTTAATGATGTCTCTTTCTAATATAAAAATAGAAAACTTTAATGTAATTTATTTTCCAACATACATCAACTGTAATGCTTGCTGCTTGCATTGGTAACACTGACTTGGTGATCCTCTGACTCAATGTATCTCCTCTTGTAACTTTCAGAGAACCATACTCCATTTTCCTCCTCCCAAGTAGCTTTCAGAGTCCCTACCTCTCACTTCCAGGGTGAGAAAGCAGGTGGGGTTCCCAGTCTCTATCCCAATAATGGAGGTCATGCTGCTCCCATCATCAGGTTCTGCTCTCACCATTCTTTAATTTATTTCAACATCATCCTGCAATATAAATTTGTGATCAATTAGGATCGAGTAAAATCAAACTCTTCTTGCTCTATCTTTGATCTATCTATTTGCACCAATAATGACTCCAGTCGGTCCCCATGCCTTTTATAATCAAGTGTTCATCCGCAAAACCCTTCCCAGTTAGAAGTATGGGACTCTTAGTGATTCTTTTAGTAGACTACTTTTCTTCGATAAATATTATATTAAACTACATACTAAACGTCACTCGAAACCTATCGATTGCTAACACACCATAATAATATCTTGATAATAGATGCAGCTCACAACTACAGTACTCAATGGTCAAAAGAGCCTTCATCATCTCTATGGCAAAAAAAAAAGACATATATATATATATATACACCAGTTCAAATGATTTAAAGCTCTATTGGTAACACTGAAGAGAGTAGATTCGCATTGCCACCTGAGAAAATGCAGTAATCATGATGGGTACGAATCTTTCAGTGGAGAAGTGGGCACAAATCGGGTGGCTTATGTAAGGTCGAGATTGAAGAATGAGCTTTCCACTTTCCACGTGCCCATTTGAGAAAAAGTATGATATCTATATCCAAGATGTGAGCGTACGACTGTGATCTTCATGACTTTTAAATTATTTTTTATAGATAATATAAATTTACGATAAGATTCTTCACTGCTGCGAGCACTCTAATAACAAAAAATTTATATTCTCAAAATTATATATCTTTTTATGGTATTTTATCTCTTCAACTAATGCAGCACTCTAATAGCTTCATTTAATGTTGTACTCAATTATGGGATCCGATGATATTGCTATCTTAGTCGCATGGCCAACACCCTTTCAAGAAATAAGGAACTCGAGAAACCTCCCATGAACAGCTCTCTCTACAAAAGAGCACAATGGAACAGCGTAAACCTTGTCGTCTTTCACGCAGCCGCGTCCCGCCCACGGCCCTACCGATCCTCGTCACTCACTGCACACTCCCTTATCTGCTTCTCATTTCTTTCCTTATTCCCTTCTTATGATATAAAATGATACGAGTGCATGTAATACAGAAATCACATGAAACACGGATGCCGCAAACGCCCTAACTAATTAACCTGTTTACCTTCAGACAATAGTAGAAAACCCACCTCATACATCCAAGTTTTGGTGGTGTCGTGTAGTATTTCCAATCCCCTGACAGTCCTCAGCAGTCTCCGACTCCCTTTTCTCATTCTAACTGGACCGGCCGCCAAACGAGGAAGCCCCGCTCGGGATGGGCGTCGCGAGGTACGTCGGCTTCTCGTCCCCGGCCATGACCACCACGATCTCCTGCTTGTAGAACGTCGCCGGCGTCGCCGTCACCGGTTCCAGATTAGCCCCCCGTTCCGCTCCGCCGCGCTCGAAGTGTCCTGACAGCCTCCAGTAGGCGCAAGCGAGGAGGATGAGAGCGACACCCACAAGGCCCAGCATGGCCACCAGTCCCCCGAACAGGTACAGCAACGGCGCCGCATCCGACCCTGAGCGGTCGCCACCCGCTACCGCCGCCGGCACCGCCACTGCTGCAGCATTGAACCCTGACCCTGCCCTCATCTTCCTCTTCCTCACAGGCAGGCTTTGTGGCCTCTCCTTACTCTCAAGAACCCACCGAAAGAAAGGGGTGGTGGTATATTCATACAGAAGATGAAAGGGCAGAATTGTAATTATATAACGAGTGACAAGTTGGTAGCTTTATTTTGGCTCTTTGGAGAGCTGAACTATTATTCCATAGCTCTCTAACTGTGAGATATAAGTGGAGAGATGTGATCAAAGAGTGGGGTGAGGACTCATCCACAGAAGGGACCCCCCTATATTGTCATTTTGTGGGGAAGGGGAATTGGAATTGGAATTGGGAGATAAAGGTGCTGATCTCTCTCTCTCTCTCTCTCACAATCATGATCTTTCAATTCTTTTCTTATGAAATCATGAATCAGATCATAAGAGGCTAATTCGCCCTTAACTCAACAAAAGGAAACAAGGATAACTAAATCATCTACGAGAAAGAAAGGAACACATTTTCTTCAGATAAGAAATGCACATTATTAATGTATCGCAATAAATAAAAGAACATATGCATGTATCTTTACATCTGTACAGCCATAAAATAGAAAGCAGAGAGAAATGCACAAGAAACTATAGACCTAATCATCCTCTGAAGTAATGCCCACAGGGTCGAACAACTTCACCAGCAATTCACATAATAAATTCGCACTATTCAGTATGAGCATACAATTCGACAAGCTAACAATGCAGGAATAAAGAAAGGTAGTTTACCTAAATACATTTGGTGGGGAACTCCTCGGCATATACACTGACTGTCACCACAACATACTTGATAGACAAGCATAGCATATCAATTTCAAGGTTAAAAGGGAAAATGAGATACTGAGAGTATGAGTTATCCTGGTCATGGTAAGACACATGACAAAAGGAATGGTGCCACATCTTATCACCCATGTTTCCCGGATGTTCCCAATGCAACACATGCCACCATCACATGTAAGAACAAAAACAGATTTAACACCCTGCTTGACTCCATTTTGACTTTCCACCATGCTGCTTATGTTCCAAAAGTGAAATTCTAGGTTTGTTTTGTCAATAGCCCACAGCACAATTAATTTCATGAAATCAAATGGTCATTAATAATACACATATCAAAGTTAATCTGCTATAAATTGGTGGGGGATGTTGTGGTGGACCTACTGCACCATGTGTTTGCATGTGGTGTGTACTACTCCTAAGTAGATAGGTGACACTAAACCAATCCAAGTAACATGGACATCCCTATGGGAAAGAAAAATCAGTAATAATTTTCCTATTATATTATGAGTTCATCATATGTGTCGTCGTCAATAGAAAGAACTTACATGGCCATCATATGCAGTGTTTTACAAAGGCGAGAGCACCTTGCCTAGTGAAGCGTCGCCTGGGTACTCGACGAGTGCCTGATTGAAGGTGAACAATCGAATTAGATGGTCAACTATGATTTGGTTGAACAGTAACTTAGTTGGTTCAATCGAACGAACTAAGCACAGTAAATAGTAACAGTAACTCCCCAACCCCACCCCCCATGCGACCCCCGACCCATAAACCCTAGGTACTTGCTGCCTCGACTCACCTCTGGTCCCGCCACTGTCTTCATGCACAATCGCTACCTCCACCACCAACACACAGGTCCTATGCTTTCTTTACCACTAACAGATGAGTCTGAAGCAACTCCTACTATTGTAACTTTCATGCGCAGTTCCATCCTCCATTATCGATTCCATGTGCATCTCCTGCTGCCGCCGAGGGATAGAACCGCAACTTCCTCCACCATCGATGGACACATTTGAAGCTTCTTCTGCCCCTGCGTCACCTTTTGCAGCTTCCTCCATCGCCGTTGCCGTCGTTCGCAACTTTCTCCGTCGTTGCTGCTATTGTCCACAGCTTCCGCCATCGCTGCAGTCGCCATTCGAAGGTTCCTCTGTCACCATCACCCTCTCCTTCCCCTTCTATTATTATGATTATGATTAACAATTGTTACCATATAAAAAACTAAAATTGATATTAATCCATAGAACTATTGACCTATTTAGAACTAATGCCTATTTAGAATTACTAATCCTTATTTAGCATTGTTAATCACTATTTAGAATTGTTATTAGTCCCTATTTAGTACTATTAATATCTATTTATTTAAAACTTTTATTAGGGTTTCAAGATTAATGACAAATATACAAAACAATACATAAGATTCATTAAAAATTTAATTTAATGTCATATTTTTATTTATATAATCATATTTATCAATTTTATTATATATTATATATTTTTTAATATTCTAGAACGTCTCGCTTTGCGTTAACGAGCGCCTAAGCGAGCGCCCAGGGTCTTGGGCGTTTTGGGACCTTGGCGCCTAGTACTCTTAAAAACATTGATCATATTTGTACAACAAGAGAACTATTAAAAGAATAGACGATGGTGGAAAAAGTAAAAGAGCTGATTTATGAGAAATAGGGTTAAGGAAAGATAAGAAAAGCCATCCATCTTCTTCTCCTTCCTCACTATCAAATAAGCGCTATCTTCATCAGTGGATGTAAGAGATGAGCAACGACATGAAGCAACCATGCATGGCAAGGTCCAAATTCCAAAAGAAGTGATTGCAAGAGGTTTACCTTGTTTATGGACAGGATATATTGGCTGGTGCATGACAAGGTGATAAATCAGATCATGGTCTCCATTTTTTTCCTCTTTCATCTTCAACCATCAACCACACAGGAAGCATCAACACTTCAAAATACTCAGATTCAAAAATTTTCTTCTTCTCTATCTGTTCCTCTTCTTCTGCTGCCTCCCCACCGCTTCACCCCTTCTTCTCCTCCAGATATTATAATTACATCTGATTGGAAATCCAAAACCGACACAAATCATCAAAAGGATGGTCTAATATACGGAAGGTCCTAGTTGTTTTTTACTGATAAAGACTTTGTAAGGTCCTGGGATCAAAAACATCTCTCTCTCTCTCTCTCTCTCTCTCTCTCTCTCTCTCTCTTTCTCTCTCTCTCTCTCTCTCTCTCTCTCTACAGACAAAAAAAAAGGAACACAAGAAGCTTCCACCAATGCAAGGTTTAAGAGGATCAATAATTAAACTTCTGCAAGTACAGAGGTTGTTTTTATAACTGAAACTTGATCCTATAATCTGCAAAGGAGCAAATTTATCATGATGCCAAAATTTGCCTGGTTTGTTGCAATTATTGATGGGGAAAATATGAAAAATGACAATCGAGTTAGCCAATCAGTGGGTGAACACATTTACAGAGTCATCCTAATCAAACAGAAAGTACTCCAAGATCAGGTGATCCAAAGATTCTAATGCACCATTGCCTCACATGCTGGTCAAAGTAAATGTAAAAGAAAAAAAAACTAAAAACCATTATATATATCACATTTATGGAGTTTACGGATAAGATTTGGAATTATATAACAATCAGATTTTGCAAAGACAGGAACAACAAAAGCATAAAATACTAACAAGAGCAGAACATTAAACAGGCTCTCGACAAAAAAAGCATTAGCAAGAAACTTATACACACTGGTGGCCGTCTTTGATAGCAGGCTCTTGCAGTATCACTTTGAGATCAGCCTCTGCAACTGCACTACGGACACCCTTTTGTCTGTAGAAGGTACAAAAAAGTACAACCACCTTAGCATCTCAGTAGAGTAGACTACATCTCATTAATTAACCCAATAGGTGCATCGTTAACAATCAGAATTTGCACAGAAACAACATGAGGAAGTCAGAAATATGAAACCAGTTCAAAACTATTTTGCAGAAGATCCACATAAATAAGAAGAATGGATGATACCAGATGTCGCAGAAACCATCTCAGTGTGGCAGCTGATGCTTCTGTGGGTTCTGATTTCTGAAAAAACATAAAGTAAGATAATATACATAGAAATTAAAAAATAGAACAAAAACAAAAGAAAGGTTTAAAAAAAAGTTTACTAAATTGAAGCATGCTCTTGCTGTTAAAATGATCCCTCAATTAAGGAACCATATCTAGATTATGTGCTGACAAACACTTTTTGCATTGCCATTATAAGATGATGGATTGTGTCATCATTGTGGATAAGTTATTCTATGATCTATCACACATGACAAGATGTTCTTGAGCACAGACAGGGTAGGCGCACTAATTTCGTTTGAAATGCTGCAGATAATTGTTGTGACACTGTCTCGATGGAATTCATTCTATCGCTTTTTTCTCGAAACTCTTACTGTAGCCGAATGTTCCAAAACACATCCCAACAACAACATGGAAGCGGCACACTTGATCTCATCACAAAGGGTAAAGAAGAACAAGGAAACAACCTTTTCGAACATTCAGCGCTATATAGGATTGTAAACGCACAAGCATGAAGATCAAATTTTGAGCGCGGATAACGGAAGGAAACAAGAAAAATATGAAACCTGTGGTGGGAGGAGAGCAGGCGGCAGATGACGGCGGCAAATCCGGAGACGGCACGTCGAGGATAGGGGCGTACATGTAGCAATCGGACGCGAGGTAATCCGCCACGGCCTTGACGAATCCCCTGCTCCTCCTCCGCCGCTTCGTCGGCCTCCTTCGGACTCTAATCTGCCCGTCCGTCTCCATTCCTTCCTCTTCACCGAACTACTCTAAAACCCTAGATTGGAATCGCGTCTGTCCTTGCTCGAGGAATCCGGAAGGAGAGACGTGGCGAAGGTTGCGCTTTCTACGGGCGACACGCGGGGTCGAATTGGCCGGCGGGGGGAAAACGGGTCGGATTCTGAGGAACACATCCGTATCCACTTTTTTAGCTGCAGATCCAGATACGGGTGAGAATACGGATACGGATAACAGGCGGAAATTGAATTATGATTACATGATGGATATAGTATAAGGTGAAATTTAAATTTTTTATATCATTTTTATATAAAAATATGTGAATCTAAATTAGATATTGATGCAATATATGATGAATATAAATATTATTATTTTTCTTTAACTCACATTCTTCGGGTTAAAATATTTTGATCTTATTAAAAGAAAATTGGTTTTACGTACGTATCTTTCCTTTTCAAAGTTTGGAAAAAGCATATTTTACTTTTTTAAAAATTTATTATTATATTATATTATATATTATTATTATATATATATATTATCAACCTTATACAAATCTAATTTAGGATATTAAAAGAGGAAAAATTTAAAAAACTCTGAATAAGAAACGAAAAAATTGATCAGAACGAACGAGAAGATCATCAATCCATGAAGCAAAAGAACATCTCATATACACACATACCATTGACGATCCTTTTAACATGTCGACACATTGATTGTTGTGATAGATAATTTATAAGTCATTTAATTATTTTATATTAAGTATTTAATTTAATATTTTTTTATCTAATATTGACTTTACATCCCAAGTAAGATCAATATGTCCTCTATTTTTTTAATTTTATTTTCTATATATATATATATATATATATATATATAAATAGTTTGCACTCGGTAGAGCCTTTTTTTTCTTTTTAGGGAAATTTTTGCTCTCTATATATCCGAAAATCTCAACTGATATGAAACCTCCA
Source organism: Musa balbisiana (assembly GCA_004837865.1). Classification (NCBI taxonomy): domain Eukaryota; kingdom Viridiplantae; phylum Streptophyta; class Magnoliopsida; order Zingiberales; family Musaceae; genus Musa; species Musa balbisiana. The sequence continues at coordinate 36,970,732 of CM017193.1, forward strand.
ACACAAATCTATATGAAACAACACATAGATGATTAATCTGAATATATGTTGCAATGACTCTATCAAGAGGAAAAAGATACAGTATTAGGTGTCAATTCTTCATATAAAACGAAAAAGAGAGAGAGAGAGATGATGTGCTGTTCTCCTCTCAAACACTCGAAGAACTCAGTATCTAAGAAAAAGACAGAAGAGAAAGAGAAGAACAAACAGATGACACACCACCTCAACAGACCATGAATGGCAGAGCTATGCAAAATCATTCTTCTTCTTCTTCTTCTTCTCCTGCCGCTGCTGCTTGATGCTTTCTTTTCCTTCATCTGTTATGCAAGGGGTTGGGGCCGGTTGGTACGAGTCGCTTATCGTCGTCGACCGAGCTCCCGTTCTTGTACGCCTGCGTGAGATAGCCGCAAACTAGATCGAGATTCTGGAACCTGCACCCACGGCGGTGGATGGTGGCAACGCCGGCAGCCAACTCCTCCGCCGATGCCTTCTCATCTGCCTTGTGACGGTGGTGACCGTGCTTCCGGCTGACACTTCGAGCCAACCCATGCGAGCCGGCGACGAACAAGATGAACCAGGCCACCAGGGCTGCTCGAGCCCATCTCTTCTCCATGCCGACCGGAAGAGTCTGTCAGATTTAAAAGGAGCTGAAGCAAGAGGCCAAAGGATAAAGAATATATTAACTGAGGTTCCTCGGATCTACAGTTGTCTATGACACATCCACATCTCTCGACCTCTGCCTCGCACCAAACCACGCATTAATGTATCATCAGATCTCTTGCAGTCAGTGAAGCGAGCCACAGGGTGAGAGAGAGAGAGAGAGAGAGAAGATGACAAGATAAGAGAGAGAGAGAGAAAGAGAGCGTCTTATTAAATCCCAACCTACTTATACGGAGGGGACTGTTTGCAGTAAGAAAACATCAACACTTCCGACCAGCACTGAGACTTCCATCACCGTTCCCATTTTGCTTCTCTTACTATGTTGAACATTGTATCCACTACATGTGTCCAACCTATTCCTCTAAGATCTTCTTTGGTAACTATGACATCTATATACTTTTGTTTCTAATGATGTTTTGTTGAATCCACTCTTCTTTGTCACTATTGAGTACAAAACACATAAGTTTCGAGATAATATATGATCAAAATCATTCAATGATAAAGAAACTAAAGAACTAAGGGTGTTCAAATTGAATCGAAAATCATATTGGATCGATATGACCCGATCATCAATAATTCAATGTTGAAGATTATAAATTATTTTAATTTGAAAGATGTTTTTCTTTGGTTCAGTTAATCGATTCGGACCGAATCTAACAAATTTAAATTTAGAAAAAATCAACTAAACTCGAAGACTCTCCAAACTTAGCATAAACTCAGTCCACTCCTCTTCCTCTTTGTTCCTCTTGCTCTTTTATCTCAGGCATAAACTCTATATTTTTTTCTCATCCTTCATCTTTTTATTGATTTATATACATCACTATATATCCTCCTAATCAAATAAAAAAAGATTGGTCAGTGTTCCTCTATTACATCTTTTAATATAAAAAAAAAATCACTTGTGCATAGGTTCAATTATTTAAAATATTTAGAATGATATTTATAATATAAATATTTTGAGAAAGTAAGCTCAATTGGGTTTGAATCGCTTTGAACACAAAGAAGAGTGAATAACTATTTATGCTTGTCTTACGACATTACATGATTTATGTAAACATAATCTTAAGCTCCACTACATATGAAATTTAATAAAGCATGTTAGTGGATTTACTATATCCATTGTGTAGAAGGTATGGGCATCTTTAGAAAAGGCAAAGCCTGGTTGGTTCATATCCATTGAGGCCGACAAAGGAAGACGGAAGTCTGGGCTGCTGCGAGAACCCCACCCACCCCTTTGAGTGTAGGGCAACCCATGGGAAATTACGGTGGAATCCTCAGTGAGCCCTCATGTAGTACAGGGTTCCAGAGGATGTCGTTGTGGCAAGTTTGTTATTGATCCTGGCATGAGAACCAAGAAGGATAGCATAGCAGAGAGAGAGAGAAAGAGAGAGAGAGAGAGAGAGAGAGAGAGATTCCTCATCTTTACGTTCCATTCTCTTGGGCCAATCATTTTGCACTTGGCATGCGCTCTACAGGCAGGGACACTAAGTTACCCAGCGGTCAAATTCCCACTTATGTCACCAGATTTTGTAGGATCACCACCTTTTCTTTTTCTTTTTTTTTTTGTCTTTTCCTATGTTTTCTTTCATGGAAATTTAGAATATTTTCTGTATTAAACAATCAGAAATTAAGTATCGACTCAGGAAGGAAAAAATATTATTGATGATTTCATTAACACAATATAATCTTGATCTATATATGAGGAGACGTTCGGAGTAGGACATAGTCTCTTCTGACTCGTTACGTACATAAATATCAAATTTGAAATTGATTTCTCAGGCTTCAAAATATTCATGTGAATATTCTCGAAACTTTAAGAGTTAATTAGTTTCGATTAAAAACTAACTTATTTACATAATGTTTACAAATATATTTCTAAAAATTTATGAGTAATTTGAATTTATTACTTTGTAGAATTTTTAAGAGATATTTATTCTTCTTAGGATCAGTATAAAAATATATTATTAATTATAGATTTCAAAAGATGAAAGAAAAGAACATTAATAGTGACTTAAGTGTTGGAGAGATCAATTATGGAAATCATCAGTCTTTATACAAATAACAAGTTAAAATAGATCTCACTCTACTTTAGATGACTTTATAAAAATAGATGATTTTTTTAAAGATATGATAAAGTTTTCCATGTTGAAACCTTTATCATATCATTTTTTTTTTCTACAATGTTAGGCAAAAATAAGAATCTTGTTTCAATGTTTGAACATTCTATGGTTTTATCAATACATAGTCTCTCTCTCTCTCTCTCTCTCTCTCTATATATATATATATATATATATATATAAGCACTTCCAGGCAAAGAAACATCCAAACGAACACCAGTAACTTCACTTCCAGGCAAAGAAGAACAAGGATCGATTATTTAACACTTCAAAAATGGTGATTCAATCATTAGTATAAAATGGAAGGTAGATTTGTTTGTCCTCCGAGTTCAAGTTTGATTTCTTTTCTTAAGAAAAAGGACCCACAATTGACTTTATTTTTGGGGAAGAGTGTGAGCAAGTCAACCACCCAAACTTGCAAGGACTCTTTCACAAACAGATGTCTGTGCCAAAATTGAATCATGAATGCCTGGGTCTGTTCTAACTTATGACAACCCTAACTTGACCAATTTTGCACTCACAATAGTCCATGCATGATGTGCACAAATATGAACATATTCCAACAACTGTCATTAGTGTGTATAAAAATGAACATACAGCAATCACTGTCACATATTTCATCACAAAAAGAATTAAAATTAGATCAGGCTATGATTGAATTCTGTGGATGCCATTTTAATGTTTGTTCAGTGCTTGGATCTGTGGTTGACTTGCTTGAATACCACTAACTTGTGTGTCATACCCACAAGGAATCATATAGATTTTGAATTGATGACAGAGGTGACATGAGTGCCTATGCACAGGGAAACTGCACAGCCAACAGATCATCTTAGAAAATGCAGAGACTCTCCTCATACTTGCAAGTTCTTATTCTCTAATAAACATTGGTTTTAACAAGGGAATTAAACATAGTTATCAACCATGACATGACACGTATAACTAAGAGTTTAAGAGATCAAAATGTATCGTCCATATGACTTTATTATTTGTTCCAACAACAAAACATCTTTGTCATATACATAAACGATGCATAATAACATGAAATGGGTATCCCATTTAGACACAATGCAGCCAGTGGTAATGCTTGTTGATGCAATTAGCTTGCAAAGCACTCGGGAGGCAGCCCCTGGGGGAACCTCTTCACATCAGTGCAGTAGTTGTAGATCATGTAGTTCTTCCTCACCCACCTCAGCTTCTTCAAGCTGGTGGCGTCAAACTCCTCCCACATCCAAGAGTTGTTGGTCCCCGAAGAGCAGGAGGAAGCTCCTGAAGGCCACACGCAGCCATTGGCGTTGTAGTTCCTGAAGGCAGCCGTGAAGGGTGCCTGGGACCAATCCGTCTTCACCAACCCCCCTCTGGTGGCCCAATCCTCCGCATCCCACAGACTGGAGTAGACCCTCATCGCTTGGCTCTTCGGGTACGGCACGCCGACCGACTCCCTGTTCCTGAACTCCCTGATGGGTGTGCCATCCACGTAGATGCTGCAGTCAAAGGAGGAAGAAACGTTGGGACAAGTTTCTGTTCGCCACAGGGCATGCAGTCGATGAAGCGTAAGATGACTCACACGATGTGCCTGGGATTCCACAAGATCGAGTAGGTGTGGAAGTCCTTGGTGGGATCGAACCAGAGGTAGAACTGCTGCTCCCGGTTCCCCTTCCCCTGGCTGTACACGTTGGTGTGGAGGACGTAGGGGTCCCCGCTGAGGTTGCCGAGGAACTCCAGGTCGATCTCGTCATGCGCCGCTCCTTGCGACGACAGCTGCAACAGGATGACTCCATCACATCAGCGGCAATGCATGCAGCAATGACGAAAGGGATACCACGGTGACTTTACTTACGTAGAAGGTAGTGACTGTTCCAGCAGAATTCCCAGGAACGAGCTTGAGCTGCATGTCGAACTTCCCGTATACGTACTGGTCTTTGGACTGGAAGCCGGAGCCAGAATACTTGTCCAGGGAAAGCGTGAGGAGCTGGCCATTGTTGAAGATTTTGGCACGGCCATCACCCCAGGTGATGTCTACATCCTGGTAGAAGTTGCCGGCCAGCGCAGTGCTTGCAGAAGTGGCAAGCAAAGCAAGCAAGAGAAGCAAGGAAGCTTTGGGGGAGGAAGCACAGGAAGCCATGCCCATGAAGGAGCTTTGTTTTGGGGTCAGGTTGGTGCGGTGAGGGTGGTGTGTGTGTGTGTATATATATATATCTAGAGAAAGAGAGAGAGAGAGAGAGAGAGAGAGAGAGCATGGACATGTTTAAGGAAAGTTCCTTGTGGGATATGACTCAAGAAGATTAGACCGGGAATGAGCTGGATCCAGTGATTTGAAGGGCTGCTTTCCAGAACAATGTTTCCAGCGGCAACTAGTCACTGTGGACGATATGGATTTGTTTAGGTAGATTTTGACTTAAGAGTTTCCAAAGGCAACCACAAAAGAGAATAATAGAAAAAATGTTTTCCATCTGGGGTTTAATATCTATTCTCACAAACTTTGGAAATAGCATATTTTTTGTCTTACGTATATTATCCTTCAAAAATTTAGATTTTTGGTATAAAATATCAAACTGATATTTACAGGGGGCAAATACGAAAATAACTAGTTTTGGAGGAATATGAATGTAACTTCACTATTTTTTGAGATGGCAGATGGAAATGAAATCTGTGGCATGGAATTGACCATTTAAAAGGATGATTCCAGTATGATGACCATTTAAAAGGAGGACAATGTGACAAAGTCTTTTGTTTTATCCCAATAGATTTATTTACATTTATACTTAATACTTATAATTTATATAATATATATTATAATATTATATAGAATCAATCCAAGGACCAAGAACCACACATTCTTTGGGACATATCCATTCAAATATTGTTTATACTGACAAGCAACTATCAATTTGTTTGAAACCCATTTAAGCATCTTAATATACTTAGCATTTAGAAAATTCATAATTTTACAATTCATATAAAAAAAGTTAAGTTGGATGTGCTAATGCAAATGCAAAAAATTGGGCCAAATAGCAATTGATTTAATTAGGATTACTATTTTTCTGTTTGTAGGTATAAAGATCATTTGTTTCTCCACATATCCCCAAATAGCAATTGATTTAATTACCAACAACTACCTTTCTCTTTGCTCTTAGTTACCTTTCAAGTAATTTAATTTATTTAATCTATAATGAATTATAATTATTGTTATTAATATACTGTTTTGTTGCTTTATTATCAGCTACAAGTCAATTTATTTGCTTACACATTATCAAACACCAAGTCACCTACTAAACTGATAGCTTAATTGTCATCATTTTTATTGACTCTTTAATGACCCTCTCCAATTAATTAGATCCCTAGCATTCAAGAATTACCAAATAAATCCATCCTCCATGCCATATCCATGTCAAAAATGCTGTTATTTCTCTAGTGGAAAATATCAGTTGATGTCTCAGATTGACAATGCAGAATTTGACCTGCGGTAAGGCAGCCAAACCAAGTCCTCCTCCTGATGCTGATTTATTAGCTCCTCACAATCAAAGCCCATAGCAAAATGAATCAGCTGTTATTGACAAGAGGAAATTGGGAGGACAGCAAGCAACATTTGACAACATGATAAGTGTTTCCAGGGAAATCAATACCTGGATGGTTTCCTGGGCAAATCTGGTTGCTGCAAACTTCAAGTTGACCTGCTCAATCTTGGGATGGTTTCCTGGGTGAATCTGGCTGCTGCAAACTTCAAGTTGTATTCTACAAAGGAATTTGTAACTAAACTCTCTTTCTTTGTATGAATATGAAGCCTCAACACTTCATTCCAGGTTAGTGAAAGGTGTAAAATAATGGCAAATGAATGCTGTGTTTTCAACATAATTTTTATTTTGTAAAACCTCATGATTGCTGTAAGTAATGCATGCCTATAATTCCACACAAGCAAACAGCCGCCATGCAGGATTTTATTCGACAAGAACAGTTCAGAAATGAAATATTTTATCTGTTTAGAAAAAAATCAATACTTGTCTTCTTTACTTACAACAATAATCATCTAAAACAAATTGTGGTTCCTTCGACAAAAAACTACAATAACATATTGATTGTTTCATATACTACTTAAAAGAGCAGAAAAAGGTTGACGCATGTAATTCTATCTACTGCCTTGACATTAATTGCTAAAATATCCAGTTATGTCTGACTAAAATCATTCTCTCAAATGATTTCTTTATTTGAAAATAAAATTTGTATAAGCTCAAAATTGGTAATCCATAAGGTAGAACAAGAAAAATTAGATTAATTAATCTCTATCAAAAAACATAAAAATTCAGATTCTTGCAGTCCAAGAATTTGCCTTGAATATACAACTTTTTCTGAAGGACTACTTTGCAATTCAATTTCATAGCTACAACAAATGAAATGGTTTATGCCAATTGCTAGTCAATAAGCGTGTCTGAAGCAAAGCTGCATTAGACTAAAATAACAGGATCTCAGGCTACAGAAGTTCATATGTTGGTTGGAAAATTGTACTTGTACCTACATTTACTGAACCTGTGGAGACTGTCTCAAAATATTCCTGATGTTACTGGGTATAGAAATATGCTCACTCTAACATCCAGAATCAATCAAGAGAAAGGTGAAGCATATTTGACTTGTGCAAACAGAGTTGCCCTTAAAGATGCATCAGAACTTCTTATCTTGCAGATTTTTTCAACTGATTTTGTTAAATGATCTCCACTGAGGATGAAATCATATTACTCGGTGACAAGCAACAGATCATCAAGCATTCCATAGATTGTATATATACCTGCAAAATATTCAGAACATGGTTGTAAGTGCAGAAAAATCTTCGTATCAAACTGACTGCATACATGCCAATCCTAAAAGTCTTTCTCAATAAAGATCCTGAAACTTGATTTTGCATAAACGTTTGTTGTATACCCCTGTTATTTTTGAACAAAAACAAGTGACTTCAAATAAAATTGTCAACATAGTCCTAACCATGTGAGCCATCGCTACTGATTACCAGAAAGTTCAAGTCAAGCAACAAAAAGGAAATTGGCTAAACTGGTCAACCCAAGTGTGGAATTTTTTCTAGAAAATATAAAAGAGCTTTAACAGTAAGAATCTTTTCCTCAATTTGGCCCCTTTACAACAATGTGAGTTTTCAGAACTTATATCTTAAAGTATGAACAACTTCCGATGTGGTCAAGACAACGGGAGATAATCATGTTATTTTAAGACAAATTTGGATTTTCTACAGTACAAAAATAAACATTTCAAATAAGTTACAACAAATTAGAATGTAGAATTAGAGATGTACTATGTTCTATGTTCTCATACAATCTCCTTGAAACAAAGGCAAGGATGTTCCCAGAAATCGTATAATCTTTGGATCTCTCCTTATATAGTCCTTTATTTTCTCTTACAACTTTCAAGAGATGAAACCAACTCCAAGAATCAGAAGTGATAAAGTACCAAAATGTTCATTCTTTTCTGCTGTTTCTTGGTTTTTGCAATCCTAATACACTACCCTTCATCTCGTATAAATGAGTCTTCAATCTAAAATTTTTAATGGAGCAGAAGCCAAACTTGCAATCATTAGTGACAAATTCTTGGAACAAGTTCAGTGATAAATGCACAAGCAAATGAGATGGACAATAAATAAATTCTTGGAGCTAAAAAGTTAATGTATGAAGGGCTTACAACCTAACAGCCAAACAAACAATCATTTCATGGAAGAAATTAGCAAATAAAAACTAGGATAATTAAACAGTGAGACCAAGCGTAAATGTAAATGATCTAACTTTCATAAAGACATTTAAGGACTTAGATGGCAGGGTTTACCCTCAGCAAATCCCCTACCAAATATAAAGGGTGTTATCTGGAAGTACGTCATCATAAATCTAAGAGATCTTAGACTCACTATGATTGTTCGCCCAAGCAACTGATGACTTCATAGATAGGTCGTATTGAATTTATGATCTTTTTCATAAAAACATAAATTGTTAAAAAAATTCAACATATTTCAGTTATAAATAAAGAGCATGAGCATGGCTCATCAGCTCTACCAAAATTTATAACCATTCATCTATACGAGGCAAGAGCAATGGGGTAATGGCTGAAAAACTAAATCCTCTTCAATGAATTAGATACTAGAAAAGACCAAAATGATTTACTCAAGATCTTAAATGGGACATCAAATAAGACTATTAGACAGTTTGAACACAACCATTTGGCTTCTTATACTATCTTCATTGAACTACAATTGGTGGAATGTTGATAACTAAAATGTTCAGCTAAAAAAAGATTTAATAATTCCTATGGAAATTTTCGGTAAAAAAATCCAGGTACAAGATGCCCTTTAAGGTATGACCAATAAATATAAAAACATGTTTTTGTACAATTGACCATACCCCTTATAAGTGGGATATGTAGTAAACCAAGAATTAAATTAATGCAACAAATATTCACTGAATCATTATTGCTTTAGCACTATCAAGTTTCTCAGATCAAAATTTGCCACTGTCAACTTAGCTTGAATTCATTTTATTTTAAATTATACCCACACATCTATGAACCAAAATTAGTTAAAAGCTTAAACATGGGCCTACTCATAGAAATGGCTACCACAACACGTAGCAGCTAGAACAAAATGACAAAATAATACTGAGATTAAGGATTCAGGCATGTAAAAGAAGTCTATGGTCAGGTAGGTATAAACAAGATAAAGTAAGATAAAGCAACTAAGTGCCCAAAAAAGAGTATGCAGGGGAAGAAATTAATAAAAATATCAATTGACTTGAATTATAGAGCTCACTAATTTTTCATTGTAGAGCTCAGCAACAAGGCACAAATGACTTGTTGCATATGGAAAAAAAAAAGCATAATTGACATCCATCCAACACTCAAGACCCAAATAACATACAGCAGTACAAGAATGTGGAAAAACTCTGAAGATATAAAAACAAAAGCAGTGAACAAGTTCAAACCAAAGCACAAATCCATGACCACCCATGCTGATCTACACAGAAAGGCCCTGTAGCATCCTGAGATGCTCGATGGTTGAAGGACTTTTGATGCACATCCTGCTCTTCTTTACTGAGCTTGTCTTCACCTTAATATTTTTAATTGTAGGACGTGTTTCCCTGATGGGTCCAGGTGGCACTCCTTTCTTAAGTGCACTACCTTTTGGAGTAGCAGATGGAGGCAAAGGATTATTTGGCTTCCAGACCAAGTTACTCTTCATAGAAAACCTGACCTTCTTAACACTATTCTCAATGCTCTTGCTAACAGTGCTTTCCCGTTAGCACTGTTCCATCGTCACGGACCTACGCCTCTGCACTCTTTACTCTGTTCCTCTTTTTTGGAGCAGGATTAGTAACCAATGTTGCTGGAAGGGCACTCAATTGATAACTATTCTTTAATATGCCTGCTTCAGCAGCAGCCTTCTTGAATTGTCTCTGTAGGTCAGAAATAACACATTCATCAAAATCCATCTCCTGGTTTTCCACCACATCTCCATTCAAACTAGCATCATTAACAACATCTAGGCTCACTTGTGTTTTCAATAAGACCACCTTCTATAGCTGAATCCAAAGACAACTTCTTCTTCTTCTTAATGTGCTTATCTGAGATAAGCCATCAACACACCCATTGTTTACCTCTACCTGCTCGGTGCTCTCTGAAACGACTGTACTGATTACATTTTCTGAGCTCCCATTTTCCAACTTCTCAGTCGAGATATGAACTCGGGATTTCTCCAAATCATTCTCCAGCCAGAGAAAGTCATCACGCAAACCAAACAGGATTTTATGGTCTCCCCGAAGAGTCTCTGATGCCGAAGCTGAATCAAGTAACTGCTTTGAAAATACCAGCAACAGAGAAACTCTTCCAAGCTTCTCGACTTTGCTGCCCAAATCCACATGAACTCCATTTCTTTTCGAGATTCAACAGCTTCCTTCCGTTATCCAGCAACCAATAAAAGACATTCAGCTTGATCTTATTCACCGGCACCTTAACTGCAGACTTCTCTACCTGCTCGGTGCTCTCTGAAACGACTGTACTGATTACATTTTCTGAGCTCCCATTTTCCAACTTCTCAGTCGAGATATGAACTCGGGATTTCTCCAAATCATTCTCCAGCCAGAGAAAGTCATCACGCAAACCAAACAGGATTTTACGGTCTCCCCGAAGAGTCTCTGATGCCGAAGCTGAATCAAGTAACTGCTTTGAAAATACCAGCAACAGAGAAACTCTTCCAAGCTTCTCGACTTTGCTGCCCAAATCCACATGAACTCCATTTCTTTTCGAGATTCAACAGCTTCCTTCCGTTATCCAGCAACCAATAAAAGACATTCAGCTTGATCTTATTCACCGGCACCTTAACTGCAGACTTCTCTAGCACCGAAATGAAGGGCTTCAGCATCAACTCCAGTGTCTCCACAGCAAGCGCGAGGAACTCTCTCATCTCATCCAAGAATACCTCGGCCACATGGTAGCTGACGCCATTCGTCCGGTACTTATCCGCTGCAACGAGCGTTTTCTCCGACAGGATACCGATTAGCCGGGCTGACAGCACCGCATCCCATGCGTTCTAAGAGGAAAGCGTAGCGAAGGAACTTTCGGATGAGGAGGTAGAGCTTGTCGAGGCGGAGAAAGGCAATGCCGCCCCACTCGCGGCGGATGGTGAGAAGGAAGGACGCGAAGTAACGGGCGGCGAGGGGCGAGGGGACGGACTCGAGGAGGGCAGCGAGGCGGCCGGCGAGGTTCAGCCTGGACGGGGAGATTGTCGGCGTGCCACACGCAGTAGAAGAGGCCCTTCCAGATTTTGGCGAGGAAGGCTGGTGGCAGAGCCAGGAGGAGAGGGCACGAACGGCGCGGTCGCGGGCAGTCCTGTTGCAGGAGGCGAGGCGCTTAGCGACGGTGGCGCCGGAGAGGGAGCCGTCCATGGGGAGATCCGGAAGCGGGGTTTATAGAACCCTAGGTCTTCGATAGGAACTCTAATGGAGGTGAAATAGGTAAGCTTACCGCTCTGCCGAACTACGCGCTGCGTGTGTTGTGCTCCTATAGCTGCATTTTTTTTGCCTACTCGTGAATTAACCCGACGCTACCTCCATTGGGTTTGGGCAAAGATGCGGGGCCCAAAATCATGGTCAGTTTGTTCGGTATTGACGTTGGAAAATAAGCCACTGGTAGAATATGCACACGTCAGTAAGTTACTTATTGCAACATAAGCTTCTTGGCTCTCAACAAGCATCTCTATGATCTTATTATCAACATTGCCCCTGTACATTATAGTTTTCATATATGTGCTCTGATCAACCTTTGGCTAGTACAGATCATACTTCCATGGCAACTTCTTAGTTCCACAGCTTCGTACAATCTTATCTACTAGTTGTTAATATATGAGAGGCTGCTGGGGATGATGTCTAATATTCTCAAGAAATAAAACATGGAATGAAGTTAATATAGGAATCTGTGAACATGAATCGGACTTCACTATGCAGTTTCTCTTTCTATATCATATTTCCTCATGATGGGAGTGGTTTCACTGACGCTTGTTGAGGTGAACTCCGAGCCACCGTCACCCCACAAATCGAGACCTGCACCTGATGCGTAGAGATGCTGAAATGGATTCGTTGGTGGAGTGATATCCATCTCCCCTTCCAACATCATCACTACCTTGCTCATGGGAGGCCTGGCTTCTGCAGTGTACTGGACGCACCACAGAGCCACCTTCAACACTCTCTCCGCCCTCTCTCTGTCAAATTCTTCCTCGATTCCGCAGCTCGACACAATCTCCGCCAACGCTCCGCTCTCGAACTTGTCGTAGACTGTTTTGGGGAACCACTGCTGGCTCTCCGTCACATCACCGTCGAAGTTCCTCCGCCGCCCGACTATCTCAAACAGCAGCATGCCGAAGCTGTAAACGTCGCACTTGTGCGTGACCGGAGACGGCATCCACATCTCCGGCGCGGCGTAGCCGGGCGTCCCTCGCCCTCCGGGCATGGTCAGGTGAGTGTTCTCCCTCTTCATCAGCTTTGCTAGCCCAAAGTCCGCCACCTTCGGGTTGAAGTTGGAGTCGAGGAGGATGTTCCCCGGCTTGATGTCGTAGTGGATGATCCTCTGTTGGCACTCCTCGTGCAGGTATCTGATTCCTCGGGCTGTGCCGATCGCGATCTCATGAAGCGTCTTCCAGTCCGTCCTCCGATTAATCCTGTCGAACAAGTACCTGTCGAGCGAGCCGTTCTCCATGTACTCGTAGACGAGCGCTCGCACCTTGGGATCGAAGCAGAAGCCGAAGAGCCTGACGAGGTTGATGTGGTGAGTTCTTCCGATCGTCCCCACTTCCGCCATGAACTGCTCCTCCACTCTCTTACCCAAGCTTCCACTGAGGACCTTGACGGCCACCGGAAGGCCGTTGGGGAGTTCCCCCTTGTAGACCGATCCGAAACCGCCGGATCCCAGCTTGGTGGCGTAATTGCGGGTGAAGCCTGCGAGCTGCTGCGGCCAAAACCTGATGGGTTTCTCTCCGGCCAGTTCATTGAGAAAGTTCTCCACCGTCGTTTCCCCATTCGGAATCGGAATCGTAGTCGGTGGTGCGGCTGTTGTTGGTGCGTAGAAGTTGATCGATGGCAATCCGTGTTTGCTGAAGTACCTGTAGACCAGCACGGCGACGACGATCGTCCCGAAAACAGACAACACTGCAACCACTGCAAGATCGATGCATCACAGGGACACCATGAGAGCTCTGAATCGTTGCAGAAGAGAAAGGTTTATGAGTGCACGAAGCCGCTTCTTACCGACGAATGTAGCAATGATTCCAGCAGGGATCCCAGAAGACATACCGTCGGTGTTCGTTGAGGACATGGATGGACAGAGAGGGATGGTGATCGCATTGCTCTACTTGAGGACTCGTAATTGCCTGACCTGGTCGAACATCTTTGTTCCTTCTCGGAAAGTGCAGAATCCAGCTGAGATCCGGCTTTACGACCGCTACGCGCATTTAGTCGCGACCGAGGCCATGGAAGAAGGCATCGCATACAAGTCCAACGTTTACGTTAGACGACGATTCCGAGGCGGACGGCGTCGACGTATACGTATCATAAACGACCATTGACCTTTCGGCCATACACTGGTGTGTTTCATTCACCATGATATCTCCTCAAGGACTGTGATCGATATATATATATATATATATATATATATATATATATATATATATATATATATATATATATATATATATATATATATATATATATATATATATATATATATATAAGAGTAAAATATTTGACTCCAATAAAATCTCTATTTTTCTTAATTTTTATCTCTATTCAATTATCTTTTTAGTCCTAACTATATATGAATCTAAATATTTTACTTTCATAAGTATAAAAATCACAATATAATTTTTAAAAATATAAAAATCGAAATAATAAAGATAACTAATTACGAATATAATCTATGCTACGTAAAAGCATACAAGTTCTTAACAAAATGTTATAACGTGGAAATACAAATACTTTACTTGTTTGTTACAAAAATTCAACCCTAAAAACTTAGGGAAATAAAGTCAACATATGAATCCCATTGTTTTTACTTTCTCGAAGAAAAATTATACTATTCAACTAAACTTGTACAAGTTAACAAAAAAAATCAAAATAGATCACTCGATCTATGCCAATCCAAACCTCTCATCAAATGATATGTTTGATGTGAGATAAATCACGTTAGGATGTTACAAACGGTCACTCAAAATGGATTCACCTGATGATAAAGTTAAAGAAAGAATAACTAGAGTTTAAGGCCAATACATAAGGGATGATGAGCTTGGAAAAAGATCAAAATTAGAATTAGTTCCTTAGAACTCACATGAACATAGAGATTCGGCCATTCGTCTATAGAAGTTTTAGTGATTGATTTATTATGTATCAAATCAATTAGGGGTGTGCTCCACTAATGTCAAGCGTTTCTAGAATCAGTCAAGTGTGACAAAACTATGATTGAGATATCAATGAAGTCTTTATACATTGGTTGGGTGCTTATATATAAGATTGATTAGATGTTATTAGAGTGTCAAAATATACATTGATGTCTCATGATAGATATCAATAAAGCTATTGATATCTCATTTACTTTGGAGAAGAGTTGGTGGAATGTAAACTTGAGAAGTGAAAAATAAATCCATAACATGGTTGAAAACCAGTGTAAATTCGAGTATTAAACCAGCTTGGGGTGCATTATAAAACAAGAAAGCTTTTGTGGATAGCAAGTAAGTGGAGGGAAGTAAATGACACAAGATAGATTGCAAAATGAAGATAATGTGAGAGTTAGAGGTTGAGATAGATCGAGCACTTTTCAATTTAAGCTACTGATGTTTATCCAATATTTATTTAAGTTGATGTAACAAAAAATTATTGACACTTGCTTGGCTTTTCCTATTAGTTTCACTCGTTCAAACCAACAAAAGCTTATCTGATAATTCAAAAAAAGAGAGAGAAAATGGAAAAAAAAAGGGATCCTAGCTATTTTATCGTGAGATTGTAATCGTTTTTATTAAATATTTTATTTAATAATAATATAATCGTATGTTATTCGTTATAATCAATTTTTTCTTTTTATTATGATTTAAATAATTTAGTTTTTCATTCTAAATATAACCATTATTATTAAATCTTTTTATTTAATATCATTAAAATTCTTCGTTATAGTTTAAACGTTATAAATTTGAATTAATTCTTGAACGTTATGAGTTGGTGATAATAAATGTTCTTAATGAGAGAACATCTATATAAACGAAACGAGAGTTTTGGTCCCTGGGCTTAATATTTCTCTTAAGTCTAAAGAATTTTCTACATCATCTAAAACGAGAGTTTTGAGTCGAGAAATATCAAAATTTAATGAGAAATCATTTGTTGAAATTATTGACGATAATGATTGAGGTACATAATTTCGTTTTCACATTAATTTTTCTCGTGTTTAGTATGTTAATTTAGAAACATATTTTGGTATTAAAATTTCCCATAGAGATTCCATGTGTTTGATGCTGGTAGCCACGAAGACAACTGGTTCAACCATTGGAGATCTTTTTTGCTTGTTAGACAAGTTTGGTATGTTGAAGAGTTGGGAAGATTGAATGCTTTTCAAATGGAATGTCTATAATGATAGCAAAATGTTGTTCAAGTGGAATAAAGACAGTCTCGAAATATATTTATTGGATACAAAATATACAATCATTCATAAGCTATCAACTTCTCACCATAATATAGATTTAATACAGTACGAAATAAAACAATATTCACATTAAGATGATCAATCTCTAAATTTTAGAAGATAATTAAAACAAAAAAATATATTGTTTCAATAAGTGCTATAAGAATTATGTAAAATCGACTCTTATTGTTTTAAGATATATTTGATGAAACAGTATATACGGCTTTTTAAAGTTGGAACACTGCAACACACTCAACAAATGCTGTCATTAAAATTAGCATAACAACGTACCTTATGAAGTACGAGGTGGAGCTGATTTTGTTGGTTCTTAATCATCCTACTTTAAGATATGTCCATGAATTTGGTGGTAGAGTATTAAGATAAGAGCTTTTACAAATCTGATCATCTGATTCGGTCCGGTTTTGATGACTATGAGCGTCGATGATACGATGATATGAAGAGTCATTTTCGTATTATATTACTTGATCGTATGTTTTAGACTATGCAATGTTATCATCATTTATTGTTATTATTAGAAGAAGAAGTAGAATTATTGTGAGATGGAAGCCAAGACAAGTTGTTCTTCTGCAATATGTCTTTGTTGTCCGCTATCGTTCTACTAAATCTCTCGTCTTTCCGACACTCAACTTGAATTCGACCTCAAACTCAATTAATAAATTTATGTTAGATCAATCTTCGACCTAAAAATTCATGTTGAATCAATCTTCGTCCTCAAACTCAATTAATAAATATCTTAATATTATTTAAAAAAGGGGGTAATTATGAACGTCCAAAGAATTCGACCTGTTGCTATTATTACCTATTTTTGCTTGAATGATTAAAATCTGAATGGATATCAATACTCCCAAAAAAGAAAAAACTCGAATTATTATCATCCCAACTTAATAGGCTCGACCGACACACAGCAAGCAGCACACACACGAGCGGATGCGTCCAATGGGAGAGGTTTGCTCCTATGTTTCATCGCTCCGCCGAAACACGTGATCCCCCACTCTCTCCCCCATACGGATCATTCCTATGCTCCCAGCCAATGATATTGCGAGGCCTGCGGTCCCCTGCGGCTATCAGCCAATAGGAGGGAGCTGTTTCCGTGTTCCCTGTCTCGGCCATGATGGGGTGAGCCCCTTCGTTTGCATTTTGCCATTAATATACATTGAACAATAGCACACGACTAAGAAGACTAATCCACCCAAAAAGATTAAGAAAAAGACATGCATAATAAGCCTTAATAGTTTTTTTTATCATTTTCATCGAGCAAGAACGAAGATTCTCTTGAGCTAAATAGATATTATTACTTGGGTACTTGACGTAAAATAATTCTGTGTATATATGTGTGTGTGTGTGTGAAAATTTATGGTATAAAAAACAAGAGGAGCTTTGCACACTTCTTTTGCCATGGTGGCTTCCTTTGCAAGACCCTCTCTTCCTCTCCGCCCCATAGTTGCCACTGCGATGGGCAAGAACCAAAAGAAAGACACCAGTAGTAGCAGCAGCAGTCACAGCAATGGCAGTGACGGTGTGAAGGTGAAGAGAACCAAGAGAAGTGCTGCGAGGGATTCATCTCGTTCGCAGCGTAGCTCAGTTTACCGTGGCGTCACGAGGTCGGTCCATCCATCTCCTTCCATATCCTCGCTGCTGCTGATGCTGCTTATAGATCTTCTGAGAGTGCCGATGATTTAGCTTCTCTTCTTCTCCTATAGGCATCGGTGGACGGGACGATTCGAGGCTCATTTGTGGGATAAGAACAGCCGGAATGAATCCCAGAACAAGAAAGGGAAACAAGGCATGCTATGCTCCTTTTGTTGACTCACATGTGTTGGCAGATTCATTTTCTTGCCTAACTTTTGTGTGCCTTTCTCTCTCTCTTATCTGACTTCTCTGGTGGATGGATCACGAAGTTTATCTCGGTGAGCTATATAATGATCACAGATACATACATCAAACTCGTTCTGCTGGGTCAATAAAACAGCATTTGATTATCTCGTTCAACTTTAGGAGCTTATGGTGATGAGGAAGCAGCAGCTCGTGCGTATGACTTGGCAGCCTTGAAGTATTGGGGCCATAACACCATCCTCAACTTCCCAGTATACCATTTCACCCATTTATTTCCGGTACACCATTTCATCCATTTATTTCATCCATGGATTATTGTTGCAGATATCAACATACCAACAAGAGCTGGAGAAGATGGAAGGCCAGTCCAAGGAGGAATACATTGGATCATTGAGGAGGTAAGCAATCTTTTCTGAGTGCAACAAGCTGATGAACCGCTCATTCTTGAAAGCTTGGAGTTACAGGAAAAGCAGTGGGTTCTCGAGAGGCGTCTCGAGATATAGAGGTGTTGCAAGGTAATCTACAACACTGTAATTAAGTCAATGACATGTGATTAGTCCTAGTTTTCCTGCAACAGCTTGAGGTTGAATGCCTTGAGAACAGGCAAAATATTCTCCTGAGTTTGTTTTCATTCAGATATTTAGGATCTTGATTACAATTGTTCTTCTGATTTTTCTTTCTTCTTTCTGATAAGAGTAAATCTAACATAAAGATGAAATGCGGTTAACGTTATCATAACACATGCAATTAGCTACCTTCAAATGCAATCAGATCAACAAAACTGTCTATCTGCAAATTTTGTAGGCATCATCACAGTGGGAAATGGGAAGCTCGGCTTGGCCGCGTGTTTGGCAACAAGTATCTCTACCTTGGAACATATGGTCTCTCTCTCTCTCTCTCTCTCTCTCTCTCTCTCTCTACACTGCAGAATTTCATGATCTAAAATAACTACTGATCGTAGTTTAATTTCCTCACATGATGATAGTTGCCATTTTTTGGAAAGACAAAAAAAATCAGATATAACATGCAAATAAGTACAAAGACTTCTAATTTCAAGCGTTATTATGGATGTGAAGAACCAACCGCTTGCGAGTTTTGCTCATACGGCTCTCTTTCAAATAAAGAGGTTGCTCCGTTGGTGAACTCGAGGAACATATACCATTTAATGGTGGTGGTTTGGTGGCCTTACTGAGCCCATTCACCCAACGTTGGATTGGGTGGGAAACAGAGAGAACGATGCCGATGCATTCGATCATAATTAGGTTTGGTTGGGACCAACAAATATACCACACCAACCTCCACCCATATCCACCTACACTTTGCCGCTACTATTAAGTGCTCGAGTCCATTTCATACTCAACCTAGAAGTTGACAGTCATCTACTCTCTTTAAATGTCTACGACGTCATTGCCACAGTGATCTTAAGATGCTGCGTCCACGTCCATGTCATGTTAATTCACCACCTTATGTTAATGTCCGTGTCCTGTTCGATGCAGCGACGCAGGAGGAGGCAGCGGCTGCGTACGACATGGCGGCCATCGAGCACCGCGGCCTTAGCGCCGTCACCAACTTCGATCTCAGCCGGTACGTGGAGTGGCTTCGCCCGAGCACCGACGCCCATGCTGCTGCCTTCCAGTCCCACCAGGTTGCCGATCCAAGACCCGAGGTAGCAATGACTGCATCGCCTGCGCTCGGCCTGTTACTGCAGTCATCGTCAAAGCCGGAGAGGAGGTCACCAGAACGTAAATCACCGCCACAGCCACCGCCACCGTACCTGAGTAGTAGTAGGCCCTCCAAGTGCAGCTTCCCGGAGGACATACAGACATACTTCGAGTGCCAGGACAGTGAATTCTACCTTGAGGGAGAAGACTCCAACTTTTGGGGCAGTACCACATTCATGGACCTGTGACCACGCTCGTCCATCCCATATGAGCATTGAACACAGGCATGTTCCTTGCCCATGCGGTATTGGAAGCACAAGATGGTGAAAGAACACTCTTCGTTACTGTTTTCATGTGTGTTGACATGGACACCAATATGATCTGAATAATAGAACATGATGGCTTCCAATCAATGCCATCAATGTTCCGACTGTTTCTGATCCCAAGTATTTTGTATGTATCTGCCGAAACGTCTCAAGAAATTTTATATATATATATATATATATATATATATATATATATATATATATATATATATATATATATAATTTTTCTAAAAAAAGAGTAAAATTACTTAAAGTGCTTAATTATCTAAAAATAATCAAATCAAAGATATTTTAATAGCCGGGCTTACATTTCCTTCTTTCCGTAGTTGATTTCAGAGTTCTTTCGAACATGAAGATTACTCTGTTACTGTAATTTATGGGGAGCATGATTTGAGGAGGCATGTCATTTAAGAACGGGATTTGGGCTTCCATTTAATTAGTGGGCCAAATTTCCAGCCCAATTAACGTCAATACCTCTACTCATGTGGCCTTCCGCGGCTCGGAGGTCAAGCTATGTTCAGCCCCAAGAAACGGAAGCGTCGAGTGACGCGACGGCGGCAGCGGCGGAGGCGACGAGATCATAGCGTAAAGGCCCACTCCCGGCCGGAGGAGCGTGGCGTCGACTTCTTTAGCCCCTCCGTCGCTAAGTACTGGCGGCAGCGCTACTCCCTCTTCTCCCGCTTCGACGACGGCATCCTCATGGACGAGGAGGGCTGGTACTCTGTCACCCCCGAGGCAATAGCCGCCGCCCACGCCGCCCGAGCCGCCTCCCTCGCCGGTCGCGGCTGCCCCCTCGTCCTCGACGGCTTCGCTGGCGTCGGCGGCAACGCCATCCAGTTC
The DNA here is from genome assembly GCA_004837865.1 of Musa balbisiana. Taxonomy (NCBI): domain Eukaryota; kingdom Viridiplantae; phylum Streptophyta; class Magnoliopsida; order Zingiberales; family Musaceae; genus Musa; species Musa balbisiana. Next base: position 36,991,381 of record CM017193.1, read on the forward strand.
GCCACAAGGTGCGGTCTTTTGATTCGTAGCTGAAGAAAGGTGCGGCTTTCTTTGTGGTCCAAGCTTCAATAAGGGTCGGTGACGTGCTTTTAGGGGTTGTCACGTAGTTGCGGTTGACATTGATCCGCGGAAAATTGGGTTTGCTTTCCATAATGCGAAGATTTATGGTGTGGAGGACAGAATTGATTTTGTTACTGGGGACTTCTTTCGTCTTGCGCCACGTCTAAAGGTGGGTTCTTTCCCTTGTATTCTTCTCTTTTGTTTCTCATTCGGGTGCTTTGAATGATTTTGTCGTGTGCTTGGAAAGCGAACACAAAAGGTTCTGCATCTTTTTAAGTGTTAAGAGTTTAGTGTAAGTTTTTGGGATTTGTGGTAACCCAATCAGATATAATAGCAGGTTCTTTATTTCGTCTGGTGTTTTGATTAATAGTTGTGCAATGTCTTTCTGTTTAAGTAGATTGCACCATATATTTGGGTTTAGTTTCACATGTCAAACCTAATTCGACTTGCACTTAAAAGGGGAATATTAGAGTTTAGTATTATAGATTGAGCCATTTTCTATCTATTTTTGGATAAGTGAAATTTTCATCATCGAGTGTTAACTCTAACAAGATCTTCAAATGCATATTTTCGACGTGATTGTTGCATTGTGTGATTTGTAATTTTGTTAGGTTGATATCTATCGGGGGCTAGTATGTGTCTGAATAAGAGCCTAGCTCTAAGAGTCAGATTTCAAATTACACTTTCTCATGTATTGTATATATGTAGGATTTTGACATTTAAGATGTGGCATCATGGACACATCACTGTCTGATGGATTGTTCAATCTTCACATGGAACTATGTATCAAACATTGCACTTTAACATTGATTTATTATACTTGTGATGATTATCTTGATACATGATTATCTATCAGAGATTCAACCTACATCTGTGAATTAAATGTGGACTAAAAATTGTGGTTAGGCTGCAGCAGTTCCACCACCAATCTTGTACATGTTGGCCCTCAGTGTTGCATTTAAATATAAGAACAAATATTATCACTGAACTCTTTGGACAAGTCGTAGCACAGATATGTTAAGAAAGACTGACAATTAAGTGCATGAATGAAGGAAAGTTAACTAAAAAAATTTGGAAGTTCATTAACGTCTAAAATTTATGAGACAGCAAGAAATGATTGCGCGTAAACTAATATAATAATAACTGCAGTTGAAAAATCATGTAACATGGGTAAGACATGTTCAAAGAAGACCAACAATTGACTACATAAACAAGGGAAATTGAGTTGATATATTTATAAGATTTTGAATAAGGAGAGAACAAAATAAGATTTGGACACGGACTTTTGGAAAGGTGTAATGGATCCTTCACTTGGCTAAAAATATTTCCCTTATTGGAATTAAATGGTGAAAATGGCTCAGTGTACCCAAATGGACATGGCCTGGTTAGACGAGTTTGATTAGATCAGATTTGGTGTGCAGATAGGGAGAGAAAGTTCTAAGAAGATTTCAGAAACAATACAAAAAACTCTGGGTACTCGTAGTTGATCTGGTGCTATTCCTAGATAGAGCTCCATAGGGAAAAGATCAATGTAGTTGATGCCTAGTGGTTGGAAAATTGCACTTGTTATTGTATTTATGGATCAATGCAGGTGCCAACTGAAATACAAATCCTAGAGTATGGTCATGAATATTTGAGGCTGATATTCTGATTCTAACTGGAGAATGATTTCTCAAAAAACACACACCTTGTTAAAGATGCTCTTTTATTGCTATGCTGACCGTTTCAAATTTATTAGGGTGATATTCTTTTCCTTTCGCCACCTTGGGGAGGCCCATCATATAGAGACTTTCGAAGCTACACTCTTGATTTGCTGAAGCCAAGAGATGGGTATGTCTCTCTTCCCTGGTTTTAGTTGAAATCTTTGTTTGTTTTCTCTCATATGTCTTCCTGAAAATTCAGTGTCATGTATGCTAAATATTAACCTTTATGTAGAATAGTGGTAGTTAATTTCAACCCTGTTTTCCAGAAGTGGATCAGGCCCTTGCAATTGTCTAAGACAAGGTGAGCTCATGAGGACACCAGTAGCAATCTACTATCTTAACAAGAAGAAATCATGGTAAAAATAAATAATAAGAAATCAATTTATTATTTTAGTTGATAGATGGTCAAGTATGTAAGCAAAAACATCCAGGATTACATGTGATTCAGATTATTTATAAGGTATCTTCTGAAACTTTTGGTCCCTTTACAGTTCAATGAATCAAAATTATCAGATTTCAACAGGATTTTTTTTTACATGCAGGAATATTTGACTATTTGACTACTTATACTTTGCAAAACATTGTTCCAGCTGATCATCTTTTGCAGACATGCATGCGGATGGATTGGACTATGCAGAAACATTATAGGATTTGCTATGTGTTTCTATTGCTTTGGTATTACCATGGGGCATTTTAGAACTTAGAAAGCAGAACATACATGCTTGTGGATCCATGTTTACAACGTACATGTGAGAGAATGACTGGGGCAAGTAATCTATATCATTGTAATTCTGCTCTCTATCTACCAATGACCATCACTAACAAATTCTTGATGGGTGTTTCATGAAGAAATGCATTGAAAATATTATGTCAGAAGCAAACTACTTTTCTTATGCACACTTTCTTAATTAATTTGTAAAGAATTTTCATGAATCCCATTTGTTTCTGTTGGCCATGCAAACTATCAAATATGTAATTTCTTTTATATATGAATCAATTTTAATTTCCTTCTCTTTCTCCAATGGTGCAAAAGTGTCCCTTTTGATTAATATAACTATTTTGGAAATTCACCTTGTTTGTGATCAGGAAGATATCAGCATATATTTTATTATCAGATCCATGGTGATCAAGGGGTAAAAAGTGCTTGGAAGGTATCTGTTATGCCTGACAGTATTTGACCTAAAAGATCTATGTTTTTCCATTATGTGCTATTTATATCATAGATTCTGCTGTTTAAATCTATGACATTGTTTTGGTTGTAAACTTGAGATTGATACTTAGATCCTGAATATATATACCCGTAAAATACATAACTGTTAGTGAGTCATCAAATGCACTTGTTATAATAGTTCATTCAGAAAGCTTTTTCAGTTAGTTATTCTTTGTTTCTAAACAGTGAAAGTTTGGTCTGGCTTTAGAAGAATCTAAAAAAATTATAATGTTAGGTATTCCATCTTTCAATTTGCACAACAAATAACTCCCAATATCATTATGTTTCTGCCACGCAATGTGAACCTTAACCAAGTGGAAGAGCTTTCTTGGTTGTCCAGCCCTCCCTTAAAATTTGAGGTAAAAGTTCAAATTTTCTTGAGTTTATATTTTTTTATTCTCATGGATATTATCCTTGTTGTGTTTAGTATGTCTAATATATTATATGCAAGATTTATTTCGTCTGAAGGAGTTCTTATTTAATCTTCCATGAAACCTCGACTTAAATGACTTAGTGGTAACTGGTAGACCAATTTTCATTGGAAGAAACTTGAGCAAGGGCAACAAATAGTCCTTCATGCTTGAAGAATATGAGATCACTGAAACAATTTTTGTTCTAGCTAGAAGAATAACAACATAAGCATTACTAACTGAATAATGAGTTGGTGTAATATAAACAAAAGAAGAAACTATGGACATGATCTTCATTGACCCAGAAAGCCTAAATAGATCAGCAATGAAATGCAGCTTGAGTATCATGAAGAGAAGATATCTAAAATGTGTCAGTAAAATTTTTAAAGAAATTGTTTGGGACCTTGGATCTTAGATTCAGCAAAAGGGAGATCACAGATGACACTTTCAATAAAGTGAGACGGTTTTAGCAGAATGGGATGTCTGGAGGGGCATGCGACCACGAAGCATCAATTTGCACTATGAAAACCTCACAAGCTGATTGTAGAAGTACATTATGATTTGTTGGTCAATATGTTCACCGAATTAGAAAATAACATGTTTGAAAAGGTAAGTATAACAATGATGTTGAGATAGATGTTGTGACATAAGAAAACATAAAATAGCAGATGATTGCACTAGTGAAATCTTAAAGGTGAGTTGCCAATCAAGGTGAATATGAAAAGATAAAAGTTGTAGACTTGTCCAAAAAAGATCATCAAATGTACTGATGCTGGGTTGTGTTAAATTACATTAGAGGTGCTAGGATATGTTGATGAATGTTAAGGAGATCATAAAATAAATTGTCTGGCAACATTTCCTTTTGATAAAGGTTAAGGGTGCGAAAGATCTATATAGCTGACTAGAAGAGCTAGAAATGATGGCTTGTTGTTATTGCTCATTGTTTATCATGCATGGGGAAGGTCATGGCAACTGTTTATTTTGACAAACAGCTCTCATCTAAATACCACTAGTTTTACAAAAATACTGAACCTAGTCTCATTTCAATCAGTTGATTTCTACATCATCTGTGCTACTAGATGTTGATCTGTTGATGTTTCTTGGTCTCTGCCTGTAGCACCTGCATGCTTTGAGTGATTGCTCTTACACACGCTGAACCTCACCCAGGCATTTCTGCTCTGTGAACTGCTCCTAACCATCTTTCTTGATTTCACACCTAGTATTTGAAGCATGCTTACTGTTTCAAGCTTTCGTCATGCAGATACAAGCAAATCATGTACAAACCAAAGTGAAAGCGATTACTGCCTACTTTGGTGATATTGCGGCAGGATCATCTGGATTATCAAAGATATGTTCTGGTGTAACTTCATGAGGTAAAATATACTCTATCATACCCAATTCATTAATTTTTCTCTGGCGTAACTTCATTAGGTAAAATATACTCTAATCCTCTCATCTCTGCTCCCCTCCCTCCTTGATAAATATGCACATATCAAAGCTTGCCCCCATGGAAAGAATACCGTCATCATCTAAACTTCTTTACCATTTAAATTGTTGAACAGCACCTCCGAAATTTTTTCTGGTTAATAACTTGCGGCCATCAAAACCTTTCTGTCCCCAACAGTGATTTTTATTTTAATATCAAAGTCAAAACCATGCTAGAGGCTTTCCAACTGGTCCATAGAACACTTTATATCCATTGTTGGTGGTGCTGCTGCTGCTTCTGCTGCAGCAATAACTTAGTATTACCCTTCTTCAAACTCCTCTACAATTGGCCCTAAAGAATGCCGAGTAGTCATCTGCAACTTTCACTATCAAAGTCAATCTAACACCCAAACCAAATACAATAAAACTTTGATGTTGATGATGTCCATAGAAAGAGGTTTCAACAACAAATTGGAAATAACCCATTGGTGGCCTTGGGTTGTGGGACCTTATTTTTGTGGAAAATTCTATCCTTGCAAAAAGGCTTCTCCCCTTATGAACAACTCCAGCTCCCTTTGGGTTAGAATCCTCCTTTCAAAGTACGGTGGTCTTCATCCTTGGTTCAACTCTCCCAAACAGAATTGCTCCTGGTCTTGGAGAAACATATCTAAATTCTCTCATAGAATCAGGGGCTTTACGAAGCTAATCGGCACATGTCCTTCCTCTTCAATTTGGGACGATCCCTGGGTCGACAGCACTCCTTTCTCTAAGTGGTCCACTCTTCTTAACATGGATGAAATGCTATACTTTTCCAACGTGCCTGATTTGATACATCAAAACTAGTGGGACTCATAAGTCTTAACATTGTTTACTCTCTATTCCACCCTTTGCTCAGTAAGAGAATTAGACACTTACACCTCAGTTGTCTCCTATAAGGATTGTTGGATATGGAGCCCAAACCAATGGACTCTTGGCCTGGTTAGGAGGCGTTACGGAAACTCTCTGTTACTCCTAATGATAAACTTTTCTTGTGAAAAAACACTCCTGCAACAAACTCCCTGCCTCAACTATCATTTCACCTATTCTTGATAGCCAAATCAAGTGTTGTCCTGTCTGCTAGTAGCTTGTGCCAAGCTTTTTCTTTATTTTTTTGAATGCTCCACAACCTGTGCCTTTCGGAACCTTCTCCTGCAAAGCATTGGCTATACCTTTAAATACATGTCTTCTGGTACCTTGGGTCTTGGCTTAGTGAGGGCAAAGAACTTGACAAACACTCGTCCAAACTACTTAATAGCTTTAAAGCTTACTATGAACCTTATGGATTAACAGAAACAAGGCCAGATTTCACAACCACCATTTCAAGCCATCCACACTAGTCCCCAAAGCACTTGCTCTTTTGAAAGATACTAGTCCATGCTCCTTTGCATTACGAGGGGACAAGAGATCTGGTTGTCCTCACACTCATGGGCAGTTCCCCCAACTCAAACTTTATTTTACATATTGATGGTTCTTACTCACATACTGACAACTTTGCAGGTTCCGGCTATCTCTTCAAATCTGCTTCCAACTCTACACTGGTGGTTGGTTTTCCCCCTTCATCTGCCAAGAATCCCTCCATGGCTGAAGCTTTGGCTCTTTTGGAGGGTCTCCCTCATGTCCTGGAGCACCATTGAACTAACTTGTGCGGTCTAACTCTGAATGCCTCGTCAATTACATCAACGACGCCTCTCCCACCCCTTCGTATTTGAGGGCCATCAACTTCAACTTCGTTTACTTGGGAAAACCACTGGTCCATTTTGTTATGGAACACGAGGTAAGTTCTTCTTTCTCCCTCTCTCCTTTTATGAGTAATGAAAATTATTTCTTTTTTTAAAATATAGAATTAGATCAGATTGATTTTCCATTTATAGTTTTCATTTGCATATGTTAGCTGTGTATTGTCATAGCCTCTCATTATTTTGGTTTATGTGGCTTGGCTTGCCCTGTGATGTTATGAATCATGGGATATTTCTTTAGTACTTTGGTAGTCTTGTAGTGATTGTTTTACTTAGAATTTAGGTCGTTCCACATTAGTTAACCAAAGCTACCAGAGCAGAGGAAGCATATATCTTTAGCAACGAAAAAGAGTGTCGATGTGTACTCAAAACTAATATTTATTTTAAATAAAAAATTAAATATATGAAAAGATATGTAATTTTATTTTTAAAATTTGAAAAATAAATGTATAACTATAATGAGCAAAATGACATTAAAAACGTTGATTAAAAAAAATAAACTTATAAAATTTTAATCAAAATAATTAACTTTATCAAGATTCATACCCAAGTTAATTGGGTTGAAATCCAAGGATTTACCTACTATGCTATAGCTCTTATAAATATTTTATTTTATTTTTTATCATATTTAATCTGTTTGAAATCAGAATCATTAAACCGCTGGTTTTGAATTTGGTTTGGAATCGGCGAATTATCGAGCCTTTTTGATTTGTATTCTAGCCTGATTTAGTTCTGATTTAAACAAGTGGTCAAGACTAATACATTATTAGCGATAGCAAAAACAAGTTCTACACAAGTTGGGGAACTGCTCCTACCGATGCGTGTTGGTGAAGGCTGCCCACACTATGCATCAGTTGCCTCATGCGACTACAAATGAAACAATTAGCCACTTCGTTTGACTAGTGTTATCTGTGTGTGTGTTTCTACTATGCTGTCGTTCGTGCATGCTTCAATAGTTTTGGCATCCGTCACCCGAGTTCACCACCTCATGCCGATCGGTATTCCATCTAAATTTCTGAAACAAACTAACAGTCTAATATCTTTGATGATTTTGATGCCTATATATATAGTTTGGGTTGCTTTGCTGAAAAGTTCAGCAAGTTGAAGTGGCCTCGGTCTTAGGGGGGTCCCACATTTTGTCAATCAAAATGCGGGGGTAGAGGGGTGGGGAAAGTACCACGGGGCCTTGTTTACCGGGGCGGGGGACGGGGGGCGGGAGGGTCGGTTTTCGTTCCTACAATTCTAGCGGCGCCTATGCATTGACCCGTCTGTCTCTCGTAAATTCATGGTGCCGATGAGGGTCCCCCACATGTCGCTTTCACAAACGGGTGGACGGTCTCCGCGCACCACCGTCATCGACGAAAGCGTCCGATTGGAAGTCACAAGAAGGTCCCCAGGTTGGGTACCACATGGCGATACCGGAGCCGCACCGGCGAGTAGGAAGAGGTTGATTGCTCGGTGCCAAATTCCGATCTCTTCCGCCCGTGCAGTGCCTCGTTTTCTTCCTCTTAAATGCTCGCTCTCCGTATTATTTCCCGCCCACGACGCCCACCGTTTTTTCCCCCTCGCCCCTCGTTCTTTTCACACCCCCTCTCTCTCTCTCTTCCTCTAACAAAGAGAAGACGAAGACGATAATAAAAGAAACCCGGCAGGGAATGAACCCCAAGGTTCAAACCCCTTCGTTCCCTTGCCTCTATTCGTCCACCTTCGTCGATCCCAAATCCTAGATTCCTCGGGTGCTTGCCATGCCGGATCTCGGCAACCTCCTGCTTCCCCTCCCCGCGGCGCATCCCCCGCACCGCGGCGACCCTTCCTCCTCCTCCTCCTCCACCTCTTCCTCCCCCCGTCACGAGATCCTAGATGCAGGGGATGCCGGCCTCGACCGCAAGTGTAGCCGCTCGTTCAAGCAGGAGCGCAAGACAGGGAAGAAGGCAGCCGATGGAAAGGCCTCGCTGGCCGATCACGTGAGCGCTTGGCGGGAGAAGAAGATGGCCGCCGGGGTTCCCGACAGGGAGTGCTTCTTGCCTTTCCTCACTAATGCTCCAAGAATGGTGATTTCTACTTTTTAGGTTATTTATATGGGATTCTTTATTCTTTACACGGAATTTGTGTGCCTAGTCACATTGTAGCCAATTTTGGTTTCCACTTGCATTCATTGAGATTTAGCTTCGTGGGTTGGCTGTGAAGAACGAGTTTCAATCAGAACAGAGTATTCTTGAAAAGTTATAGGAAAATTGTGTTACAAGAAATGAACTTTTTATAGAGAAATCTACGAACTTGAAAAAGTCTGTATAGGCTTCTTGTTTTGAATTTTGTTTATATCATTTATGTATTTTTAGTAATGCTCATGTACCTTACAATGAAATCTTGGATCAACTGGAATAAAACTTGATTTAATAATTGATCAAATTCAGGAAAATGGTTTATTTGGCTTCTTGAAACCATTCTTTGGCTTCTTGTGAAATGGTTATATAAAATGTAGGCGATCTTTGGCTTCTTCAGACCATTCTTAGGCTTCTTCTCAATCGAGGTTTAGCTTTATGACCACCCCCTTACATTTTCTAGTTTATTTGTTCCACTTGTACGAAGTTTGGAGCTCCAACCCCTGCTTACTTTTATGTAATAAATAATGTATGTTGTTGATTTTGTGTTCATCTTTTAGATTAAATTTCATGCATGGTTTTGAAGAGAATGGTGTTTCACTGAGGCCCCATCTCGCCTATGCCTTTATGTCTAGGCTCCTAAACATCTTTGCTATCCACAATATTTGAATGTGTGAAACCACCATCAGGGGAGAGGCGTTAATTGCAGCTTCCGTCTGCAATGTAGCATTTGTACAATTAATACACCTGAGTTATGTCCTTGACATTGCATAGATGAAATGTAAAATATGAGAAATGTCAAATATCTAGATGAGTTTACTTCTTTTTCCTACTGATCACATGTGATTCATGACATGCGAAATTCTAAAGCAACATCAGCTTATCTGACAAAGGCTTTTATGGCATTTTTGCAACTATACTTTTTGCATTTATCTTGCTTTGGATTTTTGAGAATAATTATCTGTCTTGATTAAAATAAAAGTACAATCTTCTTATATCATAGAAACCCCTTTTAGGTTGATTGCCACATGTGCAATAGGTGTATCTACCCGGGAGACGAATTGCGATGCTCAGTTCTTGGTTGTCAAGAAGCTTACCATTTGACATGTGCCAAGAAGTTGATTGGACCCTCCACTTCAAAACCTTTCAAGTGCCCTCAACATGTAAAATTTCTTAACTTGACAGGATAGTACCATGTAATTCTCTTCATTTACTTGTGTAATTTGATAGCCTAAGCATGCTTTGTGTGCAAATGCAGTTTCATGGTTTCTATTTAGTTAGTGGACTTTTCATCTTACTCTTTCTTGATCTTCCATGCTCTGATAGCTTATTGTTCATCTAACTGCCTCAGATTGTTCCATCATTTGAGAGCTAGATAACCTTTGCTGTTCTGTTCGTTATTGATTTATTGATATCAGCTTAGTTATATGCTTTCACATCTGTTATCTCTTGGACCAAAGAGGCTGCTATAAGACTAGTTCATGTATCTTTTGTCATAATGGGTTTAACACTAAATAAAGAAATGGACTGCGCATAAATAAAAAAATGGCATTCATTCATGCCAGCGGATGCATGTCATGACTTGTGGTGTGCACATTAGTATGTGCCTTGTGAATGTTCTGTTTGATATTCGAACAATGCATGGGATGTTAGTCTTTGATTATAAGAAATTAGTTTTCTCAACAATTATGTATTTTGGTCTTTGCCTATATTTTTGTAGTGTGTCCTTCCCTTGACTACTCATTAGATGCAAGCTATGTTTTGTCTATGGTAAGCTGTAAGGTTCAAAACATATCTGGTTAGCAACATGGTTCCTTTTCTTGTTACTGATTTTTTATGAGAGCAAAGGAGAAACATCACTACGTAATCTAAGATCATTCAAATTCTTTTTATTATTTCTAAATTTTTTAAGTCTTTGTCTTTCTTGTCACACCACTAACTCCAATTGACGTATTTTGTTAAATAGTGTATCTCTAGGCCTTATTTAGATATATCTATATCACCTTAAGTTCTTTTTCTCATTTTATCTTCAATCAATACTATTTCTAATTGTTTACATATGTAGATGTTTCTTATTTTATATTTTTAGTAATTCCATCTAGCATCTTAATATTTTCTTATCAGCAATATTGACTTCTTGGATATGTTGTTCTCTAACTAATTTGTGTTCTGATCTGTCAAGCATGGTTAGCTTATAGTTGTCCTAAACCTTTTTTCCTTAATTCTTTTTTCTTCACTTCAATTATTCCACTTATGCTGTATGAACAATATTTCTTCCAGTCTAACCTCCCACAGAATAATAGATCCAGTAAGTCTGAAACTTTGTTTTTTTAAAAAAATTGTTCTTCTATTTTTTACTTACCCTTGTTTCTTCTCTTGGTCTTGTGCAGTTGCACTCTTATTCATTTTGGACTTGGTTGGAAAACTTTTAGTTTTCAATGTCCTATCTTGACTTTGTAATTAGTTCCAATTAAACAGACATCAATGGTAATAATATTGTTAACAAATATCTTGCACAATGGAAGCATCATTTGGGTCTATCATCAGTAAAACCAAAATGGGTTGTAGATATTTAATTCTTTTGACCTATTTGATTAAATATCTTGAGCTTTATCTCAATTTTCTTCTGCCATTGATGCTCGTGGAATGGGATGTTACTGGTTTTCTTACTTCAAAGCAAATTCTCTGTTTGTTAACTAATGTTTTTATATATATGCTTGCTTAGTGGAGTCAGAAATTTGATTTTCTTGAAGCATTTTTAAGCATAAGTCCTTCCTTGCACTGAAAACCATGCTTTTAGTTATAACCAATTGTTAACCTGCAATGACTTATTCATAAGTTTTTGAAAATCCTAATACAGTTTGGTGTAGAGTTTCTCAAAGTTGCCATATTGTCAGTATATGTGTGCCAAAAGCTATGAACTGAAATAAACAATAGCTGCTGTTGATGGATGGTATACCTATTCTTGTTGCAATTATGTTTAAGTATATGTTTACCTTGCACTGAAAACCATGCTTTTAGTTATAACCAATTGTTAACCTGCAATGACTTATTCATAAGTTTTTGAAAATCCTAATACAGTTTGGTGTAGAGTTTCTCAAAGTTGCCATATTGTCAGTATATGTGTGCCAAAAGCTATGAACTGAAATAAACAATAGCTGCTGTTGATGGATGGTATACCTATTCTTGTTGCAATTATGTTTAAGTATATGTTTAAAATAATAATTGGTTATAAGCAATGGTTTTGACTTTATTAATATCATCCCTTTGTTTATATTTTAATAATTTTCTTCTCTTTATATCAAGTCTCTAGGGAGTGAAAAGTAAGAGTTAGATTTAAGTACTAGATTCATTTTCTCCTTTCCACACAGGGCTGTTTTGTTTGCAAGCAGAAAGCATATTGGCGTTGTGTAAGATGCACAATGGCAGCACATACCAAGTGTGCACCATGGCCAGCAAATGTCATTTACTTCAAAAATCGACCAGGGAGAGCCATTTGCTGGAGACATTCTTCTGATTGGCGTCTTGAAAAGAAGGTCAATCTCTTCTTTTCTTACCAGAACAGATGCAATTATCACAATAGTTCTAATTATTTTTAATATCTCCTTTTTTGTTTCATTAGTTATTGGATGTCCAAATTCAATTGTGTCTTTTTTTTCTGAATTTCATACCTGTGAAGTATGCTTTGTTCTGGAAAAACATAGTGAATTGTTAACATTACATGCAAATTTATTCTGTTGTAGAATTTTCTTTCACACAAATAAGTTCAGTATTTTTTATCATGTATTTAATCAGAAAAATATCTCTTTTGAAATATTTATTATATTTGAAATTTAAGACATTTCAGCCATTTTTTGTTGGATTTCTTTTGAGTCCAATTGGATGGTTGGCAAAGTGAAACTTTTGTTGATTATAAAATTAAATCCTTTTTTTGTGATTCATGAAGGCTTTTGGCTTCAATTCTATGTGGTCAATGACATGGAGTATTTTTTGCCATTCTTTGTTGAGGGCAATATCACTGATAAAAATGAGAGCTACAATATCTCCTTTAATTATTATTTTATTAATTTTTCGTTGGTCTTCCTCTACCTCTTCTCGTAGCATCAATCCTTAGTTTATCTTCTTTCCAATTTGGATTTATTCAAGTTTAACTCTGTGCATTGTTATTTCCTTTTTGTATTTTACACTTTTTATTACTAGGCCACTTTCACTACAAAGAAAGATTTCAACTTATTATTTATTTTAAAATTTTAATATCTAGTGACACAAAGAGTTAGGTTGCATATATTGATGAACATTGCTTACATCTCTCACACTGCCTTCTATAGTCAGGAATGGGAGGTGGCATATCACATGCTTGCAAAATGTTTTATCTGGTGCTTTAAATTTGTTGTCTTGTCCTGAATTTGCTGAGTGGGGAGCTTTTATCCGTGATTGTATATGCAAACTATTTTCAGTTATCTGTTTAGTGGAAGGAAGCCTTTGTTGGGAAATTTGGCTTTTTCTGAAGATTGAGGTTTACAATTGGTCATGATGTTGTTAGATAGGAGTCTGAAGATTCATAATTATGTTGGGAAGGATGATAGGATATTGAATTAGCAAATTTTTCTATAATAGTTCATTTCGATGTAGTTAGGAAGTATGGATTGTAATGTCTGGTTTTGATTATTCTTGAAGAGTGAGAGAGGTCTTATGGGCAAACAAGAGAATGTGGGAAGAAACTCAAGCAAATGAGCTGCTTAATTAGAGGATGCTCTCATGCTTTAATATCTTGGACCATGTGTAAGTTGATAATATGGGATGCAAGTTATGGCTAACATAGTGATTGCACACTGAACCTTGGTTAATCAAGCTTGACCTTAAAAGATACAAAGATTATTCAATCCATTATTCTTATTTTAATATATTTCATCTGTCTTTTATAATCTTATTATAGAAAATCCATTTACTTATGTTCTTTGATTTCCTTGATTCTTGAGTTTGACTAGTCTGTGCTTGTATTATATTGTCTTCAAATAAATGATGGCTACCATCTTCTAGGAAAAATGATTATTGTAGTTGTTTGGACAAAGCAATTGGTAGTTTAGACTAAGGCTTAAAATCTTCGATCATTATGGTATGAAGATGAGTAAATGTATTGATACTCAGTATGGGTTGACATCTCTTGGACGAAAGAAAGAGGGCGAGAGGAGGTGGAATTAATGAAAAATGACTAGGTTATGCTAGTGTTTTCAAAAGGCGCTCGGGTGAGGCATTTCAATGAAGTATTGCTCGAGCGCATGCCTAAGCCTAGGCATTGGGTACCTCGGGTGTGTGCTCGAGCCAAATCGAGTCGACTTCAAGCTTGGGTTTGAGATTGGGCGAGTAAGTTGGTTCAAACGAATTAACTAATTGCACTTATCGTAACATTCCACCCCCCAAAAAGAAACCAACGAAGCAAAATCCTATTGCTTGTTCGTCGTTGTAGCTTGGTTCGCTTCATCTGTCGTCGTCTGCAACTTCGTTTGTCATCGTCGGTTTCCACCTTTCTCCACGGCCTTTTCATCAGTTACTTCTCTATTTCCTCAGTCGTCTCTCTCATTTTGTAGGTAAATAATCTTTCATCGATTAACGTGTTGCACCAGCTTGAGGTGGTGCACTATTAGGACTTGGAGCTTAGACATATTAAGTTTACGTAGGTAGGAACATCAAATTGATATGAAAACACTGCTTAGAATATAACTGAAACAACATTGCTAAGAACATAACAATATATATGTTTATTAAAATTTAATATTTGGGAGCATCTTGCTTCACTTGGGTGAGGCGGGTTAACTGCCTTGAGCATTGTGGGATCTTGACGCCTATTACTTTTAAAAACATTGGGTTGCACACTAGCAAGAGGAGATGACAATGAGATCGATGGAGTCATTAGTGAAGTGGCTAGGAGGAAGAAGAGGGGAGGAGAGAGTGCTTGAGACGAAAATAGTGTGCAAGAGGAGAGAAAGAAGTAAAAAGAAAAAAGTAGCTATTATAATTGTCAGTTCTTTGATAGGCTTGTTGCTTGGTTTTATCAATTAAAATCAGATGGTATACTCAGTAAGATAACTATGTTGGATGGTAAGCTGATAGGCTATTTGATCGATGCATACCGCATGGTATGTATTGATTTGAATGAAGTATAGAACCATGGTTTGCGTACTAGTTCATGATCCAACTGATTAATTCTGGCCCTTGTTGATTGGTATGCCTGGTTTTCTAATCTTTGGTTTAAACCAAGTTATGCAATTTCATACCATATCGAAGTTTTGACGTTTGCTCGGTTCGATACGAAATTGTATACCGAGCGGTATATATATAAATTAATAAATATATATTTATATATAAAAGATTATATATATATTTATAAAAGGTGATGTTGTCTCGTTTAAATAAATAAATATATTTATATATAATATAATTATTTTATAAAAGGCGATGTCGTGTCGCCTTTTAATTCTCTCACGCAGGGTGACATCGCCTCATATATATATATATATATATATATATATATATATATATATATATCGTTCCGTTCGGTAACGGGCGGTCTATGTACCGGTAAGCTAACGGACCGGTATGGACCGCCCGTATTGGACGGTATTATTAGAAATTGCATACCTTGGTTTAAACAATGTAAAGTTGCTCCTTGTGCTCAAAAGAGAAGCCTCTTAGTCAATTGATTTTCAATGTTTATTTTCAGGATGATTTATTTTGCATGTTGATTTGTCTATGTTGATTGCTTCTTACATCTTGTGCCTTCTAAAAGGGATTTATAGGTTTATTATATAGTTCAGTACTCTCTGTTCTATGGCAGATGATGGCCTTACAATGGCTTTCTTTTTGCTTGATTTGAGACTGAATTACTACTATATTCTCACTGTGAACATATCTGACCGATTTTTCATAATAATGATTAACCAAATTTTACAAACATGTAGTTGCTTCCATGTGACTGTCATCTTCTTGTTCTCTTTCTTTCTCTTGGTTTAGGATAGTGTTTCTTTATTCTTAATATATATTGATCAGGTTGGCTGACAGGACTGATTCTTCTGAGTGGATAACAGCGTGCAGATCTTACAAGTGATGTTGAGGTAATTAATTACCTTACTGGATTCCTTGCACTCTTACTCTTCTTGTTCCATGTTATTGGTCATGTTAAACTTAATAGACAGTCAAGTGGGGTCTTTATGTTGTATCCATTCTATTAAATAAAATCATGATATTTGTAAGTTTGCATTTATTCTTAAGTACAAGAAATTGGTTTGTACATTGAGTGGTTTTTTCCCTGATTTTTTATGATCTTCAATAGAGAAGTTGATTTACCATAAGCATATTTCTCCAACTCTTGGGTTTTTTCATCAGCCCGTAATTTTCTCATAACTTTGTATACAATCAAAATCTTGAAAAATATCTATTACTTACAATCTAGAATTAAAAAAAAAAGGGCAATTGCTAAACAAAGGTCTCTGAACATATCCTCCATTTTTTGGATTACAAGGAGGAATTTTTGTTATTTAGAAATATTATTTTGCCAATAATTCAGAGAACTGCTAATTTACAGGAAGCATTTGTCCGCTTGCCTCTTCCATATGTTGATGAAGAGTTTAAGATGGGAACCATCTTGAAAGATGTTGTGGAGAACAAGACTGAGCCAGCTCCATATGTACATATCCGACGTAGTATCCTTTGCAAAATTCTGAATATTACTTGGGAATTCATATTCATGCTGAACTTAACATGTTTTGTACCAGAAAATGTTTAAGGAATTATCTGCCTTTTCTTTTGGTTACATAGTATGCCATTAAGCATGGAGCTTTTTAATTATTTCTATTGTGTATCCTTAACAAGAATAGATGTTTACTTAATTAAGAAGAAGCGTGATGGTGCTGAGACTGGTGTCGGATGCAGTAACTGCGACAGTAATTCCACATGTAAGGAGAATTGTGAATGCAGGTATTGATTTCTCTATGATTCACTCGTCTATGTCCATATTCATTTGATTGTTCTGAAATAACTGTTGATAATTGTTGAATCAGCTTATTTTTCTGAATTAAATCTGTTTTTCCAGTTAGTTAAATTCATCATTTGTTGTCTATGTGCATGATGTTATTCAGATTGCCGTTGTTTTCCCTCTTCAGTTAGCATTTTCTCGTTTTCTATTGAAACTCCCAATTGTTCATCGTTCAAAGTTTGCAAATGATAACTAAGATGATGTTTGATTTATTTATTGTCAATTGTAAACTTGGAAGGCATACTTGTAAATCGAGAGTCCATGTTGGCCTGAATGTATACTTGTAAATTGAAAGTTCACATTGGCCTAAAATCAAGATATACAGTTTCTATACAGTTTTGAATAATACCGCTCGTCCCGTGCAGTATGTACCGGTCCATCAGATGACTGGTACACGGATCGCTTGTTGCCGGCAGTATATATATATATATATATATATGTATATGTATATATATATGTATATGTATATATATATGTATATGTATATGTATATGTATATGTATATATATGTATATGTATATATATACATACATATATATATACATACATATATATATATACATACATACATATATATGTGTGTGTGTGTGTGTGTGTGTGTGTGTGTGTGTGTGTATGTGTGTATATATATATGTGTGTGTGTGTGTGTGTATATATATATATATATATATATATATACACACACACCGAGCGGTAGACCAAATAGTAAAGAAATTATAGTTTATACCTATGAGAGGGGCTCTTGTCAATCTCAGTTCGAAGGAAATTATCCCAAATTCTACAGATGTGGGTGTGTGAGCAATAGGACTAGAGTGGAACTTAGTTCAGCATCATCTGAGTGTACCATTGTACTATTTTGATTATATAAGAACCCTAAAAGGGTCTTACTGAAATAATTTGTATCCACTAAATATGATTTTAAATGCATCAGTATATGATAATTATTTGTGTAATGGACATTTGCTTGTGCCAGTATGGCCATGCACAGGAATCTTACATATTGCTAATTTAGTTAAAGAAATTACTTTTATCTAGGGTGGTTTTATCATCACTATAGTTACAAACATTTTCGTGAAGTGTCCTGTTTTAGATGCATAAATGCATCATCTATGAAAGATTCTATCCTGTTTTTGTTATCAATTGTTAAATGATGCTTGACAATAACATTTGGTGGTTTTCTTCAATTGTGGGGTTCAACACTTCAAGTTTTATTGTTCAGCATTATGTTACAAGATACACAATATGTTCATTATTATTTTGTCTTGGATGTTTGGCAAAATGAATTAAAGTTTTTCCTGCATGGTTCTTTTTTGTTTATGATTGCAATTCTATATTAGATTTTTAAAAGCCTCATACAATAATCCATGTGAATGCCGTAAACAACAGGGGCCTTTCAGTTAGCTGTTCCAAGGCCTGTCATTGTTCTGATATGTGCAGAAACAGACCCTTCCGCAAAGAGAAAAAGATTAAAGTTGTTAAGGTAAATCTTTGCACAATATGTGCTAATTCCTGTGAAGCTTGGGTGTTGTCTTGTTAGTATCCAATGTCATTTAATAACCATAGTATCTTTTTGATCTGTTTTTCTGCACTCATTTCTAAGGTTCTTAATCAGGCAGTTAAGTTCTGTACTTCTTATGTGCTTCTCAAGGTTTCAACCATGAAAATGATGCTTTCTTTTGTGTCACCTCTAACATTATCTTTTTTTAATTCAAGATAAAACCTCCCAATAGCTATTAACTAGAAGAACTAAATAATCTTATTGAATGAAAGATTGATAACAAACCAATCATGAATCTTAAAGGCTCAGAAGAATGTCCATTATAAGGTTATCAGTGTCGAAAATCTCCTAATTTGATTCAGATTTTGATCTGGTATGGAAATCTCTATTTATTATTCAGAAAAATTCCTTTAAATTAGTCAAGATTCTTTTAGAAGAATGTCCGTTTATAGGGTTATCAGTGTCCAGAATCTTCTAATTTAATTTGGATTTTGATCTAGTATGGAAATCTCTATTTGTTATTCAGAAAATTGCTTTAAATTAGTAAAGATTCTTTTAGAAGAAGACTGAATTGTCTGATGTATGTTGTCCATACCATTCATCTGTATGAGTGTAGTTGGATGCCAACAGTACTTAGGTTGATGGCTCTTTCTTGTTTAAACTTTGATTGACTCCTAAGTCTTTCTGAATTCACCAAGCTGCTCCCTAATGTGTAGAATTGGAAAGAGGTCTGTTTGAAGTTGCTCTCATGACCGGCTACACTGGACCAGCAGAAGAGATGGTTCATTATAGCTATAGTCTGTTGGGCAGATTGAGTTTGCAATCAAACACTGCTTTTGTACGGAGACTCATGCATTACACATTAAAGTATCGTGTTTATGATTCCCAAAGAACTGGCCTGCAGATCAGTTTTAGGATATAACTCTACAAGGAGCTTTCATAGTTTGTACTTATTGAAACAGAGTATCATGCAGGGAATCTACTGCATGTAATTGCTTGTCATTTAATTCTATTTGATTTACTTTGTGTAATTAATTATTTAATTTTTTTCAGACTGAATATTGTGGATGGGGAGTTGTGGCTTTAGAAGTTATGGAAAAGGGAGACTTTGTGATAGAATATATTGGAGAAGGTACATAGCATTTTCTTCTCTTGCTTTTAATTTTTAATGCACAAATGGGTATCTATTTGTCAACTTTACTGCAATATTATATATGGAAGATAACTTTATTGGTATATAATGTGTGCACAAATCGTAAGTTTCTTTTGATAAACACATCAAAAATATGGCTTACACTTTTCAACATGTATTTTTGTGTTATATGACTTTCATATTCTCACTTAGTCTGAATCTGATGGACAAAATTCCTCAACCGAACAGATTGCAATAGGATTGGTGGATGCTTCTTTTCCCCATACTATTACATATAGGCCTTTTCTAAAATTACATGCTACCAGGTTGGTATTATTGGACACTTTTTGTGTACAATCTGATCAAGTGCTAATTTAGTTTTGTATGACTTACTCATAAATGCTAGCATCAAGACAGGTACAAAGTGCAACAAGAATGTATGTTACTGTGTCTAGAGAGAGCTGTCAGAAACCTTTTCAGTCAGCTGATTTTCAAAAAAAAAAATCAAGTGATCTGGATTGATCCTGGTTGATTTTCACTGATTTCCATCTATTTTTGTTTGGACTCTTTCCAATTGACAGAAAAAAAAAAGGGGAATAAAAGACAGAGGAGAAAAGAGAGGAGGCTAGATTTAAGAGGCAGGGGACAAGTTGGGTGGCCAAATTGATTAACTCTGATCAGGCTCAACTGAACCAATTCTCTTGATTTGGGTTCAATCTGAGCAAGATGGACCCTGCTAGTTCTTGGGCTGCTTGGCCTCAGTTGTCTACCTAAGCATCATCTGACCCAATCGCCCCATCTAGGTTCATTTGGAGGTGCTCGGTGCTTACCTTCACCAAAGCACCTAGGTGAGTGCCTAAATTCCTTCTGTAATGCTGGGAAAGGGACTAGTGAGAAGATACTTATTTAGCTGTTCGATAAATCAAGAGTGACTCATAAGATAATGATAATTGATCCAGTTGTTCCATAAAATTGTTATTAAGACGATGTGTATAAGTAGCTTCACTAAGCTTTGGTAGTCACGGTTTTGATAAATACATTATGCTTCTGTTTGTCATTTCTATTGATTTGTTTCCATGCATGCTACAAAAACACTATCAAGATTATATGTACATTATCATATGTGGCCTATAAGTTTATTTTACTAAGAGTGATCTGCAATGCA
Source organism: Musa balbisiana (assembly GCA_004837865.1). Lineage (NCBI taxonomy): Eukaryota > Viridiplantae > Streptophyta > Magnoliopsida > Zingiberales > Musaceae > Musa > Musa balbisiana. Next base: position 37,011,893 of record CM017193.1, read on the forward strand.
TTGATATATTGTTTGCTTCTGTTACTTATGGCTTTCATCAATGTCTCATTGCTTCATAAATTTTCGGTACTTTTCCTGTTGTATCTTGATTCAGTTATTGATGATGCTTTGTGCGAACAAAGGCTGTGGGATATGAAACATCGAGGCGATCAGAACTTCTACATGTGTGAAATACATAAAGACTTCACAATTGATGCAACTTTCAAAGGGAATGCTTCTCGATTTCTAAACCACAATTGTGATCCAAATTGTAAACTAGAGAAGTGGTAGATCTCCTGAATTTCACCTCACCAACCACTTCTTTCGCCTTACCAGTCACTACTAACTGCCCTCTATGCAGAATTTTACTTGTGTAAAATGACATTTATCTTGAAGCATGTTACTTACCTTTTGGTACAGGCAAGTCGATGGGGAGACACGTGTTGGTGTTTTTGCTTTACGTTCAATAGACATTGGGGAGCCTTTAGCGTATGATTACAGGTATGTGATAAATGATGTTTTGTTATAAAAGAGCCACCAAACATTTTATGAAGTAAATTCAAGGTACAGTTATAGTGTTGAAAGAATGTAAGGCAATAGTAGAGAGAAAATATAGTTCAGGGATAAGGGAGAAAAGATGAAGGTGCAGAGAAGCTGAGTAACCGAGAATTTTAGTTAGGGAAGAAATCTTTGCTTTTATTCATGTTACACGACAGTGGAGATCAATTTTGTCTAAAATGGTGTGTATTGATGATTATGTATTTAGTAGGTTTTTGTTTGTCAAGTCACAATCACCAACTTAGTGCCATAGCTTAGCAGTGCCACTGAATTTCCATACCTAAGCCCCCTTTTCTTCTCCAGATGTTAACGTTGCCTTCAATCAGTCTGACAGAGACCACAACTAATATGCAGATCTGGCAACCTTAGGTCATTGTCCGGTTTTGTGATACACGTGCACACATCCACACATTTATGATATAGCAAAAAAGTTGTGATGCTACTTGTTTACCGGTGATCAGTATGCATACAATTTGAAGAACTGGTATTCTCAGTAGACTTTTTGGTCTGAACTAGATTCACACTTTTGGCTCTTGACCAACTTGAATTTCTCCTTGTATTGAAGTTTACACTTCTATGAATGTATTGAAGTATCAGATGAAGGCATATCTTAGCATATTTGGTTCTGTGAGAGCTTTTTTTTATTGTTGAAGAGTTAAACTTCTTTTGCAACTTATCTAATATTAACTTATTAATTTCAGTCATCAGTTGTCTTCTGGTATTGATGTCTATTGATGTGTTTCTTGGGCAAAGCCGGAGTATTTAAATGATATGAGGCAGTATTTAGGCAGCTGAGAGGCTGCCTAGTTGTAAGCTTTGGGTTGCCACCTGCAGATCCAGCAAACAATGGAGGTGACGATCATAATGAGAATAATGTATAAAGGAATAAATATAAGGCTATACATGTTTGTGAAGTGAAAGTGACTGTAACTCTGCTGCTCACTAGTCAGGTTACTTTTGCTGCCCTGTTGCATTCAATTCACAGGTGTGAGTGGACAAAGTAGGAAAATTTGAGCAATGGAGGTTTTCCATCGGGCTCCTGGGAACACTGGTTGAATAGATACGGACCTGTCTTGCCTTCATGAATCAATTGTCTAACCTGGCCACTCTAATGACTCACCATAAAAGCTTGGGCATGTTGGCCCGCCTAAATTACTATTGCAAGGTAATTGCTATGCTAACTTGATTGTTTCTTTTCTTTTCTTTTTTATATTATATTGTACAATATAGAGGGCAAGCCTTGGTATAGCAATAAAGTTTCTCTTTTGTAACCTGGGTGTTCAGGGAGTCACAATGGAAACATTCTCTATTTTGGTAGGGTGTGCCTGAACACGTTGACCCTCAGATATTGCATGAGTGAGAGTCTCATGCACTCAGTTCACCCTCTGTTATGCTGTATAATATTGTCAATTAGTTTCTTCTATTTCAGGCTATTGAATTCAATATAGGTAAAAAATTGTTTTTCAGTTCCCCGGCTGTATTTTGCTTGTTTGTGTAATTACATATTTCCACCAATAACCTCTTTGTCAAGTTCCATTCCTAGTGTGGCACTTTGCATGTTTAAACCAACTTAACTGCATCTATTGCTGCAATTGAAGTTCTGAGTGGTTATCAGCACACCTTTGTCCCTTCAGTTCTAAAAAAGTGAATTGACAAATGTTTCTGAGTGGTTACAAGCACGTATTGTAAGTGTTGCTTGTTAGCTTTTTTTTATGGACTATGCAGAATAGTAATTCTGAGATAGATGTTTTGTGCTTGTTTATGTAGATTTGTGCACTTTGGACAAATGGTTAAATGCCAATGTGGAGCTTCCAATTGCCAAGGATATCTAGGTAGCAAGAGAAAGTTAAACCAGATGCCATCCTCCTGGGGATGTAAAAGAAAGAGATCTATTGCCCCCCTTCATCGTGCCAAGTAAATATCATTCATTTGCAAGTACAATTTGTGATTTGTTCATTTTTTCCTAGCTTTGGGCAGCCAGCAAAATCTGGCACCCTTGCCTCCTGTGCTGCGTCTTTGTGTTTCATTTTGTGTACTACTTTTATATGCTTCTCGTGTCCTGCCATCGCCTCCCATTTGACCTACCGTTGTAGCATATGTTGTTACATTGTTACCCATCGATCTCGGTATAATTGTATTAAGTAAGATCTGTTATATGAAATAGACGTTAAACAAATTATTGGTGTATGATTGTACTCAGTCGGATCTGTTATGTCACTATGATATCAAAAACTGTAGCCTCGAAAGTTGAGAAGATATGATGTTTTGGACGTTCAAATGGATATTGTACAAGGTTGAACTTAGTCTAGATTTATTCGGGTGCCGTAATGTCTGTAAGCACACTACTATTTTTTATTATACTGTTTTATTGCAGTTTCAGTAAACCGATTAGTAACTGTACATCAGGAAGTCACCTGGCAATCTGATTTTGTTAGGAATACATGGAAGACAGGCACGGTATGATCCTGCGAAGAATACCTCATGGCAAATTGAAATTGTTTCAGAAAACTTGTTTTTTCCTTGTGCCGAATGTTTTGATTCTGTAAACGATCTCTCTCTCTCTCTCTCTCTCTCTCTCTCTCTCTTTTATAATTTTTATTTTATTTTTTCTTTTGTAAAAGATAAATTGTGAAAACGGGATTCATCGCAGCCATTGCACGCGTGCTGTGGGAATTGTTGCCCAACCGTAAGATTTTGGGCCTCCGTTAGCATATTGTAGGTGTTGCCGAGTTATTGCATGGATTGATTAGGGGGTTTGTACCAAAAATTATTATTGCATGTGAAAACAAACCCGTGTATATGAATGACTCATTAGACCTCACACACCGGCTCTTATCCAACCTCTGGTACACTACAACTTGGTTTCACGAGGTGGCCTTCGGGCGAATTATGTTAGAAAAACACTGTTAGATGGAGTGAAAACCTCAATAATCTTAGAAATAAAAAACACTAAATATGTTAACATAAAAAGGCTTTTTATGATCAATTTCAGTTTTTCTAATAAAAAACCTCAATAAAAAACACTAAATAGAGATGAACTGAAATCTGTTTTTCTAATAAAAAGGCCACCTACCAAAGGAAAAGTTAGTTAGATGGAGCATGAAAACCTCAATAAAATCCAAGGGTCTGTGCCATCCTAGTCTTCCTAGAAACACATCTACTTGAAACCACTCATTAGTAGTCATTTGTAATATTCAAACATTGCTGGGACAATCTGACATCAAATCCATGCCAAACTAAGGTCTGACAAATGTGCTGATGAGAGCCACTGACCACTGAACTCACTGTTGCTTGGTTGACCTCTCATAATCCATATATTTCATACAAATTAATGGATTTAGACCAAAGATTGTCAGCCCCCAAACAATTCAAGTTTTCTCTACTTTGTGGGCAGTGCTTCAGCTCAATATTCAATGGTGGAGGGTTCACAGCTTGGTGATCAACTGCAATTATCAAAATGAGGATTTGCCATCCTTCCACTATCTTCCTCTCACAATTTTTGGAGAGTCCATGTCATCTTCTTGGATCTTAAGAATTGAAGAGGGAGAGATTATTTGACAAGAAAACTATTTTTTTTTTTGGAGCTTAGCAAAAAATGAGCAAAAATCCATTTTACTAGAATTTCAAAAAAGAAGCTAAATTGAGATAAAGAAGGAAATAATAAATAAAAAAGATTTCAGTTCATCTTAGAAAAACACTTTGATCATGTAAGTTGAATTATGCTAACATATCTTGAGGATCCTTTGGATCCTTAATCTTGATGCTTAGCATCTATTGTTACAGGTGACTGACACTATAAACGTTAACAAAGTCCACTCCTTGACAATGACACCCTCTTCAAAGGTTATACTTCTCTGCTTCAAAATAATATGGCAAGAATTATGCAAGGCAAAAATTCAATAGTTATTCATGATGGGGGAAAAACTCAAATGCCATTTTGTTTCCTCCTCATTCCCAATGAACATATGATATTAGCATCAAAACTGTAGATTTAATTCATCAATGATGGTGATGTTGCTCACAGGCTTTGCTGAACCCAATTTGGGCTGGTCTTCAAGCACGTATGTCGATGAAGCCCGTCCATATTCAGGCCCATAAAATTTATTGAAAACCTAAAAAATCAGCTTGAAGGTGAGCAAGAATTTTGAAGTTTGAAAACAAAAAATATTAAAGATATACATTTTGGTTTATTATTCATAGCCCCGAGGATCTCTTCTGGAAGACGATCGTAAAATTCTATTATTCGGCATAGGAATCTTCAAAAAATTGAACAAAAAATCTAAATAAAAGAAAATTTAAGAAACTTGCAAGAATGTGGAATGAAAAATGACTCAAGTCTCCAGTAATATTTATCTCAACTCGGCTTAGTCTGAGAGGGAGATTTAGAGGAGAGAGGGAACATAGTGATTTGGGAAGATGGAGAAGCTGAAAAGGTAGGGCTATGAAAAAGATGAGGATGCAAACATTGATGAGCTAGATAAGGATGTGGTGACTGAGACAGCCTGAGGTTGATTGCTGAGAAGATTTTGATCACGAAGCCTAAATCATGGATAAAAATCCTGTAAATTCTCAGCTATGTTATTTCCAACACTCCCATGGAAAAGGATTGTTCATTTCCTCTTTCTACATTTGGAACAATTTTCATCAACTTCCTCTGTGAGGAAGTCAAATGAAACATGTTTCCCTTTTTTTCACTTGCATCAAAACAAAAGAAATAGGAAACATCATCTAGGATCATAACTCAAGACATATGGGTACTAATATGAATCAAAGGGATGCACTGATGAGAAAAAGAATCAATTAAAATGTGCAGGAAATGAGTGTAACTATCACATAGTACCTCTTACCATTGGACTTTGTTAAGAGTGTGACAGCACAGCACAGCACATCTATTAGGATTGCTAATGTATATTGACTTGCAATTCCATTTGATACTTTCACAACTCTTGTCCCTTTATTCTAATTCAAAGACCAAGTGCTTGAAGGAAGCATCCTTCTCATTTGCAGACTTCACACAGTCTTCCTCCTCATTTCAGCCCTCCCACCACTTTTTTTTTTTTTTGAAACATTAGGAAGATGTATACCTAAAACCCTTGTCTACTTCCTATCCACTCTTTCTGCAACTTTCATATGCTAAGCTCTGAATACCACATGACCTTCTGGTTTTGTAACTAGGTTATGGGCAGTTTAAGTGCATGAAAGAAGCATCTTTGTCATTCATCACACATTCTTCCTCCTCACTTGTCATTCCACCTCCTCTTTCTTGCTCTAACAAGAGGGGTACATCCTTGGAACCCTAATACACATCACTCTTTTTCTGCAACTTCCATATCAACTGCTAGTTCTTTGCCACTTAACTAGTGAAAGACATGCTTCAAGATATATGAAGTGGTTTTGGCTTCAAATTCTTGTTCATATTGTAAATGAAGAAGCTGCAAACGCTAATGCATTTACAAGTCTTCAGGAAAAATATTTCTTCTTCGTTGATGCTGCATGTTGGTTTATAGTCTGAAACTAGGAAGAGATGGACTTGGATGGACTCTGAAAAGAAAGTTCATAGAGGATATTGCTGGTGCAGATTGGCATGTTTCCTAACTAAATCTCTCACTGCATTTGCACACACTGTTATTTTTCGATTGGGAAATGGCCATCCTCTTTGTTACTCTCAAAAGTTTGTGCATCTCACACTACTGATCCTTAGCATACAACAAGTATAAAAGATGAGGCTTCAGTGCACATCATCGACCACACATCCTTACATTTATTATACAGTAATTGTCTTGTGCATACATGAAAGCAGATCGTAAGAACAGAAAACAGAGATAGTCCAAAATTGTGATGTTTCAGAGGTGGTTTATGAAGGTTCATTAATTGTAAGAGAATAATAGTGACATTTGCAACTGTAGAAGAATATTTATGACATGTTTATTATTATTTTTTAAAAAAACAAAAATTTATTATGGCATCGATATCCTAAAAAAGACTTGGAGAGGTCTGCATGCAAGATTTCAAAGAAATCACAAGGAAAATAATTCTATCGAAATATAAATAGATTTGTCTAGTCTAGCTTTACAAGTCACTCAGTTGACTTGTAGCAATGTAGAATATTTATGGCATATTAAGTGTGTAAAAATACACATAAAACTTGAATTAGTCAAAAGATGAGATGAAGACTTCAAGACTTTTCCAAGCCAAGAATCTATCGGCTAAGCACACACTGCTCATCGAAGTGCAGACAACTAGATAAATAAGTTAACCGTAGAAATAATGCAGGGATACAGAACAACCGGCCATCACTGAAGCTATCAGTTCCTGTCATTAGTTTCTTCCAACACAAGCAATACAGATTAGGAATTTAGGAGCAATCAGTGGAAGACTTGAACATTGTTTTCAGTTAACTCATGTGAAACTCATGACTCTACTTTTAATAAAATAGATTGATGTTATTTGCATGGCTGTACCTCTGAATTTAGAGGTTTTTGACATCATTTAATTTCTTTTAATATCTCAAAAGTAGAACATAGGCATAGCATTTGGAGAAGCGACCGGCCTCTAATCTGTTTTCGCTTCTTCGCTGATAGTATATGCGAGTTTTGTATTCGTGATATTTAAATTATTAATTATTTTTTTCGGCACAAAGAAAAAACATAGGCGCAGTATTGTTATGATAGAGAATTCAGAAACATGCACAAGAATGATGTTTCCACATCATGATGTGCTTCTGACCTAATTCACATTAATTCCTTTCTAAATCTGCTATGATGATCGTCTCCTTGGGGTTTCAAACCATATGATTGAAAGAGACATAGACCTAAATTATTGATAGTTGATTCAGACAACCATCCTTTTGCTTCTAATATGACTGATCAAAAATATCATATAGAACGTGAACTTAAGGTGGGAAAACAAACGCAAGTAATGAAGGCCAACACATGATTTGTCCATGTCAGAACTTACAGACCTGAATTAGAATGCAGGTGTGCTATCTATCACAAAGATGGCAGGAGGAATATGAAGCCGTGAGAAGCTGGATTGGAGAAACTTGCACCTGAATGTTATCCATGGTCATATGTGGATGCTCTTTGCGCAGACAACTGATGGTTGTTGACCGCCACCAATGTGATTAGCTGAAAACATGGCCGATGCTAAGGACTTCGGACTGCAATCATCCACCCCAAGGATCACATGAGGGGATGACTTCTCAATCAGCATCGACATGCAGAAAGTGAAGTGTTTGTGTGTGTCTGAATACCTTGATAAGAGAAATGTTACAAGTAGAAACAAGAGAATCACAGTCACTGTAAAAGATCATCCAGGTTGACTTCACGAGGAACAGAGTTCAACAGGTTTCTGCAAGTTATTGGAAAATGGATTGGCAGAAAAGCACATCAGTTAAAGTTTCATGCCCAAAACCAAATGTCCATCGACATCATAAAACTATTATCACTATATATTTGTAGGGTGATGGGGAAGAAAGCTACAACAAATAGTACAACTGTGGAAGTGAGTGCATAAAATCTTACTATACCTACTGCAAATATTATGTTTGTTTGGTGACAGATGTGGCCTCACCAGCAGCCACCCTATCTAGAAAATGGATTTACATTAGTTAAGGTTTTATGCGGTGCAGGATGTCCAAAACTAAATCCATATCTACAACAATTGTTTTCTGATCAATGGACATAATTCCATGTCCATTCTCAATTACTGATATCAAATCCATATCACCATCAGTTACAATGGTTCGACTTTGGAAAATGAGTTCATAGAATCATACTGTATTAAATGCAAATATTATTTCTGGTTGGTGGCAACTGTGGACTCACAATCGACCACAGTATTTTTTTCTTTTATTTGGCCACATAATTTCAAGGACTGCTTACTACAAAACTGGCCAACAGGAAATTTATAGCAATCTTACCTTTATCTTCGGTATATTGGAAAAGATTGTGATTATCCCATCAAATCAATTGTCTTTGAATCCTTGTTTATTTTAAGTCATGATATGAAATCAGTAAGAAATAGATTTCTCTAAATATAATGTTTAATAAGCATTACTTAGGACAGCAAATATGACTTCATTTCATCAAGAAATTGGCACTCTGTATATAAGCAAATACTATCATGCAAAATAAGATACATTAAGAAAATTATTTTTTTCCTATCTCCCGTATGCTCCAACATACATATAATGTGACCAATTTACTCTCTCTCTCTCTCTCTCTCTCTCTCTCTCTCTCTCTATATATATATATATATATATAATTATTTATGGATCAAATGGATTTATTAAGAAAACTAGGCAGGAAATAGTGATGCAAAGAAATGTAAAGTAACTTAGAAGAAAATTTTAGTAATTGAATAATCTATATATTGAACCAAAAATTCATCATGATTTACTATTGTTTTTATAAGAAAACCTGTATAGCTAATTATAATAATAATATCATTAATTTAGTTGAGATGTGTTTAAGAGTACAAACATTCGTGTGTGAGATCTTAGGGACTCGGAATAGACAAGCAATGTTATTCCACAACGTAACGAGCTTAAGATTTTGAATTCTGATGTTTTTAAAGGGAAAAAGAAATATCAGAGAGGAAGTCAAAACCGAAGAGAAAAACAAATTAAACCAAATAACTTGCAAATGTGTTGATTTCTGTCACTAAATCTAATAATAGATTTTGTCACTAGATTTAATAAGACATCTAAAATTATACAATTCATTAGAAAGTATAAAGGGTTAATTATATATTAACTTTTTAAATTAATTATATTTAAATATTTTTAAAAATTATATTCAGATTTTTATATTTATAAAAGTGAAACATTTAGTTTCGTTTTTCCTCTTATCGTCAATTTTACTAATGAAAATATTGCACGTGCTTAATGATAAATCGAAGTGAGATAGAGTCAACATGTGTTCAGTTGAACGGTAAACTTATGATATTTTTATTAATAGAATCGACGACATGAGAAAAAATAAGACTAAATGACTCACTTTCATATGTATAAAAATCTAATATAATTTTTTAAAATATAAAAATAAAAAAAAAACTAAAATAGTTAATTACAGGGATGATGTACTTGTGATTATCCTATAGGATCCAATACTATCACGATAAAGAATCCACTTGGGATCCAAATTTGATTTGGTCATAAGGTTACAAATCAGATTGAGACTTCAAAGTTGCTATAGTACCCGAGAATTTATTGGATTCAAAACAAATCTACCCTAAAATAATTAGATGAAGTCACGACAGGATATCATGTGAAGCCAGAGAGCATGCATCGACTCTGATTCATCATTTTGTTAATTTCCCCTCACCCTTTCACTATAAATAGAAGCACCCACACAGAAACCCAGTCATCTCTCTCTCTCTCTCTCTCTCTCTCTCTCTCTCTCTCTCTCTCTCTTTCCACAGCAGACAAAGTATAAGAGTTCCAAGTGTCACCAGCTCCATGAATGACATGGAGACCGAGTATAACCTGTATGGGAAGATCAAAGAGTTCATCGACGCAAATGAACTCGAGAGGTTCTTCACCAACCACCTCCTCCTCTTCCCTGCTCCCAACCATTACCTTTTGGTTCTTCTTGTCTTCTCTTCCGTCTCATACTGGAATCTGTTCTTGCTGATTCTTAAGTGCTTCTATGTGCGATGGGTCTAAGAAAGATAAAGAGAATCCACCCAACAGAAGAATCCCGTGATCTTTGGGACCCTTAAGAATCCATGACTAAATCCACAATCTTTATTTCAATTCATTCCACAATCAATCATGATCTTGGTTGAGGGTGTTTCTGTTCTCTGCTAATGATGCAGTTGGGGGCTTGAGGAGGCCATGTCGGGTGGCTACTGTGAGTCAAGCTTCCCTAAAGCTGCCACGTCCTTGGCAGCCACGAGGAACATTTCCATGGAGAGGAGCCGGAGAAGGAAGCTCAACGAGAAGCTGTACGCTCTCCGTAGCGTCGTCCCCAACATCACCAAGGTAAACAAGTACTGCGGTAGATGAACAACAGGGATGATGTTCGATGCAGATGAATGATTGTTTGCTGTGGATTCAGCTCGATAAGGCTTCGATCATCAAAGACGCCATCGATTACATTCAGCAGCTTCAGGAGCAAGAGAGGACGGTGCTGGCAGAGTTATCTCAGCTCGAGTCACTTAGAGAGAAGAAAGCATCACTCGGTGACCTTGAGTTCGATGATCTACCTTTCCTGCAGCGAAAGAAGAAGAGAACTGCTCCTGGTTCCCCGATCTCTTCGCCCATTGAAGTAGTGGAAGTAATATCTCTCTCTCTCTCTCTCTCTCTCTCTCTCTCTCTCTCTCTCGGTGACCTTGAGTCACTTAGAGAGAAGAAAGCATCACTCGGTGACCTTGAGTTCGATGATCTACCTTTCCTGCAGCGAAAGAAGAAGAGAACTGCTCCTGGTTCCCCGATCTCTTCGTCCATTGAAGTAGTGGAAGTAATATCTCTCTCTCTCTCTCTCTCTCTCTCTCTCTCTCTCTCTCTCTCTCTCTCTCTTCTGGTTATTTGTGTTATTGCTTGGAATGCATGCAGCTCAGGGTGCGTGAAATGGATGAGAAGACAATGGTGGTCAGCATCACTTGCACCAAGAAGAGGCACACCATGATCAAGGTCTGTGAGCTTTTTGAATCCCTTGACCTCAAATTCATCATGGCCAACATCACCAGTGTCTCTGGAAGCATATTTCACACACTGTTTGTTGAGGTATACTTCTCCCTCTCCATCACCTTCTCTTCTCTGTGTCCGTGACTGTAGCATCCAACTCTGCAAAATGATTACTATTTGCGAGTCCGAAATAATGTGAGCAAACAACCTCCAAAAAGAAGGATCACAATATGCTCTTTGAAGATAAAAAAGCAATATAAAACCACATTTGTTATGCATACTTAAACGTTCAATCATGGAGAATGATTGACCCAAATTAGTGTCATTGGTACGATTGGTGGGAGATTATGCATTTCTACTAAAATCATGTTATATTTTGCATTCTTTGGGACATTCTTTTCAGCAGTGGTTCGGTAAATAAGTAGACATTTTCTTTGTTGAATCTTTATGGAGCCACAGACGTAAAGGATAATTTTATTGTTTATTCCTAATCATTGTTTTGTTCATAGAGAAATCAATAAGGCATTGTCATCTAACTAAAATTAATATCATAAAGGATATGAATCCTGAGTCACACATTTTGGTGTCATGGTAATTGAAAAAACCTGCCATCCTTCAGTGAGCATAGTATCCTTTAAAAGACATGATATGTTGAATCTTCCCTTTTATTCTGGAAGATTGTCATTTATTAGATATTATAGTTCATTTTATTGGTCAAGAGGAGAATAACACAACAGTTGACTCAGCTTCTCGTAGATGCTAAAAGTCTCTGAACCATGTTCAGCTTATTTATCACATGACTCTTCTTCAATGATTTTTCCTTTTTTGTCTGTCACACATTGTTGAAACCTTTTTTGTTCTACATTGGCTATATAACATGATTTTTGTGCTCAACATCATCTACTGGGAATATGTGTTTATCACATCATTAAGCATGTGTTAATTCACATGGCAAAGATATAGATGAATGGATAGAGAGAGAGAGAGAGAGAGAGAGAGAGGAGCTGCTTCCATAACAATTTTCCCATGTTTCAAAAGGATTTTTGCTTGTCACACTAAAGTCATTCGACAAATTGATATATCTCTTTCTAAAGTCACAAGTAGACACTGTTGCATGGGCCTGCAGAAGTTTGAATCTTGGTTGTGAACACCGATTAAACTTTGGTGTCACTGAAGTTGTAGATCAGTCCGTACTTCAGATGTGATTGGTGAGTACTCGAGCAATTAGATTCCGTCACACCATTAACAACAACTTTGACTGGTCTTCTCATTTGGCATAACTTTTTTGTCCCTTTTAGAACAATTGTGACAGAAAAATAAAGTTGGTTTCTGCTCGATTCTCATGAATCGTGAGTCAAAGAATTCAGTAATTCAAGTGCAGATTTCATAGCCTATGCTTCTGCAAATCATCAGTAAAATTCTTCAATCTTTAGCAAAGTTTTGTGGAGCTGAACTAATTGCTGCATCACTACCTAATACTGAGAGCATGAATAGTGAATTAGTCTAACGAGTAATCAAACTGAAGTAACCTACTTGCATGCAGACTGCAGAAATGGACGGTGCTCAGCTGAAGGAAAAGATTACGACTGCAATTTCAGAACTTCATGGCTCAAGGAACCCCATAAGTTCTATCGAGTAATTGACACCGAGGGTTCAATGAAGTTGTCTTGGCCTCAGAAGCTTTCTTCTTTCTTCTTAATCATGAATCCACTGGGAAAAATTCTATTTTTAGATGATGATAATACCTATCTGTTTCCCCAGTCGTCACATTCTGAAACAAGTTGTGTACTGTTAAAAGGAAGACAGGTATAGCTTGAGATGGTGCTTCAAGGGTTCAACTTTTGTGATGCTCCAACTTTATGTCAAGTCATGCAGACATCAGTCTTGGAAGGATGCATTCTGTTTTCTTACGTGTGACTCAAAACTTTTATGTAGTTTGTGAAGGCTGTTTATGATTTAGCTTATGGAAAACACAAACAAGGATCATAACTTTTGATTGTAATGGTTCATATCCACAGAAATAAGAAAGAATGTTAGGTTTCGGTCACTGAATCCTTTTAGTTTCTTTCTTCCTCAGCAAAGTGCTTGAAATCTGAGATCAATTCAGATACTCGCTAAAGATTAAGGTGGGATTTGGCCTGCTTGTATCAGTTGTTTACTTCAGAGATTAAGAAACTCTTCCTTTGGCCCAGAGCTTGGCTGCCATGGATTTGCATGCTCCACCTACCTACAGGATGACCAGTTCAACTTGCTTCCAACATGAGACCAACCTTTGCATTTGAGTTGCTGTACATGCGTTTACTAGTCTAACATCATGTTGACCAAACAAGGTGGCAGGCAAACCTCTTTGAGCTCATAGCAACCTCAAGTTTTAGACAATGCACAACAACCGTAGCTCTCTTGATTCTGGTCACTCACACACATACAGGCTGAAAACAGAGCCAGCCAGGCATAACTATGCTTCCACATCTGGAATATCCATTCAATAGTGGCAGTGTGGGTTGATTTTGGTGGCACTAGAATCATGTAGCTTGTGTTTGAAGGATCATGTATGGAAGCAAGGCATCAGTAGATATGTTTATGTCGATCACAATTCTTAAGAACACACAAAATGAGAGGGTGTGAAGGGCTTTATCCAGATCCAGGAACAGAATCAAGCAACTTACAATCGAGTGTTCTAAAAATGGGTCACGGGACTTGGGGGTAGATTGTTTGGCCCCAACTATATTGTAAATCTCATTTACCAACATACAACCCTGATCAAAATTTGAACTCTCTGAACATTGAACTGAAAGATGAGAGAAGAAGATCCTCATGAACTTCAAAATGATTTCAAGTTCAGTCTGTGAAAAATGATGACCAGGAAAGGGTACTATATAATTCTCGTATGAAGCAAAGATACAAATGGAACGGTGACAGTGAATGTGCATGGATCAAGTTATTTTTCTTTCTTGTTCTAACTGCAGTCTTACGCATCAAAATTAGGAAAGGATTTTATTCATATCCCAGTGCAGTGAACTGGGTGAAGAACCAGTCTCACGTGACTCATTTCTCTGTCGTTTTCCACGTGACACGGCACGTGAAAGCTCGGATATCGATCCGCACGAATCTCTATAGGGCGGAAACGGTCTCTTCTGACACGTGCTGTTCCCTCACCTACCTCACTGTTTCAGAAGACTGTTATAACGTTTGTAACGCACGCCAATCCATTATAACGTTTGTAACGGGATATCATTTAAGATCCATTCAGGCTAAACGATTTTCCATGAATATAATATTTAATGAAAAGGTATCACAGATCAAATACAGAAATCCCTCTATCAAATCAAATTGAACGTACAAGATTGAAGGTTAAGATGTGTGATAGATAACATGTCACGCACATAGTTGGTTGAACAATTGAGAATTACTTTTTTTTGTAAAATAGTATTTGACATTTTGATTTATTCTCATGCTGAAAAAAGAATAAACTATGTGATTATGAACATAGTTTTAAATATGTGTCCTTTAGACCGTTTAAGATATTTTGTATATAATGTTTTATTATAACTTTAATATAACGATAAAGAACCCGTTACATCCGAGACAATAAATTATAACGGTTTAGAGGTGTGGCCGTCGCTTGCGATAGTGCAGGTAATCAAGTGATGAAGATCGCCGTAATTAGGTTAAATAGAAGGGGCATTTTGGGAAGACAAGTCACGTCTCCGAAGACTTGGCATCGAGTGTTCGGTCCGTCCGCGCTCCTCATTAATATCTCCGAGATCTGCCCGAGCAGAAGCAAAGCAGAAGGCGGTGGGAGGCGAGTGAGGAGAACTACGAAGATGGGTGAATCGAAGACGGTCCATTCGGCCCTCGTCACCTACACTTCCGTGATATCGCTCCTCACGCTGTGCCCCCCGTTCGTCATCCTGCTGTGAGATCTGATCTTCCTTCCACTTCTTTCTGTCTCATCGTTAAGATCAAACCCCACTGCCCGGTGTTTACCTCTTCTTCCGGTTGTTTTTGGCTATCATTAGTGTAGATATTTGCTTTCGTTTGTGTTTCTGCGGTATCTTGAGGAAGAAGAACGTGCTTGATTTGGAAATCCTAGAACTTTGTTTGGTAGATCTTCTATATTGGATCGCGTTTTCTTCATTTTGACATGCCTTTCGTTTTTTTCGAAACGGATTCTTTCTTTTTTTCCCCTTATGGTTTTCCAATATCCGTCTAATTTGGTAATATAATGACTATGTTCGGCGCTTTTCATTCTTTACCTGAGTCGCGTTTATTTCCAGTTTTTGTTGATTTTTGAGACAGATCCTGGTTTTCCTACGTGTTCTTGTGATAGTTCGAGGGAAAACGTCAGTTTGGCTTAAAATAAGAGAACTTTGTTCGACACTTGTTCTATTTCTCGAGGCCCATTGGTCTTTTCGTTTCTTTTCGTTCTTTATGTTGATTTGTCCATGTCGCGGTTTCTTTCCGTCTCTTTTGGTGATTTCTGATACAGTTCTTGCTTTTCTTCCTCTTTTTTGCGATATTTTTTCAGTAGAAAAGTCCATCTTTTTGCCTACCAGAAAATTTTTTCTTTCTCTATTTCGTTACGAAGGAATCAACTTTTAGTTTGATATGACTGCGCATTAGTTCTCTTTAAAGTTCTTAAAACTGTCCTTTGTGCTTCACATTTGCTTAGTTCTGTATACCCAAATGATGTGATCTTTTTGCACTTCGTTCACTATATTGAGTGCTGAAAAGGCTATTGTAGTGTGTTTTCAGTAGTCTTAGGTTGTATTAATTGCACTTGTTTATAGCGAGTGAATACATTTGTTGTCTTGGTTGATTTAGTTATCTTTCTAGAAATAGTGATTTTAATCTGAATAGAGAACAGCATTAAGTAACCAGTCAAAGCATTTGTTCACGGCCCGTGGGTTACTGGAACTCCCTCATCCCTTCGTTCCTCCCACGTTTTAGTGTGCCATACTCATTTACTACTGTTGGTGATAACTGATCCTTTTATCAAAAGGAAAATTGAGGAAATTTGCAATTGCAAATCTTCTGTGTGTATTTTATTAGTAGATTAATCTATGTAACAGAGTATCTGTTTAGAGTTTCAGTTGATCCTAGTTCTTCAAGCTAACATGCTTTGATTTCTACTCTGGCCCATATTTGGAACTGTCAGTTTGCTTTCTCATCATGAGTTTTTATTAACTAGATATACAATTAACTAAAGATAATACTCGTCCAGATTTACTTGATGTTTCAGGTGGTAATGATTCTATCCATGATGTCATAAATCAGATTTGACATTTTAGTTATTTTTGCATGCCAAAATTTTCTTTTGTTATTAAATGCCTCTGCATGCTTTCTTGCTTGTAATATTTTTTTTATTTTATACCTTGAAAACTCTAGGCATGACTATCCTGGATGGATTACAAAGTGCTCATCTCATTATTTTATGCTGCAGATGGTATACAATGGTTCATGCTGATGGTTCAGTCTTGCAAACCTTTGAATATCTAAAGCAACATGGGTTGCAGGGTCTTAAAGATATCTTGCCTGCACCTTCCCCCATCGCATGGAAGTTAATTGCTTGTTTTGGTGCATTTGAAGCCATACTCCAGTTGGCACTGCCTGGTAAAAGGGTCGAAGGTCCCATTTCTCCTAATGGAAATATACCCGTCTACAAGGTTTGTCTTGGCATAATTTACCTCAAGAATCACATCAGCATATGTAACGTGCTGGGCATATATCCCTGTAGTTGTCAAAAGAATATTCATTAGCAAAATGAAAACTTAATGTTACAGAGCCTGCCTGATATTAGTATGCTACACTTGTTATATACAGTCAATGATGAAACCACTGTTAACAATGACTGTTAGCCTAAAATGTTCTGTCAGCCATGCAAAAGGTTATGCTGATGACTCTTTCAATTAAGCCTCTTTTTTGCTTGCTGTTTTCTTGTGACAATTCTGAGTACCTATGTGGTGTCTATTATTTATGGGCGCACTTATGATGGCACAAATTGTATACCTACTTTTTCCTAATTTTTCAGTAATTAAATCATCACTGCTTTAGCTGACTTTTGATAATTATCTTCAAAAACAAATAAAAAAAGAAACTGAGAGTGAACTGGCAATTATATTACTATTTGAATGATCTTTGTTCTTGGAAGATGAAGTATCAACCTCAAGCTACCAATAGATGAGCACTACCCTGAGTAAAGGGCACTTGTGTTTTACCATTTACAGAAGGCTCTGCATTCTGAGGCTTATATGTTAACAACTTAGACTCTTGAAGGCCTATTCTTTGTTGTTTTTATTTGTACATTTTATGTTTTGAATTGATGTTTTGAGCCATAGAAAGGCATTTACATGTTATTTTCTTTCTCACCATTTTGCAGGCAAATGGCTTGCAAGCTTATGCCGTGACATTAGTAACTTATCTCAGCCTTTGGTGGTAAGTGTTAGTGTAATGTATGTTAGAAGTTACAAACTGGAATTTACAGACTGAAGTTCAAATATATAATTTGCTGCTCATTTTTTTCCTTGTCAACATTGGGCTTAAATTTTTTCTGAACTTTTATTTCCGCTGAAGGTGTGATTGTTTAAGTTAATGAGCTTTTTCCTGCTAAAAATATTTAAAATTATATTTTGAAAAATGCAACATAAGATTTGAAAAGTTAAAATTCTTTAATATAAGTTCTAAAACAAATGTCAACCACAATTTTTATATGCATATGACTGTTCTATTGCATTCTGTATAACATTTTAAGAAGGAGTTTTAAGGCACATGACAAAGTACTCTATCTTATTTGTGATCTTTTACTGCATGCTTTATTATTTTGATCGTATGATTTAATAGTTTGTAATTTTTATCTGCCCCTCCGTGTCACTTCAACATAGTTACTAGGTTTTAACTGTGACTAAACTTTTTTTATTTTGGCCTTAAAGGTTTGGAATTTTCAATCCTGCGATTGTTTATGACCACCTGGGAGAAATTTATTCTGCACTTGTAATGGGAAGCTTAGTCTTCTGCCTTTTCTTATACTTAAAGGTGAGCTTCTCTTGTTTACATTCTAACTTTTTGTAGTGTCATCATTATGCTTAATTCCTAATTTAGGATCCTCTGGTCTTTTTCCTAAGGGTCATGTGGCGCCATCATCATCTGATTCTGGTTCATCAGGGAACTTCATAATCGATTTTTATTGGGTGAGATAAGCACTTTATGAAAATGCATGTTCGTAGTTGTATTATGACTTTTATTTTTTTCTTGATTCATTGCAAATAAATACTGAGCAATTTTTAACCCATTAAAAGCATATAATTCGAAATGAAAACCAAATTTTAGTATGTGATTGTGGAGTCTTGTTAATAGTTTATGAGGTAAATAAACCTTTTATTAAATGGTTTTTCAATTTATGTTTACCTCACTAAAATCACATTATGGCAGTTTTTAGCTCAGACCACATTTTTCTAAATTCAACTCTTTTGGTAGTAAATTCCTTGGGATATGTGTTAGTGTGTATACATGAGCATGTGTGGATCAGTGTCCTTACATTTTCTGGACCAATAGGGATCTGTTCCTGAATGATAGGTAATTAAGTAAAGAAAAATTGTCTTTGATAACACTCTAAAAGAACACTTTGGCAGCATGTCTTGATAGTCTCTGTCTCTTTTTCTATTAATTTCATTTTTTTGACAAGTCAATTTTCTGATGCTTCTTAATGATGCACTCTAATCCATCTCAAATAATTTATGTCTGAAGTACCAAATATTCATTTGCATATAGCAAGTCAGATGTCATGAATATCACTTGAACTTATTTTCCCCTTTTGCATGTGAAACAATTTGTCTTCTTCAGCACAAAATATTATATAATTTTTTTCCATATGTTTTGCTCAACAGTGAAGACTTGTTTATTAATTAATGTTAATCAGCACAGCTACCTATATTAGTTGTTGCTACCTTGAATATGTCATACAAAATTCAGGTAATAACATTGGCATGCTGGCCTGCCATTGAGTTTTAAAATCTACAATCCCCATAAGAAGAGACCAAGAGCTGCCCAATGGAAATAAATTTTACTTCATTGGTAATTAATACCCTGAATGTGACAGGTCATCTCATGTGGGTATTTCTCTTAAATAATATATAGTTATGTAGACCAACTAAATCACTAAAATGTCGGACAAAATGCATGTTCCTGCCAAGTGGTCCTAATGAATTGACGAGTAGCCTTTCTGTATGGATGGCAACTCATGGGATGGAAGGGGTTTTATCTTTCTGTTTTCAGTCCCGTCCATACGGAGTGTTGCCTTGTTATACATTATCTGGTCATGTCAAGGAAGACCTGACACATCTTTGTTGCACATGATTATGTTCTTGCTCTTCCCCCACTCTGATATATGTATGTATGTATCTACTTTTCCTATGATGGTACCTCATGGAAATCAATTTAATAAAGAACTATGGATCATATATTGAAATCATGGTTTAAAAATACTGGCAGGACCAATATGTCTGACCAAGCATCAGCAATGGACCTTGCTGCTTGGTCCTGTTCAGGACACTGTTTGTTTTTATATATTTTGTGTGTTGCACAGTAATATTTTGACAGTATAGTTCAACATAATACCCGATGATATCATAGTGGTCCCATAGACTGTTAAAATTGGTATCAGACTAGTATCTAAAACCTTGTATGAAATATCCAATCATAAAATTATTCTACATTCAAAGTATTCCGAGATCATTCAAGTCACATATTTTCATTTTTTGAAAAATTCTGATAATTTGAAAATTCTGATAAGAAATGGATTGGTAACAAGTCAGGCTGGGGCATGGCACCAAGTGTTGCCTTCATGTTTGATGTCTATCAAGGATGTCCAAGAGTCGCCCATTTCCCAATTGATGTCTGGGTCTAGCACCAAAAGACTCCAAGTCTGGGTGAGGTGGATGGGCACCATGGTTTGGATTGAGATTGTCATCCCTATCTGTTGTTTAAACATGATTGTCTGGTGGATGGTATTTCTAGAAGTTATATCCTAAAACTGGTGGATGTTTACTTGAATTTCCTTGTAGAAAAAGACAGTTTAAAGATATCATAGTCAAGGTAAGATTAGGTGGAAACGTGCTGTGCTAATTTCTTTCTTATTTATAAAGAATTAAGATTGTACTCATATTAGTATTTTAGCATGCCCTATGAGATGATTTTGTTCCACTTTTGTTTGTTCATGTGCTCTGGTTGATGTCATTTCTATGAACTGGTATATTCCTAGCTTGTTTGTATCATAGAGATATTGCAATACTTTGTGGAGTATTGTGCCTCATATTGTAAAGAATAATTTCCTTTATTAATCATTTAGATAAAAAAACTTTCAGCCTCTGTGTTTTTTGGCTTTCTGCTGCATGAGAAGTTTCAATTTACATAGTGCCTTGACAAATTGATTTCTCCTCATGCAGGGAATGGAGTTGTATCCTCGCATTGGTAAACATTTTGATATCAAGGTTTTCACAAACTGTAGATTTGGTATGATGTCTTGGGCAGTTCTTGCTGTGACATATTGCATTAAGCAGGTTAGTCTTTTATGATACTCCTTTAAACTAGCTTGAACCATGCATTGCACAGAGCATATGACAATAAATCAATACGTCAACTAATTTTATCATATAATAATAAGAAAGTTACATACAATCAAGGAACATCATTTTGTGCCATCTGATCATACTGGTCGCTAATTGGACCAGAACATACCAATGTACCATATGTATGTTGGAACTGGTATGTACTGGTATATCAAAAAAAGGGTTGAAAAATGGCCCAAAATTCAGAATAAAACTATTTTAGGGTTTTTATTCTAATTTATTAGTATAAAAATTATTTAAATAGGAATAAAGTGTGTCTAAGCCATAGAATGAATAGAAATTCTAGGTTATAAGGATAAAAGTTGAATTTATCTTTTCTGATCCAGGAATAATTTCGTCACATGATCTTTCATCTAAGGAAGTTGCTTCCATTGATCTTGAATCACTGATAAAGAAAAGAGTTGATACAGTGAATTAGGTGTTGAAATTTTAAGAAGTGAACAAAATAAATTATCCAGATAACATTTATTATTCTACAACCAAAGTGAATGATGGGAATCCATAGCTAGTGAATCGAGATCCTCTATTCAATGAAGTTGTATGTCGATATGATAGGTTTGTGAGATCCAATCCTTGAATAGCTCGCACGTGTGTCATCGATGCATCAACATGATAACAATCGTTACCTTAACCTTATCGTCATTAATGACACATGTCCGAAGAACCTCATAAAGCAAGTATGATGGTGGTATATAGGGCTGCGGAGGTTGGAGTGTACTACAACTCCAATAATCATTACTAAGAGTAGTGATTTCAAAAGGCGCTCGGGCACTCGCCAAGGCGAGGCCCGAGCGTCTCGTTTACTAACTAGGCGACGCGTTTCAAAGAGGCGTCGCTTGGGCACTTGCTTGAGCCTAGATGCCGGGCGCTTCGAGCAAGCGCCCAGGTTAAATCAGGCAATCGAACCAGCATGTTAGGTCTGGTTTGGTCGCATTTGCGTTAGTTGGTTCAATCGAACCAACTAAAGCACCGATATCAGCCTCTCTTCGTTGTCCCTCGTGACTTCCCCAACCCTAACCCGACTCCCACTGTCGACATTTTCTTTTTGCTGTCGCTGCCACTATCGCTATTCTTCGTTGTCGCTGCTCTCCGTTATCGCTGTCGCTACTCTCTGCTGTCGCTGCCATTGTCGTTACTCGTTGCTGCCGCTAATCTTAGTCAGCAGCCTCCGCTCTCTGGCAGCAACCTCGTTCTCTTCTCTTCTCACACTAAACTCAGTATATTGTTAACAATATTTTTTATTTATTAGATTAATAATATATTATTTTGATTTAAATACTACTAACTTTATTTATTGTTTTGAATTTTGAGACTTTTGTTAATGTGATATTGTGACTCTATACTTAAGATTTTCTTAATTTAATATCATATTTTTATTTAAATAATTATATTTATTAATTATATAATATATTTTAGTGTCTCGTTTCGCTTGGGCGAGCACCTAGCACCTCAAACGTTTTGGAACCTTGGCATTTTTTAGCGCCTAACGCTTTTTAAATCATTGACTAAGAGTAAGAATGATTGAACCTGGAAAAACAATGACCAACTATCGTCGTATTTCTGCTAGTCATTGTTGAATCTCGGATTTTGATTATGAAGTCAATTGATGAGTTAATTGATCTAATCCATATTATTGAGTTAAGTGTGCAGGATTAACTACGATAGCTTGAAGACATAAAGCAAGTTTACCGGAGTCAAGTTCGATGGGTGTTCGAGAGTCCGTCGAAAGTCCGAAGAATCGTCGGAAGTGCTGCCGGAACCAACCGAGAAAGAATCAGGGACTTGCCGAAGTTTTCGGATGTCCGCCGGAAAGACCGTCGGAGGTTCGCGGAGATCACCGAGAAGGTTCGGATACTTGCCAAAGACTCGTTGAACATGCCACAAGACCAAAAGCCTGCTGGGAGTCCATAAGAAGAAATCCGAGGGTGTATCGGAAGTCTGCCGGAAGGAAACTCGACGTTGCCGGTTAAAAATTTGCTTAGGGCTATGTCTTAATTTCGTAGTTTGCATATAATTTGGGTTAAGATTAAGGGTTAATCCTATAACCCGGTTAGGGGCCAATTGGGCCCGAGTTTGGACTGGTTTGGGCCGAGTTTGGAGCCCAACCTGTGAGCTGGAATAGTCCAGGCGGTGGCACCACCCAGAACCCGAGAGGTCCGGCGGTGGCACCGCCAGTACACTGTCAGTGTCAGACACTAACAGGCGGTGGCACTGCCACTGACAAGCGGTGGCATCACCAGCACCGGGAAACCCAAAAGTAATTCAAATTTGGAGCCCAAATTTGAATCCTCTTGGGGCCTATAAATACCCCTCAATTCTCAGCAGAGAATACACCTTTTTGAAGAAGTTAGAAAGTGAGAAAAAGCTCTAGCAAAGTTTTGTTTTCAATAGCTTAAGTGTTCACCTCCCTCTTTCTCTTTGGAAAAATCTGTAAGAGTGTGAACCACTTGTAAGAAGGTTGTAAGAGGGGTATTTGGTCCTTCCCCTTCAAAGTGATTTGCTAGTGGAAGTTGGGAGCCTCATCGAAGAAGGCTTCGAAAGTGGATGTAGGTCATTTGACCGAACCACTATACATCGTGGTGTTCCTTGAATGTGTGAGTGTTTAATTTTCTGAACAATTTCTCTACTTAGCTGCAAATTGTTTGGTTTTCATCTCCCTACTCTTGACTACCTTTACTTGAGTTATTTTAGATAAGTCTTCTTTCGTCGAATAGAAATATCTACATATTTACGAAATCGATTTCAAACTTACAAGTTTTAATCCGCTGCACTAATTCACCCCCTCCCCCCCTTCTTAGTGCCACTCCGATCCTAACAATTGGTATCAAAGCTAGGCTCACTCTCATATTTGATTTAATACCCAAGAGAGATGGCTTACTCCGGCATGCAAGAGGGTCACTCTATTACATGTTCGCCTATGTTTAATGAGTCAGATTACACGTATTGGAAGACTCGTATGAGGATCTTTCTTATTTCCATGGATTTTGAGCTTTGAAATATTGTCGAAAATGGATTTCAAAAATCTTCTCTTCCGATGAGCGAATGGGATGAATTGGAGGAGGTTTTTGCTTTAAACGCAAAGGCTATGAATGCCTTGTTTTGTGCACTTGACAAAAATGAATTTATCGTGTTTCGATTTGTGATTCGGCTTTTGATATTTGGAAAACTCTTGAGGTCACTCATGAAGGCATTAGCCGAGTGAAAGAGTCCAAAATCAACATTCTTGTGCATTCTTACGAATTTTTCCGGATGAAACCAAGTGAGTCTATCAGAGACATGTACACCCGTTTCACGGATGTCATCAATGGACTCAAAGCTCTTGGTAAATGTTTTTCTAACTTTGAACTAGTAACTAAAATTTTAAGATCCCTTCCAAAGAGTTGGGATCCAAAAGTTACAGCCATTCAAAAGGTCAAGGACCTTAAAACATTTCTTCTCGAAGAAATTATTGGGTCTCTAATGACCTACGAAATGATGTGCTATGCTCATGAAGAGCTCGAGAACCCCCTTCCAAAGAACATGAAGGATATGACACTTAGAACACAAGAAGACCACTTGAAAGGAACATCAAGTGATAAGGACAGTAATGATGACATTGCATTTTTAACTCGAAAATTTAAAAAATTTATAAGAATAAATTTGAAAATAACACCAAAAACAAACTTGAACATAAAAAGGACTAAGTAATATGCTACGAATGCAAGAAGCCGGGGCACTTCAAAAATGAATGCCCCCAAGCCAAGAAGAAGCAACAGAAGAAAAAGAAAGCTTTAAAAGCAACTTAGGACGATTCAAGTGATTACGAGAATGAGGAAGCTAGCAACAAAGAGGAGGCAAACTTTGCGCTAATGGCTTTAAGAGGAGAGGTATGTGATTTAATTAATGAAGATTTATTTTTTGATGAACTTCCTATCGCTTTTCATGAATTATTTGATGAGTGTAGAACTATTAGTAAGAAGTTCAATATATTAAAGAAAGAGCATGCCTTACTACAAAATAAGCTTGATAGTCTTCAAACTCCTCCATGCTCTAAGTGTGAACACTTAGAAGCAATAAAAAATGAGAATTTGCTACTTAAAGAGACCTTAAACAAGTTTAAGGTCGGTAGCAAAGGCTTGGACAGAATCCTTGTAAACAAGGGTCACGTCGTAAATAGAAGTGGAATTGGTTTTGTGAGAGGATCTCACCAAAATCCTATCACCTTCATTAAAGGACCCACATTACATGTTTCACCTCATTTGAAATGCAACTTTTGTTGTAAATCCGGACATGTTATTTACAAATGTCCATATAAGAAAATTAGTCCACATAAGTTGATATGAGTTCCTAAAGGAACTATAAATAATTCAATGATGAATGACAAAATTAGTAGATCAATTTTTGAGGCACCCAAAATCAAATGGGTACCTAAAAACCATCCTCTTTTGTAGACAAACTCATAAGCTAGGAGCAAGAGATGGTATCTTGATAGTGGATGCTCAAGGCATATGACCGGAGATCCATCTCATTTCTCTATGCTCACTAGCAAAGAAGAAGGGTATGTCACCTTCGGAGACAACAATAAAGGTAAAATCATTGGCAAGGGAACCATAAGTAACAAATTAAGTTTTTCAATTGATGATGTGTTGCTAGTTGATGGATTAAAACATAATCTCTTAAGCATTAGTCAATTATGCTATAAAGGTTACATCGTTAGGTTTGAATCTAATGTGTGCATTATTGAAAAACCAAACAATAACATATCAATGATTGCCTTATAATAAAATAATGTCTACACCATCAACCTTGATGAACTTAGTAATGAAATGTGCTTTTTCACTTTAAATGATGATGCTTGGCTTTGGCATAAGAGATTAGGCCATACAAGTATGAAACTAATATCTAAGATTTCATCTAGAGAGTTAGTACGAGGGATTCCCAATATGAAGTTTGTTAAGAACAAAGTGTGTGATGCTTATCAACTAGGAAAACAAATAAAAACTAGTTTCAAACCAAAAAATCAAATTAGCATCATTAGACCATTGTAGTTGAAAAAAAAAATAGAAATTTACAAGAAATGACAAGAACCATGTTAAATGAACATAGTCTACCTAAGTATTTTTGGGCCAAAGCCGTTAATACGGCTTGCTATGTCATGAATATGGTTCTAATAAGACCATCTCTATCAAAAACTCCCTATGAATTATGGAATAATAAAATACCAAATGTTTCTTATTTAAAGTTTTCGATTGCAAATGCTTTATTTTGAATGAAATGGATGCCTTAGGAAAATTTGATGTTAAATTCGATAAAGGCATCTTTCTTGGTTACTCTTCCGTTTCTAAGGTTTTTCGTGTTTTTAACAAAAGAACCTTAGTTATAGAAGAGTCTATTCATGTAGTTTTTAATGAAATTTCCGAGTTAAAGAAAAATGATTTTGATGATGATCTTGGTTTTGATAATTTGAATTTAAATGAATCCCCTCCTTGAAATAGCAACTTGGATGCATCTTCTTCTGAAATTTCCTTATCCAGGAATGGAAGTATGTAGATGCTCATCCAAAGGAGCTAATTATAGGAGATACATCAAAAGGGGTTCAAACTCGTTCTTCCTTCAAGAATTTTTGTGCTAATGCCGCCTTCCTTTCTCAAATTGAACCTAAATGCATTAACGAAGCCTTGAAAGATTATTCATGGGTTATTGCAATGCAAGAGGAATTGAACCAATTTGAGAGGAATGAGGTATGGAAGCTTGTTTCTAGACCTAGTGACCATTTAGTCATTGGTACTAAATGGGTTTTTAGAAACAAGCAAGATGAATGCGGTATCGTGGTTAGAAATAAGGCTAAACTAGTGGCCAAAAGTTTCAACTAAGAAGAAGGTATCGACTACGAAGAGACCTTTGCTCCTGTGGCAAGATTAGAAGCCATTAGGATGCTCCTTGCCTATGCTAGTAGTAATGATTTTAAACTATTTCAAATGGATGTCAAAAGTGTTTTCTTGAATGGTTTTATTTCCAAAGAAGTGTATGTTGAACAACCTCCCGGATTTGAAAATTCTCTTCTTCCTAATTTATGTTGACGATATTATTTTTGGTTCTTTTCTTATTTAAATTCGCTTTTTCCTAATCATGTATTTAAATTGACTAAGGTTTTTTATGGCTTAAAACAAGCTCCTAGAACTTGGTATGAAAGGCTTAGTTCTTTTCTTATTTTAAATAATTTTACAAAAGGTAAGGTTGATACTACATTGTTTATCAAACATTTTAAAAATAATTTTATTATTATTCAAATTTATGTTGACGATATTATTTTTGGTTCTTCGGATGAATCACTATATGAATCATTTGCCAAGTATACGAGTCATGAATTTGAAATGAACATAATGGGAGAATTAACCTTCTTTTTAGGATTATAAATTAAACAACTTAGTAATGGTATATTTCTTAATCAATCTAAATATACATTAGAATTGTTAAAATGATTTAACATGGATGGTTCAAAAGCTATAAACACTCCTACGAGTACTTCCACTAAGTTAGACATGGATGAAAGTGGTGAAAGCTTTAATCAAAAAATATATAGAGGAATGATTGATAGTTTACTTTACCTCACCGCAACTAGACCGGATATTATATTTAGTGTAGGACTTTGTGCTAGGTTTCAAGCTAATCCTAAATTGTCTCATCTTAAAAGTGTTAAAAGAATCCTTAGATATCTTAAAGGAACTCATAATTTAGGATTATGGTATCTAAAATTCGATAATTTTGATTTAATAGCTTATGGCGGATGTAGGATAGAAAAAAACACATCCGGAACATGTTAATTTTTAGGACATGCACTTGTTTCTTGGACTTCCAAGAAACAAAATTCGGTTACACTATCTATGGCGGAAGCCGAATACATAGCCGCAAGTGCACGCTGTGCACAAGTTGTTTGGATGAAAAATACATTGGAAGACTATGGAATTTACTTCAAGAACATTCCTATAAAATGTGATAATACAAGTGTTATTTGTCTAACCAAAAATCCAATTCAACACATTAGAACTAGGCATATTAACATTAGGCATTACTTTATACGAGATCATGTCGATAATAATAATGTCATTCTAGAATTTATTGATACAAAATATCAATTAGCGGACATTTTCACAAAACCCTTAAATGAAGATCAATTTGACTTTATTAGAAGGAAATTAGGCATGTTGAATTGTCCTTATGAATGAGCTTGATTGTATATATTTTCTGAAAATTTTTCATCCTTAAATCAAACACATTAAAACTTTTGAAAACAAAAAATAAAAAA
Organism: Musa balbisiana; assembly: GCA_004837865.1. Lineage (NCBI taxonomy): Eukaryota > Viridiplantae > Streptophyta > Magnoliopsida > Zingiberales > Musaceae > Musa > Musa balbisiana. The sequence continues at coordinate 37,039,968 of CM017193.1, forward strand.
AATATTTTTTAGCGTGCCAACGGTGGCACCGCCTGGGCGCTCGGTTGGCGGTGGCATCGCCCAAGAACCCCCTTATAAAGAGGGGGGGGGGTAGGGTCGGTGGTGGAACCACTCCAAACCCGAGAGCACCCTCCTTAGCACTCTCACAAAGCCCTATAAACCTCTCTCAACCTCATTCTAAGCCTCTAGAAGCCTAAGAGAGGGGTTCTTCTTGGATCAAGCTCTTTATCTCTCAAGGAAACTTATATAAGTAAGATCTGAATTTTTTTTTTCTCTCATTATTTGGCATATTCTTTAAAGTTCTCTCTTAATCTATCATTATGATTAGATATGACTCCTAAGAGATCATCAAGAACCAAAGGGAAAAGGGTGGAAGGAGATTCCTATGACCAAATCTTCTTTAGATCTAATGAAGTAGCCCTTGGGTATCCTAATTTCGAAACAAGAACAATACATAAGGGCAAATATGTTGATCTAGATGAACTTGGAAACCTAGAACCCATTAGATGATTTGCAAATTTAGATGTCTTATCTATCCTACAAATCGATGAACCGATTTACCCTAGGTTGGTTAGGTTATTTTACGTAAACTTAAGTGTGGACAGTGATAGCTTAACTACCTATCTCTTAGGAACACAAATTCGAATCTTCGATAGCACTATATGTGAGTTAATTGGAATTGCCGAAAAGGATAGGGGTTGTTATTTTAGAAGTAAATGGGATATCAATGTAATCGGAGCAACTTACTCCGAAGCCTTAGAAACTGTTTTTGCAAATCCGAACTTAGACATAATTCTTAAAAGTTACGAGCACTTGTTGCCTTTTAACTCTAAATTTTTTCATCACATCATGATAAGCATCCTACTTCCTAAACAATTTCATCATAATAAGATTAGTCAAATAGAGTTAAGTATTATGTATTGGATTATGACCGGCCAAAATAATTGTTTTGGATACTTAATTCGGCAATATATGTAGGACATAATAGCTAAAGACTCAATGTTACCGTATGGGAGGTTAGTCACTCGATTAATGCTTTCCTATAATATTTGTGTCTCACGCGATGAAGAAATAATTCAGGTCGATCGATTTAACACTATCAACAGAAACCTACTTAAGAGACTTATGTGCACTTTTAGCAATGGTATATGGATTGATCCAAATTCCCCACCAGTAGAACACCCTGAAACACCCATTTTCAGGGGAAATGAATCTCCTCTTAGTCCTTTTGGTGCAGCACCTTCAGAACCAGCTCCTGCATAATCTTCTGAAGATCTCATCATGACAGAATTAAATCAAATCAAATCACAATAAGAGCAACTCAAATCACAGCAAGAGCAAATCCAATTACAACAAGTTGAAATTTTGAGGGAACTACGACAGATGATAGATGTCATGTATAGGAACTCTTAAATCACAGTAAGAGCAAATCCAATTTGGAGCCCGGACTAGGCGGTGGCACCACCAGCATCGGGAAACCCAAAAGTAATTCAAATTTGAATCCTCTTGGGGCCTATAAATACCCCTCAATTCTCAGCAGAGAATAAACCTTTTTGATTTGATTGGCATCTATCTTTTGGTTCTAGAGTTCCTATATATGGCATCTATCTTCTGGTTCATCTATCGTAGTTCCCTCAAAATTTCAACTTGTTGTAATTGGATTTGCTTTTGCTATGATTTGATTTGATTTAATTCTGTCATGATGGGATCTTTATAAGATTATGCAGGAGCTGGTTCTGAAGGTGCTGCACCAAAAAGACTTGGAGGAGGAGATTCATTTCCCCTAAAAATGGGTGTTTCAGGGTGTTCTACTGGTGGGGGAATTGGATCAGTCCTTTTAAGTTGCCTAATCTATATACCATTGCCAAAAGTGCACCTAAGTCTCTTGATTAGGTTTCTGTTGATAGTGTTAAATCGATCGACCTGGATTATTTCTTCATCAGGTGAGACACAAATATTATAGGCAAACATTAATCGAGTGACTAACCCCCCATACGGTAACATTGAGTCTTTAGCTATTATGTCCTGCATATGTTGTCGGATTAAGTATCCAAAACAATTATTTTGGCCAGTCATAATCCATTACATAGTACTTAACTCTATTTGACTAATCTCATTATGATGAAATTGTTTAGGAAATAGGATGCTTATTATGATGTGATGAAGAAATTTAGAGTTAAAGGGCAACAAATGCTCGCAACTTTTGGGAATTATGCCTAGGTTCGGATTTGCAAAAATAGTTTCTAAGGCTTCGGAGTAAGTTGCTCTGATTGCATTGATATCCCATTTACTTCTAAAATAACAACCCCTATCATTTTCGGCAATTCCAATTAACTTACATATAGTGCTATCAAAGATTCGAATTTGTATTCCTAAGAGGTAGGTAATTAAGCTATCACTGTCCACACTTAAGTTTGCGTAAAATAACCTAACCAACCTAGGGTAAATCGGTTCATCGATTTGTAGAATAAATAAGACATCTAAATTTGCAAACCATCTAATGAGTTCTAGGTTTCCAAGTTCATCTAGATCAACATGTTTGCCCTTATGTATTGTTCTTGTTTCGAAATTAGGATACCTAAGGGCTACTTCATTAGATCTAAAGAGGATTTGGTCATAGGAATCTCCTTCCACCATTTTCCCTTTGGTTCTTGATGATCTCTTAGGAGTCATATCTAATCATGATGATAGATTAAGAGAGAACTTTAAAGAATAGGCCAAATAATGAGAGAAAGAAAAAAAATTCAAATCTTACCTTATATAAGTTTCCTTGGGAGGTAAAAAGCTTGATCCAAGAAGAACCCCTCTTTTAGGCTTCTAGAGGCTTAGAATGAGGTTGAGAGGGGTTTAGAGGGTTTTGTGAGAGTGCTAAGGAGGGTGCTCTCGGGTTGGGGGCGATTCCACCATCGACCCTAACCCCCCTCTTTATAAGGGGGTTCTCGGGCGGTGCCACCGCTTGGGGACCGAGCACCCAGGTGGTGCTATCGTCGGTTTTGGCGATGTTACCGCCGGTTCTGGTGGTGCCACCGTTGGCACGCTAAAAAATAATTTTTTTATTTTTTTTTATTTTTGTTTTCAAAAGTTTTAATGTGTTTGATTTAAGATAAGATTGTGTCTTGGATCACTCTTTAAGATGTCATTCAATATCGAAAAGAAAGAAGTTAAATCCACGAAAACCGAAATGAGGATGAAAAATTTTCGAAAAATATATACAATCAATCTCATTCACAAGGACAATTTAACATGCCTAATTTCCTTCTGATAAAGTCAAATTGATCTTCATTTAAGGCTTTTGTGAAAATGTTCGCTAATTGATGTTTTGTATCAATAAATTCTAGAATGACATTGTTATTATTGACATGATCTCGTATAAAGTAATGCCTAAAGTCAATATGCTTCGTTCTAGTGTGTTGAATTGGATTTTTGGTTAGACAAATAGTACTTGTATTATCACATTTTGTGGGAATGTTCTTTAAGTAAATTCCATAATCTTTCAACGTATTTTTCATCCAAACAACTTGTGCACAGCATGCACTTGCAGCTATGTATTTGGCTTCCGCCGTAGATAGTGCAACCGAATTTTGTTTCTTGGAAATCGAAGAAACAAGTGCATGTCCTAAAATTTGACATGTTTCGGATATGCTTTTTCTATCTATTCTACATCCGCCATAAGCTATTAAATCAAAATTATCGGATTTTGGATACCATAATCCTAAATTTGGAGTTCCTTTAAGAGATCTAAGGATTCTTTTAACACTTTTAAGATGAGACAATTTAGGATTAGCTTGAAACCTAGCACAAAGTCCTACACTAAACATGATATCCGGTCTAGTTGCGGTGAGGTAAAGTAAACTACCAATCATTCCCCTATATGTTTTTTGATCAAAGCTTTCACCACTTTCATCTATGTCTAACTTAGTGGAAGTACTTATAGGAGTGTTTATAGCTTTTGAACCATCCATGTTAAATCGTTTTAACAATTCTAATGTATATTTAGATTGATTAAGAAATATACCATTACTAAGTTGTTTAATTTGCAATCCTAAAAAGAAGGTTAATTCTCCCATTATGTTCATTTCAAATTCATGACTCGTACACTTGGCAAATGATTCATATAGTGATTCATCCGAAGAACCAAAAATAATATCGTCAACATAAATTTGAACAATAAGAAAATTATTTTCAAAATGTTTGATAAACAATGTAGTATCAACCTTGCCTTTTGTAAAATTATTTAAAATAAGAAAGGAACTAAGCCTTTCATACCAAGCTTTAGGAGCTTGTTTTAAGCCATAGAGCAAGGTTCGCCGTACCTTACCGTACCAGCGCTTCGACCCGGGCTCGATACGGTATGGTACGGTGTACCGAGCAGTACACCTGATTTCACCGATTTAACCCTCCGAAAATACCTGAATATTTAAAAAAAGTTAGGATAGGGTTTCAAGTTACAAATAAATATAATAATAGTATAAGTTTAGCAAAATCAATGTAAATTAGGTAAGAATAGTATCACATATCTTTTTCGGGCTTTGAGGTAGTCTCGTTCGAGATTCGTATTTCAGCCCGTTATAGATTAAAATATCTATAGAAAAATCAATTGAATTGTTAGATTATTTTGTTACAATATAAACTCTAAATTTAAATGAATTAAATAATCACATATCTAGATATACCTAATTGTTGATTCTACCACCAAAACGAACGACGGGCCTTCACGGGTGGTGGATCAGGGTCCTCGATCCGATACATATCAATATGATACGTTTGTTGGACCAAATCATGAAATTGATCCCATGACATAGTGTATTGATACACTGTATGTCATTGATGCATCAATGTGGTGCTGATGGTAGATTGATCATCATGAATCATATTTGTCCGAGGCAGCTCTTGAGGCATATATTGGTGCTGTTCTGTATCTTGCTGTTGCTCAGAGAAGGCTGACCAACTATCACCATATTGTTGTTGCCCGTATGATTCTCCATAATACGATGGCTATGAATACAATAAGCCTCTTTCTGTGTCTATATCATGTATGCTCTGTCGTATTTGTTCATATTCATCCATTGTCTTCCCCTTCCCCTTCCCCTTCCCCTTTCGTGTATAAACTTGACCAGTACCTGGTCGAGTTCCATGATCTCAATCTTGAGTGACATGTGTAAAATATTGCTCCTCAGTCCATTCACCACCCTCAAGTTGTGTAGACGAGACCAACGACTGCCCGTTGGAAGAAGAATGGTTTAAATAGGAGGAGAAAGGGCTCCAACGGTCAAACTGACCGTTGGAGCACTGTAGCACTGCTACAGTGCAGTAACGGTCGAAATCGACCGTTACCGCCTGATATTACCTCGTATCGTCCGATACGGGGGTTTTTTGGGCGTATCGCCCGGTAGCGGGCGGTCCGCGTACCGGTAGCCTATCGGACTAGTACGTACCGCTCGTATCAGGCGGTACGATTCGGTATGGTAGACCTTGCCAAAGAGAGCCTTAGTCAATTTACATACATGATTAGGAAGAAGAGAATTTTCAAATCCGGGAGGTTGTTCAACATACACTTCTTCGGAAATAAAATCATTCAAGAAAACACTTTTGACATCCATTTGAAATAGTTTAAAATCATTATTACTAGCATAGGCAAGGAGCATCCTAATGGCTTCTAATCTTGCCACAGGAGCGAAGGTCTCTTCGTAGTCGATACTTTCTTCTTGGTTGAAACATGTAATGTAATGAGGTGAAACATGTAATGTGGGTCCTTTAATGAAGGTGATAGGATTTTGGTGAGATCCTCTCACAAAACCAATTCCACTTCTATTTACAACGTGACCCTTGTTTACAAGGATCCTGTCCAAGCCTTTGTTACCGACCTTAAACTTGTTTAAGGACTCTTTAAGTAGCAAATGCTCATTTTTTATTGCTTCTAAGTGTTCACACTTAAGAGCATGGAGGAGTTTGAAGACTATCAAGCTTATTTTGTAGTAAGACATGCTCTTTCTTTAATAGATTGAACTTCTTACTAATAGTCCTACACTCATCAAATAATTCGTGAAAAGCGATAGAAAGTTCATCGAAAGATAAATCTTCATTAATTAAATCACATACCTCTCCTCCTAAAGCCATTAGTGCGAAGTTTGCCTCCTCTTTGTTGTTAGCTTCATTCTCGGAATCACTTGAGTCATCTCTCTTCGGTTGCTTCTTCTTGGCTTGGGGGCATTCATTTTTGAAGTGCCCCGGTTTCTTGCATTTGAAGCATATTATTTGGTCTTTTTTATGTTCAAGTTTGTTTTTGGTATTATTTTTAAATTTGTTCTTTCTTATAAATTTTTTAAATTTTTGAGTTAAAAGTGCAATGTCATTGTTACTGTCCTCATCACTTGATGTTCCTTTCAAGTGGTCTTCTTGTGTTCTAAGTGTCATATCCTTCCTGTTCTTTGGAAGGGGGTTCTCGAGCTCTTCATGAGCATGGCACGTCATTTCGTAGGTCATTAGAGACCCAATAAGTTATTCGAGAGGAAATGTTTTAAGATCCTTGGTCTCTTGAATGGCTGTAACTTTTGGATCCCAACTCTTTGGAAGAGATCTTAAAATTTTAGTTACTAGTTCAAAGTTAGGAAAACCTTTACCAAGAGCTTTGAATCCATTGATGATATTTGTGAAACGGGTGTACATGTCTCCGATGAACTCACTTGGTTTCATCCGAAAAAGTTCGTAAGAATGCACAAGAATGTTGATTTTGGACTCTTTCACTCGACTAGTGCCTTCATGAGTGACCTCAAGAGTTCTCCAAATATCAAAAGTCGAATCACAAATCGAAACGCGATTAAATTCATTTTTGTCAAGTGCACAAAATAAGGCATTCATAGCCTTTGTGTTTAAAGCAAAAAACCTTCTTCTTCGATTCATCCCATTCACTCATCGGAAGAGAAGATTTTTGAAATCCATTTTCGACAATATTTCAAAGCTCAAAATCCATGGAAATAAGGAAGATCCTCATACGTGTCTTCCAATACATGTAATCCGACTCATTAAACATAGGCGGACGTGTAATAAAGTGACCCTCTTGCATGCCGGAGTAAGCCAGCTCTCTTGGGTATTAAACCAAATATGAGAGTGAGTCTGGCTCTGATACCAATTGTTAGGATCGGAGCGGCACTAAGAGGGGGGGGGGTGAATTAGTGCAACGGATTAAAACTCGTATGTTTGAAATCAATTTCGTAAATGTGTACAGATTTTGATTCAACGAAGGATGACTTAGCTAAAATAGCTCCAATAAAGGTAGTCAAGAGTAGGGAGATGAAAACCGAACAATTTACAGCTAAATAGAGAAAATGGTTCAGAAAATTAACAACTCACACATTCAAGGAACACCATGATGTATAGTGGTTCGGTCAAATGACCTACATCCACTTTAGAAGCCTTCTTCGATGAGGCTCCCAACTTCCACTAGCAAATCGTTTTAAAGGGGAAGGACCAAATACCCCTCTTACAACCTTCTTACAAGTGGTTCACACTCTTACAGGTTTTTCCAAAGAGAAAGAGGGAGGTGAACACTTAAGCTATTGAAAACAAGACTTTGCTAGAGCTTTTTCTCACTTTCTAACTTCTTCAAAAAGGTGTATTCTCTGTTGAGAATTGAGGGGTATTTATAGGCCCCAAGAGGATTCAAATTTGGGCTCCAAATTTGAATTACTTTTGGGTTTCCCGGTGTTGGCGGTGCCACCGCTTGTCAGTGTCTGACACTGACAGTGTACTGGCGGTGCCACCGCCGGACCTCTCGGGTTCTGGGCGGTGCCACCGCCTGGACTATTCCAGCTCACTGGTTAGGCTCCAAACTTGGCCCAAACCAATCCAAACTCGGGCCCAGTTGGCCCCTAACCGGGTTATAGGATTAACCCTTAATCCTAACCCAAATTATATGCGAACTACGAAATTAAGACATAGCCCTAAACAAATTTTTAACCGGCAACGTCGAGTTTCCTTCCGGCAGACTTCCGATACACCCTCGGATTTCTTCCGACGGACTCCCAGTAGGCTCCTGGTCTTGTGGCGAGTTCAACGAATCTTTGGCAAGTATCCGAACCTTCTCGGTGATCTTCGCGAACCTCCGATGATCTTTCCGGCGGATTTCCGAAAACTTCGACAAGTCTCCGATTCTTTCTCGGTTGGTTCCGGCAGCACTTCCAACGATTCTTCGGACTTTCGGTGGACTCTCGAACACCCATCGAACTTGACTCCGGTAAACTTACTTTATGTCTTCAAGCTATCGTAGTTAATCCTGCACACTTAACTCAATAATATGGATTAAATTAATTAATCCATCAGTTGATTTCATCATCAAAATCCGAGATTCAACACATGGATCCTTTAAGTCAATGAGTCTATGAAAAGACCATTTAGTAACTCTCTACTCTTGGTGTTTTGCTTCTTTAAGATTTGGATTTTAAGTTCTTTTAATATATCTAAAGTGTCTACTTGCTTGTTTAGTCATGTTGCATGACTATATATGGGTTGATGTAAAAAGAGATTAGATATATTCCCTTTTATTTGGAAGATGAGATTGTGACATCAAAATGTGCATTTGGAGTGCGGCATCTGAGTTTTGATCATTTGTATAAAACATGTTAGTACATCTACTAGGTTTTTGTCTTTCTCTGCTCCTTTTTCTTTCAGAAGCTAACAGTGCTTTATCTGAGAATTTTGTGATATCTCCTTTGTAATTGTTGATTTTAGTTAAATCAAGATTTTATTATCTCCCTATCATTGTGTTGAATTTATTTTTTTCATATTTTACGTTGTTTTGCAGTATGAAATGAATGGACAAGTATCTGACTCTATGCTGGTAAACACTGTATTGATGCTTGTCTACATCACTAAATTCTTTTGGTGGGAAGCTGGGTACTGGTGCACTATGGATATTGCACATGACAGAGGTAGGTAAATTATTTTGTTTGTCCTGAGATTTTGTTTCTTTACATATGTATTAGATCCCCACATCTGAACATTAGTAAGTGACTGGATCCTTGGATCAGGATATTTTGTAATTTATTTATGTCCTGATATAGAGATAACCGATAGCTACGCAAATACATTAAGTTCATTCGGTCCTAAGTTCTTTAGCTTGTTTGAGATGATAGGATGGTTTTTGTATAACATCATTGCAGAATTTCTCTTAAATTAAATTGCTAACGTCAATTTTACAAATCTCTTTAGTTTTAGAGTCTAAAACCTAAATCATGTTAAGCATCTCATGCAATTTTGCATTTTGTTGCACTCTTTGCTCAGCTGGATTCTATATCTGTTGGGGATGCTTGGTATGGGTTCCATCAATCTATACTTCCCCTGGGATGTACCTTGTTAACCATCCTGTTAGCCTAGGCACCCAGGTAAATAATTTGTCTTCTCCTAATTCATAATTGCATGAAACATGAAGTATTTACTGAAAGTGTGTGCTTTTTTTAATTTTTTCTTTAACTGGCAAGCATTGAACTTCTTGAACGTGTTTTTAATGGGTCCTTTGCTTTGCAGCTTGCAGTTTTCATACTTATGTCCGGACTTCTTTGCATCTACATTAATTATGACTGTGATAGACAAAGGCAAGAATTCCGCAGAACAAATGGGAAGTGTTTGATATGGGGAAAAGCTCCATCAAAGGTTTTAACTTCTTCAAAAAGGTGGATTCTCTGTTGAGAATTGAGGGGTATTTTTATAGGCCCCAAGAGGATTCAAATTTGGGCTCCAAATTTGAATTACTTTTGGGTTTCCCGGTGTTGGCGGTGCCACCGCTTGTCAGTGTCTGACACTGACAGTGTACTGGCGGTGCCACCGCCTGGACTATTCCAGCTCACTGGTTAGGCTCCAAACTTGGCCCAAACCATCAAACTCGGGCCCCAGTTGGCCCCATAACGGGTTATAGGATTAACCCTTAATCCTAACCCAAATTATATGCGAACTACGAAATTAAGACATAGCCCTAAACAAATTTTTTAACGGCAACGTCGAGTTTCCTTCCGGCAGACTTCCGATACACCCTCGGATTTCTTCGACGGACTCCCAGTAGGCTCATGGTCTTGTGGCGAGTTCACGAATCTTGGCAAGTATCCGAAACCTTCTCGGTGTGATCTTCGCGAACCTCCGATGATCTTTCCGGCGGATTTCCGAAAACTTCGACAAGTCTCCGATTCTTTCTCGGTTGGTTCCGGCAGCACTTCCAACGATTCTTCGGACTTTCGGTGGACTCTCGAACACCCATCGAACTTGACTCCGGTAAACTTACTTTATGTCTTCAAGCTATCGTAGTTAATCCTGCACACTTAACTCAATAATATGGATTAAATTAATTAATCCATCAGTTGATTTCATCATCAAAATCCGAGATTCAACACATGGATCCTTTAAGTCAATGAGTCTATGAAAAGACCATTTAGTAACTCTCTACTCTTGGTGTTTTGCTTCTTTAAGATTTGGATTTTAAGTTCTTTTAATATATCTAAAGTGTCTACTTGCTTGTTTAGTCATGTTGCATGACTATATATGGGTTGATGTAAAAAGAGATTAGATATATTCCCTTTTATTTGGAAGATGAGATTGTGACATCAAAATGTGCATTTGGAGTGCGGCATCTGAGTTTTGATCATTTGTATAAAACATGTTAGTACATCTACTAGGTTTTTGTCTTTCTCTGCTCCTTTTTCTTTCAGAAGCTAACAGTGCTTTATCTGAGAATTTTGTGATATCTCCTTTGTAATTGTTGATTTTAGTTAAATCAAGATTTTATTATCTCCCTATCATTGTGTTGAATTTATTTTTTTTCATATTTTACGTTGTTTTGCAGTATGAAATGAATGGACAAGTATCTGACTCTATGCTGGTAAACACTGTATTGATGCTTGTCTACATCACTAAATTCTTTTGGTGGGAAGCTGGGTACTGGTGCACTATGGATATTGCACATGACAGAGGTAGGTAAATTATTTTGTTTGTCCTGAGATTTTGTTTCTTTACATATGTATTAGATCCCCACATCTGAACATTAGTAAGTGACTGGATCCTTGGATCAGGATATTTTGTAATTTATTTATGTCCTGATATAGAGATAACCGATAGCTACGCAAATACATTAAGTTCATTCGGTCCTAAGTTCTTTAGCTTGTTTGAGATGATAGGATGGTTTTTGTATAACATCATTGCAGAATTTCTCTTAAATTAAATTGCTAACGTCAATTTTACAAATCTCTTTAGTTTTAGAGTCTAAAACCTAAATCATGTTAAGCATCTCATGCAATTTTGCATTTTGTTGCACTCTTTGCTCAGCTGGATTCTATATCTGTTGGGGATGCTTGGTATGGGTTCCATCAATCTATACTTCCCCTGGGATGTACCTTGTTAACCATCCTGTTACTGTGATAGACAAAGGCAAGAATTCCGCAGAACAAATGGGAAGTGTTTGATATGGGGAAAAGCTCCATCAAAGGTTTTAACTTCTTCACAGACCATCTTATCTGGCAATAGAACTGTGGACATTCAGAAAATGCTTGCATATGTTTCTGAAATTTTGAACACTTTGACCTTGACAGATAGTAGCCTCCTATCGTACCGAGAAAGGGGAGACAAAGACCAGCCTTCTCCTGACTTCTGGATGGTCAGTCAATGATAGATAAGCATTGCTGAATTATGATCCGAAGTTGTATTTCTGTATCATTCTTTATACGATTTGTTGCAGATATTTAAACTAATATATTCCATAAATTTATTGACAATGATTTCAAATCATGTTTTGGCTGGGATAATTTGAGTGTTTTCAGAATAAACTTTACTAATTTAGAGGTTCTTGGCAGGTGGGGTGTATCTCGTCATTTCCACTATGTGCCTGAGATATTAGCTGCATTCTTCTGGACTGTTCCAGCCCTTTTTAACCATGTAAGTATTTGTTTTTCTGTTATCCTACTTTTTGAGAGAGTGATTTTATTTTTTAGGATGTATCTAACTTTTTATTTCTACAATACAGTTCCTACCATATTTCTATGTGTTGTTTCTGACTATTCTCCTCTTCGACCGAGCAAAAAGGGATGATGACCGGTGTGCATCCAAGTAAGCAAGCTGAATTGCATTGTTGATTGGTTTTTCTTTTCATAGTTGCAGTTGTCACACATTCTATCGTCAAGGGCACTTAAGTAAATAATATCTAGGCTATACCTTTAATGAACTGTTGCACATTTTATATCAGATAAACACAATTATTTATATCAGTGGTCACACCAGTTACTTGAAGTTCTCGGGTTGAACTTTTTGTGTGCACTTAATTACAGTGCTTTGCATTATTTGGTTGTAGTCAGTTGAGGAACTTCAGGAATTTTTGGTTGAATAGAAACAATGATGCTACTATCAGCAAATGTAAATGGTCATTTCAGCCTGAATCGATAAGATATTTATGATATGTGAAAGCAAAGATATTTATTGTTTAAACCAAATTTTAGGTGATTCTGATTCTGTAACTCAATGATTAATCTAGTAGAGGTTATATTTTGAAACCTTATCAATTTTATGACATTTATTAGCATTTATAAGTGTAACATTTTACCTAACATATTTATCAATGTGTACTCTATTTATGACATTTCCTTTTGTGTTTTTATACTTCACCAGAGTTGATCTTATATATTCTCTGCTATTTTCCAAACTTTTTGTCGTACAGCACATTTCATTGTGGCCATGTATCACTTCAACTTGCATAAAAGATGTATCATGTGGGCAAAGCTAATATTTCTGAGATATACCACAGTTAGCTTCCACTATTTTCAGAACATTTGGGTCGCCCGGGAAGATACAAGTTATACAGGATGGCCTGAACTGTTACTGTGGTATTTATTTGACCTGTCTGATAGTATAGGGAATTTGGTGTGCAATTCATTTTCTTGGTTGCTTTTAGACAAAGCCTGCAGAAATAAGGGATGAGCCATGAATCATGGCATGCAAGTGTGGCCATCAAGGAGCATAGTAGGCAAATTGTTAGATTTGTGCACCATAATTTGTTTCACATAGGAGTTGATGCATGCAACTTATTTTCTCATTTATTTTGAGACCCATAGGCACACAATTAAGTCATTAGTTATGAATCCTGAGTTAACAAGACCAACCCGGTGTTCTATGCTAAAATTCTAGTAATTTCTTCCTTGTGCTTTCTGCTTCCTTAATGTTAATTGGGATGGGTGGATACGGGGTCTTCCCACCTTGAAAGAAAAAAGATAACTGCAGGAGCCAGCACAACTGAATGCAATATTTAGTGTTTACACATATTTGTTACTTCATCATGCATAAACTACAAACTCATATTTCTTGTAAGTACAGCACAACCGAGTGGTTGGCACATGTTTGTACACCTGGTTGCAATTTTTCCTACAAGCATGCAGGTAAATTAATGTGGTTTCTTTTCCTGAATATTACAATCTGGAAATGCATTAATCTATGTGGTTGGTTCTTAAGGCAGCAGGCAGTGCCTCTTGTCATTCCTGCCTGGTTTACATGACCCTAGTTTGGAAGCTGTACTTAATATTGTTGGAATGCATTATTAGCCATCTTATTTACCTGCTTGATGTCATTAAGGTATTTCTCCTGTAGTTTTTTCATTCTTAGGATGACGATGATATACCGTTACAGGTATGGCAAATACTGGAAGATGTACTGCAATAAGGTGCCCTACAGGGTCATACCTGGGATCTACTGAGTACTTCTGGTTGGTGGGCCTTTCATGGCAAAAATGCCCAGCACATGAGGCGGCATTGCTTTGCATGCAGTTGAATTTACCTAACATAATATTTATGCTGTTCAAATTTATGCATGTACTTTGTACTAGTGCATGTAGTGTGACCCTTAACCATCAGGCTTGTGTGGAGAGTTATGGATAATCTTTATGGCCATCTTGCTGAGTCATTTTTCCTTTGATGTAATCAAGCCAGTATTATCCAAATCATCTTTATGGCTATTATGTTGGGTAAATTGGGTTGATCTGTGATGATGACATATATGTGCTTTAAGAGCCTGGATTCATTACAGTTTTAAGAAACCAGTTTTATACTAATGTTGTGTTTTTCTGATGGACGGAGTCCATCTGCCATCAACAATGTGATCGAGGTTTTCTTCTACTGCAAGGCTTATCTTAACCAAACGCTGATGGTAACGACCAACGTTACTGTGAAAGACAGGTGTATGTTGTGTGTTAAAGATCATCAGAGTGTAAGAGATGTAGCCAGTCTTTTGCTCACCAAAAAAGGAAATTTTACATTCTACATCATGAAAATGTTTAAAAGTTGCCAGGTCGGTCACTCTTGAGATTATATGTATTTTTGTTAACTTGGTCTACGTCACCGGTTTTTATGTAGTCGATAGGGATCTAATATGCCAAGATTCTTGATTATGAGGGATTTATTAAAAATCATGAAATGGTATCTAAAAACAAGTTTAAGGTGTTTTTTATCCATGTTATATATTGCTAGGAAAGCATCTCATGCCATGTTATATAAACTGTTCACGAGTAACCGAGAAAATGTGAAGTAATATTTCGTAGTTAGATCTTTTTAGTATTTTGATCTTTTATATTGAAATTTTTATAATTATGAAAGTAAAATAATTAGTTTTAACGCTGTCAGGTTTATCAGATTTATTGATGAATATGAAAATGATAAACAAAATGATAATTTTAATATTCTAATTATGTTTATGATGCAGTGGACGATGATAGTACTGGAGGTCATAGGTTATTTTTGTAGATAACAAGGGAGAGCGAGGTGATTTTTGTAGATAACAAGGGAGAGCGACGATGATAAGTGAAGCGATGACACAAATGTTAACAATTAGTAATTGTGTTGACATTAACGTAGATGCATAGTAGTAAAATGATCACTCAACATCTGCATTGGTGCCAACATAGATATAGATGCAAAGCGTCGCTTGACATTTATATCGGTGTCGATGTATATGCAAATGTAGAGTGGTGCCTTTTCGTATTTGCGTCAACGCTGACAAGGTAGGGAAGGATGATGTCGCTTTGTATTTGCGTCGACACTGATGCAAATGTAGATTGCAAGGTGTTGCTCAACATCTGCGTCGACGAGTAAATGTAGTGCATCGACGAGTAGATGTAGATTGCAAAGCGTTACTTGACATTTGCATTGGCGCCGACGTAGATGCAATGCAACACCGTTCTAAATCTGCGTCAATGCTAATACACATGCCGAACAATATTGACGTAGATGTAAAGCATTGTCGCTCTACCTCCTCATCTACAACAGTCACTCGTGACTCCCAATGACTTCACTGTCCACCACAACTAAAAACATAACTTGGACATTAAAATTATATTTTTGCTCATTATTTTTATGCTTCCATTGATAATACCGACGATGTTATGATAAATAGAACCAAATGTTTTACTTTCATAATTATAAAGATTTCAATATAAATTTTTTAAGTTTAGAGACTAAGATACCAAAAAATCTAACTATAAGGAATAATTTAAAATTAACCCACATTAAACTAAAAGCCAGTGGGGTCAAGTAATTAGTTTAGCTAGGAAATCAAAGGATCAATAACAATTAATAGGACATGAAAAAAGAATATATTGAGAAGTTTGGATTTAGTATTTACTTAGATTTTGTTTGATTTCTGATTGAATATCTTTTCTTGGTTTTTTTTTTCTCTTTTCACATTTTGCTACTAACAAACTTATATATGGAAGATCACATTTTACTAATTAACAATTTATATCAATCTTTTAACACTATATATCAATCCTGTTCAAATGGCAGAATTATTATGAAATAAATAAGATAAAAAATAACCCAATAGAAAACTATTAATATGAGAGTGGCACCATGTCAGGTGGAGAATTCATCATCAAGCTACCAGCAACCTCAAATCAATCGGCGCATTTAACAGGAAATGAACTCTGCGACGCTTCAGTCATCTCCTCCATAAGTCAGATTTGATAGTTCTAAATCTTAAACTTGCATAAAACTTGTGACTGATTAGTGAGAACATCGATCAAAGCCTTATGATCAACCAAACAAAGACAACTTTATGAGCCACTTAATTGACTGCATTGTCACATAACAAATGCATCAAACTATGGAGAGCTAATGGATCAATTTCCTGGTAGATAACCATTCCATATGCAAGGTCTCTGCTGACTTAATTTCTGCAAGACAAGAAACCAACAAGAAAAGAATTATTCAATTGTACTTTAATCAGTTAATTCACAAACAAAATGCATCAACATAAATTTAGGAAATTAATCACCAACATTCTTTGTAACTTTAGATAAGATTTTTTTTCGTATGTGTTAACATATTTTTATGATACAATTGCACAATCAGGGGTAAACCAAACCGGAAAAACATGCTTGAAAAAGAAAATCCATAAAGAAAATGCAGAAGCATTCAGCATGACAATTCACATAAAAAAAACTTCAGAAATAAAATATAAAGACTATAATTTAGTACCTCTAAAGAACTCAGTGATAATTGATAAATATATAACCAAGGAATGTGAAGAAAAAGGACAAGATTTGTGCAGACCACGTAACAGTCTATCACAGATCGACCTAATCTTGGCAACTGAAGTATGAACCATAGGCAAGAACTCACAGTCAGGACTTCAAAAGGATCAAATGAGATCCAAAATGTTTAGCAAAGTCAACTTTGACTTGTTCCAGTTTTTCAAATGCCCTGCAGGAAATGGACATCATGGAAGAGACATTAATGAAATACCATAATGATGTACCACAGAACCTTTAGCAAAACATAAGGATTGTTCACTTAAATCCAACTGGATCCTGGAACTTTTTTCGATCCTTGATTAACAACCTCCCTCAATCCTGCTTTTTCATCCCACAAACCAATGTCTGCACAAACCCCAGACAACATGACACGCGCTGCAATGTCTTTGGGATCGAGCTCTAAAGTGCATTTAGCTGCATACATCCCAATCTCTAGGTCTCCGTGCGTCTTACATCCAGACAGAAGACTGCGCCATATGACCTTATTTGGTTCCATGGGCATACTTCTTATGAAGTCATAAGCCATTTTTATCAAACCAGCTCTGGCAAATAGATCCACCATGCATGCAAAATGATCAATCTTTGGAGTGATGTCATAATCCTTCATATTTTGAAAATGAGACTGACCTTCTTCCACTAGACCCACATGACTACAAGCAGATAGAACTCCGATGAATGTTATGTCATTAGGTTTGACATTTTCCTCTTGCATCCTTCTAAAAATGTCCAGTGCTTCTCTCCCAAAGCCATGCTGTGCATACCCAACAAGGATGCTATTCCAGGAGACTAAGTTTTTAAATGCCAATATATTGAAAATTTTATCAGCATATTTCAATCTTCCACACTTTGCATACATGTCAATGAGTGCACTTCCCACGACTACATGACTGTCAAGTGAAAACTTAATTACCTTACCGTGTGTCTGAGATCCCCACCCTAACCCTGGTAAATTAGCACAAAGGTTCAAAATACTTGAATAGGTGTATGGATCTGGATTTACACCTTCAACCAACATCTTTTTCAGACAGTTTCTTGCTCCTTCAAAATCCCTTTGTTTGACATAACAGTCAACCATGGAGTTCCATGATACTATATCTCTTTCTTCCATATATTCAAACAGTTTGGAGGATTCCTTGATCAATCCACATTTAGCATAGAATTCCATTACTGCATTACCAATATGTGCAGACATTTTAAAACCCTGTTTTACAATTAATGAGTGGATCTGCCTCCCTACTTGAACTGCTCCTGTGCTTGAACACGCAACAAGTGCAGTAGGAAAAATGTGCTCGTTGGGTCTCAACCCAGAAAGGAGCAATTCTTTAAAGAGAACCAAAGCATTCTCCCCTTGACCATGTTTTGTGAAACCCCCTATCAGTGCAGCCCAAGTTGCCAAACCTGGCTCCTCTAGCTCAGAAAAAGCTTGGTGAGCCAAATCCATCTTACTGCAGTTGGCATACATATCAACGATGCCTGCTTCTACATATTGGTCAGATCCATTTCCAGTCTTAATAGCAAGGCAATGCAGTTGCTTCCCAATCATTGGATCCCCCAGGTCAGCACAGGCGCTCAGGGTGCTTGTGATCATGAACTCATTAACCTCAACCCCCTCCTTCATTGCCCATGAGAAAACCCTCAAAGCTTTCTCATTTTCTCCACAATGGACATAGCCTGAGAGAATTGAACCCCAAGAAACCAAACTACGATGAGTAGCGCCATCAAATACCCTTTGTGCAAGGATCATCATATGACACTTAGCATAAAAATTAATCAATGAATTATCAACAAAAACACTCATAGCACCCAGCTCGACCCGATAAATCCGTCCATGGATCTCCTTCCCGATCCTGACGGCACCAGAACTGGCACAAGCCAAAAGAAGACCAACATAAGTGTAGTGGTTCAGATCCAAACCTGTCGACACCATCAACCTAACAGAATCGATAGCATCATCTGCAAGGCCTAATCTGGAATACGCAGATATCATGATTGTCCATGAGACGACGTTCTTATGGGGCATATGATCGAACACCATGCGAGCATCACCAACGCGACCGAGCTTGGTATACATTATCATGACACGGTTGCTCACGATGATATCGGGAAGGAAAGCTGAGACGATCAGTTTGCTGTGGGCGAGTTTCCCTCGGGCGAGGCACCGAGCGCCGCCAAGCGCTCGGAGGAGGCCTTGGAGAGTCATGAACGGAGTTCTCAGGGGATAACAATGGCTGTTGGTTGTTCTGTGGGATCTCGTACATGTCTCTTGTTATGAGAACGGAGACAGTGATATGGGTAGATATCAGCAGGAGCAGCAGATCATCGATGGGAGAGAAGACGAGCAGAGGACTGCGAGCACGTAACGAATTGGAATTACTTGCGGCGCCGAGACTTCGATGAAGTCCCCTGTACAAACCACAACTCAGTTCATGATTCAAGTCATGAATTGTGGGCAACCCGCCGCCCTCGAGGCGGAGCTCCGGAACTGGCCCTCATGCCCGGAGGCGGAGGACTGCGAGCTGTCGGCGCGGCTGCTGAAGCCAGTGGAGGACGCTGTGGCGGTGAACGGCTTGGCGTTCTTCACCGCCGGGATTGGGTCGACCAGCGGAAGGCGGCGGGTGGGGCAGCGACGGTAGTTTCAAAAGGAATGTTAGGAGTCTACTTTTCAGAGCGTTTGGACAATCTCTGACTTTTTATAGCTTCATGAAAAATTAATAAAATAATATTTTATTATTTATAATTCTTTTAATTTCGAATTTATTTTTTATGTTTGTTCGTAAAAGGTTTGTCTCCTCTAAAATATTTAACTCAGGATCCCACAAACAAATATTTTAATAAATATTTAATATATAATATAAATTATAAATATAAACTTTGTAAGCTTTAAATGATCACACGTCTAATATGTTTTATCAAATCTAAAAGTTTTCATAAGTGTCCAAATGATATTATTATGGAACAAGACAGTCAACCAACCCTAGACACTACTTCAAAGGCCCATCTAGACATATATCACTCGGATAACTCTAGAGTGTTATGTTGGTTGATATTTTGCACCACTCTATAGAGCTAAAAAATCCTCAAAATTGTTGCTTGGATGATCTATTTTTAAAAGAATGAGACAACCAAGTCTACCGTAAGCTTTCTTCATGTTGTGTAAAACATAAACAAATTGAAAGACTTAGACATACACAAATATTACATCGAACACATTATGTGCAGACTTGTCCATGATATTCTTGTTCATTTATTCTTTTGACGTCCTCGTCGAAGTCTTCGAGGACGTTTCATCTTTTTACATTTGTTGAATCTTCGATCTTTTGCTTTAGCTACAAAATACTTTCCTCGACTTCCAACTACTCTTTATCACTATTCTTGAGTAGTCAAATTTCGATCCGCTAAAGCAACTTTAACTCGAAAGTAACTCTAACTCTAGTGTGGGGTAAGTCAAGTTGTGTTGATCTTTGTTAATTCCCATAGATCTCTCATATCACTTGAATAGGATGGATACTTAATGGAGTTTTAACAAGCATCATCTCGTAGACTTTGAAGTTTTTGAGGTATTTTCTTTACAAAATTTACCCATCAAATCCTCATGTGCTTAGTCGCCTTATTCAAGTAGGTTCACATCATTTCCACTTTTGATTGATATTATATTAAAAAATAAAGTGGACAATCTAGTCTTGGTAGAATTGATCATCATTGGTGAGGATTTGACAATTGTTGTCTATCGTTGAGCCTCTTCGAAAGATCTTTAAATATGTGCAAGGCTCCTTTACTAGATAACTAAGAGAACTAAAGTACTATGTTTTGCCCATTCTCTTAAGAATTGAGAAGGCTAAGGGTAGACTTTATCAACCTTCTTGAGAGTTGTACTTCATGTATCAAGTTAGTTACTAGCCTTCACTTGTTTTTTTCTTATATTTCTAAAGTACCTGAAGTATTTGCACTCCTTTCATTGAGTTAGCTATAGTGATTCATCTTCTTATTACCATCAAACTTCTTGCATACAAAAAATTTTGCCCTCAAAGAGCAAAATTATATCTCGACTAACACAAGTCTCTATTGGTTTTAGTTGCCTTTGGGATTACATCATCTTCTCTATCCAATTTGTTACTTCTCTAAGTAGAAATAGTACAACACCACATATTATCTACTTCATTTTTTAGTTGAGCACTTCAGTATTGACCCAAAGTCTCTTATTTTTTGCTATATTAATGAGAAGCCCACCGACACTAGTCATACAAAGTTTCCTAGCTCATGCCCTTCTGTCTTATATTAATACTATGCTCTCTTCCTCTATGAGAACAATGGATTAATGACTCTATAGAAGTCTCACCTTTATAGTACCATCGCATTGTCAAACCTATAATCCTACTATCTGTTTCCACACGACTTCACCTTTATAGTACCATCGCATTGTCAAACCTATAATCCTACTATCTGTTTCCACACACACAAAAACACACACACACACACACACACATAATATATATATATATATATATATATATATATATATATATATATATATATAATCATTTTCTTTGCAATCGATAAAATGACACATCTCCAAGTCCACCTCTATTTCCTCTATTTTAATCGATGTTTGATTTTAGATAGCTAAGTCCATTTAGATTCGTCATCGCTTCTTTGTCCCTTTCGACCATCTACTTTATACCTTTGTATTCTCCAAGTAATTCCCCTTGGTCGATAGAAAGATATACTGTAACTTTCATGCATGGCCTCTACCATCATGGTGTAGAGCTCATATTGATCATATTCTCCTTTGCATCCTTAGCAACAACACTTGCTCGCTTGGCCTTATTGTTCGACTTATCGAGCTCTCTTAAGTAAATATAAGATCTAGAGCAGTCTAACTCTTCAGGCACTATAATCATAACTCTGTATGATCAAGTGCCTCCCATAGAACTCATTAGTACTTACACTTATAATTTTTCTCGATGGTAGACAACCCTCATATGCTGATTACCAAGGCTTTTATCTTATGCAAAATCCAATGTATGCATGAAAGACTCGCCTCTATGATACCATGACATTCAGTCCTTGAATCTATATTTCGTTTTACTTTCATGTTGCTCACTGAAGTAGAGCTCTCAACAGCTCCTAATCATACCTTTGTATGACAAGTCCCACATGACAGCTCCTAATCAAGCTATTCCACCACTATACGTTGCACCATTTTGATTTTTAGTGAGATATCCATTGCATTCTAGTTTTTGTGAGATGAACTCAAACTACATTCTCTCCATGTGTAGCTTCCACCAACACTCGCTTACTTAGCCTTGTCATTCAACTTGTCAAACTCTCTCAAGCAAATATGATATATAGAACAGTCTAACTCTTCAACCACTATAATCATACCTCTATATGATTAAGTTTCCCCCTATATGACTCACTAGTACTTACACTCAAAATTTTCCTCAGTGATACACAACCCCCATATGCATATGATTAAGGCTTTTATTCAATACAAAATTTAATGCATACACAGAAGACCTACCTTTTTGATACCATGACATTCATTTCTTGAATTCATATTTCTTCTTACTATCATATTGCTCACCGAAATAGAGCTCGCAACAACCCTAATCATATCTTTATATGACAAGTCTCTCATGGGGCTTCTCTCCTGTTATTGGATTACCTCGAACTATTCTACTACTATTTGTTATGTCATTTTGATTCCTAATTACATCTTTATTACATTCTCTCAATATGTGCCTTCCACCAGCATATCGTAGGGCCTTGACCAATATATCGTAGGGCCTACACCATCTTCGATTGTGTTTACTCTTTTGACAATCGACCTTCATCCACCCGCTTTCAAGTCACATACAAATAAAGCATAGCTCTAGAATAGTCTATTACCTAGCAACTCTCTAAGTCTACTAACTTTGCTAACATTGGTGTGTCACTATCTGAATCTTGGGTCTCTACCTCCAACATAATCTTCACTAAATATAATTTCCTTTACGACAACTTGAATGGTAGTAATACGATATATTTTTTAACAGTACCCACCTATGTGTCCTCTTACCTCATGTTATGGTCGTTTGACCTCAACTTCGCCTTCGTAAGTTGAGTCATTTTAATCCCTCCATCAATTGTTTCGCCTTGATAAGGTGTATGTTTCTTAAAGCTCCTTTAAACTTTGGCACTATGCAAGATGAGTTCATTTCATTATAACAAGGAACCCATGGAATGATCTGAATTCGCTCTTACCTCTATAAGAGCTCATGTCTTTGACCTATATCTAAGGAAAGCTTTGTGCCTCTACTTCATGTTTTGCTTTTTATGTTGACACCCTTTATACGACTTGAGTACTTCACTAAATTCTACCTAAGTTAATCCATGTCTCAGTTTGCATTGAGTTAATGTGGTACTCGTGCCTACCATTTTATGGTTAGCTCTTCGTTAAGTTTAATCTCTACATTAATTATAAGTGTGTCTTCGTTTGATAATATCTTGAATCACTCATCTATTTGATCTCGCAATGTATCCACCAACACATTATTACCTTGTGCGAGATCATATAACAACTCCTCATTACTCGTTTAGTCCATTGAGCTTTATGGGCTGTTGTTTAGAGCTATTTGTTGCACATGATTCTCCCTCTAGAGAATTGAAACTTATTCCTTTTGAATATTTGTGTCATTAGAGTAATTTTCCTCCTCACATCCTTCCCTCTGAAAGTTCTGGAGAATACTATCTCCTTGGATTACTTTATCTTGTTGAACAAATTGTGCAATGCTCTGCCATCATGAAAGCACTTGCGAGATTATTATTCTTCACCAATATAGCCCTTGCTACACCTCTCAAGGCCTAGTAAAATACTAAACATACTATGCACTTTAGCCTCCTACGGTTATACCCTTCCCATGTCGAAGAGAAAGTTTTCATGCTCCATGACGTTGAGTTTTGTTCACCTTGAGATCGTCATGGACAGTCCATCATTCATACATAAAACTTTATATAAGTATCGAATTCTTCGAGTATCATCAAGTTTACCAAGCACCAATGCTTATCCCTCCTTTCAGTCTCATCCTTTGCCAAGCACCAATGCTTACCTTGAGTGTCATTAAGTTTGGTTATCAACTTCGAGCTATACCTCGAACTCAACCATTTAAACATTTGTGCACTATGCATTCTTCCCTATTCTCTTGTTCTCATGATGAATTTCGTAAAAATGATTGACCATTTCTCTAAATGTCAATATTAGATTCTTGTTGCTTCGAACGGCTCTTTTCTCTTGTCTTTACACTTATTTATTTTAAACAATAGCTCGTGTTAGTTGTCCTTAATGCATCTCCGCTAAATCCCTCATATCTACATGCTAAGTGTTTCTAAGTGTGTTTATCCCTTTTTGATATCATATGTCACAAATGTAATTGGATTTACTTAAGTCATAGGACACCCTTACGTGTCTATCTAAAAGGGTTCAACCTTCCCAAAAGTATTTAACCCAAAATCCCACAAGCAAACATATTAGCAAACACTTAAAATATGTAATATAAATTACAAAGATAAACTTTATAAATTCGGAACAATTATGCAATAAAAGGTTCAAGGTGGTTTACTACAATTAAAAATCTCCACAAGTGCCAATAAGATATTTCTGCGAAATAAGAGAACAAATCAACCCTAAACACTATTTTAAAGGTCCATCGAACTATATGCCACTCGAGTAACTCCAAAATATAATGTTGGTTAACACTCTACACCACTGTACGAAGATAGAAAACCCCCAAAATGACTATCTGCATAATTTATTTTTAAATAATTTTATTTCTGCATGATGATTATGATGACTACATATAACTTGTGTTTACATAATTAAAATGATTACATAAACCAACCAAAATGACCCTCTACGTGCCAAATATGAACAAGACTAAAAGATAAATATGAACAAGAGATATGAATACATTATATACAAACTTCAAGCTTACCTATGACAGATCATCACCCCCCATTCCGTGCTTCGACCCTACTCATCTATTTATAAAAGAATAATTTTAAAATATTAATAATTTTAAAATAAAATTATAAATAGTAAAAAAAGATGGTAAATGTTAATGTTATCCTTAATGGACAAAACCTGCAGTTAGAGATGTTTAGTGCCTTAAACTAAAGGAAAGATCTGTGAAACGTTTGTTGCTTTAGGAGCTGTGAAAATACGATGCTTTACCAGCAGGAAAGTAATCAGCCAAGGATCGATATCTACATCAAAAACGCAACAAATACGACTACAACTCTTTTGAGTGCACATTGCGCATAGGAGAACATTCATAGTACGAATAGTTACTCTCCCCATATAACAAAAAAAAACATGAGAAAAAAATATATCTCAGATCTTGGAGCTACATAACACCAGATGCCAAATTTCATATCCTATTCAAAAAGTGGTTTCCATTCTCAAGAAGATTCCACACCCTCGGTAAATAGAAATGGAAAGAATGACCTCATTAGGTGCATTTAGATAATATCCACAAGAGTTGAAAACTTTGGCATGCTAATTCTACAAAAAATATTCTCAGATGATAGAACATCAACCTAATTCATGAACAATGAGCATAAGTTGGTCAAAAGTGAGCTTTTCGTTTACGTGCAGTGTACTTTGTATCAGGATGCACAGCATGTCCTTTTATTCTCATCTGTTCTTTTTTCTTGAGGACCCATTCTCTACCTTTACCTTTTTTGTTTGTTTTCAACTTCTTCCATGGTCGGTCTCGATCATATATGCCAACCTGCATCCAAGAACAAATGGATCAAGAGATATGATTAGATAATTAATATTGCATTTATTTAGTCTCTCCAGATATGCTTGATTTGTTAACATTTTTACATAGCACTTCAAAGGTCTGAGCAACTCACAAATGCATCTGTGGTATTGGAACATAAAGCAAGAATTTATCCCTATAGCTGACGTGAAAGTGAGATTTCAAATATGTGTCGGTGCTATTGGAACCTATTACAAGAAGTTATATTGCTAGCATGAAAATTCTATAGAACACACCAAGGGGACCTGTCTCTATGCAACTACAATAGAAACAGCAGCAATCTTTTTGAATGCCCAGATCATAAGCAGAGGAACTTTTACTAGGTAAACTTTACATCATATCAGAAAGATTCATTGCAAGTCAAGAATGGGTAAAGTCAAATTGGAGGGTGACTCCAAAAAAAAGTCTTCTCGTGTTTAATAATTTTAATTATTTAGAAATATAATAGAAAATCATTCAACTACATGACTTTAACCTATATGACCACAGACCACTTTAGGCAAACTTGTGCAGAAATGGTATATGTTACTGATTCGAACAAATTAACCAAATATTTCTATGTAGTGTCCTACTTTGACCAAAAATAGTAAGCATCTAAAAATTAACTGATCTGTATAACTAATTTAACTAAATTCCAGGATAAAAATATTGTTAATAAATAATATGTATACGCACCAAATGATTCTCCAGAGAATCATATTTTGCCAAAAATGGAGAAACATTCTGAAATGCTGAGTTATCAACAGCTACCACTAACTTATGATCTAAATTTAAAAATGGAAATTTTTATTATATTTCACTTGCTGATTTTATATAGCAGTAAAAACAAAGCAAACAGTTGGTGCATCAAGTTCCAATGAATTATATAGGACTGGCTCTATACGGTGGAAGACAAAACCAAAATAAATCTCAAGATTTGAACGTGGAAGCGAAAAAACCTAGTTAGAATTAGATATTTCATAGGAGAACATAATAGCAGCCCATTTATAGGTCACAACTTAAAATTCATTTTTTGAATCTCAGACATCCAGACTACATAAAAGGGTATTCACATACAAGAATCAGGAATAGAAGAAAGCTATAATTGGCTTTCTATCATATCTGACACCAACATGACAGGAACTATCAAGCAAGAGCAATCATCACTGTCTCATATTCTACCAAATCAATCCTTTGCATGTTAACCAGAAGACAATAAACTAATCAAAAGTGTCTTTTGAGAATTCTTACTGTTTGATGATGTTCATCAACATCACTCTCCTCTTCACTGAACATTTCACCATCTTCACCTTTCCCTTTGGGAAGGGAAGTTTGTATTGATGGTGGACCACAAGTCAGAATGAGATATGCTTTCCTTGCTTTTGAGCTGTGATTAACATAATTCTTCAGGTTAAATACTAAGTCAATAAAAGGATGAACATTAAATGGGGTATGCAATGTACTGGCATTTTGAAGTTAACATATCAAAGAGAAAAATAACAGAAACTGAGTGGAAATTCACCATAATCTTCAAAAAACAATTATGTAAATAAGTGAAAGTACTGAGAGAAACTTCTAGGTTCAAAATATATAATGTAAATGTGTCAAACTATTGATTGAAACTTATAACTGATTAGTAGAAGCTTCTTTTTTTTCTTTTTTTTTTCAGAAGCACATTCCAGTCCCATGAATTTCTAGACCAGAGTAATCACTCACTACATCAAAAATAACAAAATAAAAATGCAAGACCCAATTGTCCACTTCAGTCCAAATAACCACTCATGGGGGCATTTGTTCTATCTCCTCTTATAATAAATGCCCAAGAAAATATTTTTATGTCATCTTATATAGCCCAGATTTCCAACATTGTTTCTTCATTCTTCATGAAATGAGACTGTCCCAGTTAGTATACAGCTACAGCTACCAAGTTGGGGATGAGAATTTCAAGCATGTTTTGAGTTCACAGAAAGGCAAAAGCATAGACCCTCAACGACAGATTTTAAGAGTAAAGAGTAACATTTTTTTAGGAAAAGAGGCATTGCTTTGTAATATTTAAGCATGGAGAAAATTGCTTTTGAATATGGCTGATCAAACAGACTTCCCTGACAGGTGAACAAATATGGCAATTCAGAAGAACTATACAATTAATACCAGTACTAAGAGAAATGAACTTACAAAAATCAAGACCTAAATGAGAACTTAAACTTTTTAACAATGGAAAGCTTAATCAGTACCTATGTGGCCAATCAACAACTATGCCACCAGCAAATCCAGCACGCATGGCGTATGTCATAATCATCTCACTTTGATCCATGTTCTCAGCATAGAGTTGCAACACTACTCTTGCTCCTCTTGCTAGACATCTATATAGTGACCCAAAGAAAGCCCTAAAAGGTACAGTGTAAACAGGTTCATGACAGATAAGAATAAATGACCAGAAAAAGACAATTATTGTATATTGATTGAATCAGCTACTTAATTTAGTCGCATCCTCGGTACGTGAGAGGACTTGTCAGCATAGCATAACCACTGAAAACCAATAGATAAGAAGAAAATGAAAGTTAGCAACTCTTATTAGTAGAGGGGCAAAAGAATTAACATACACAAACACTAACATCACCCAGAGAGTGCTCAGTTCATTTCTTTCTTTATACTATCACAAGGATCTAAACTGAAAAAGTACACTGCCAAGTTTGATTATGAAGAAGTCCAGAACTATGAAGATGTACGTAACAAGTATTAATCCTTTACAGAAAGCTTCTTTCAACATGATCTAAGCCATCAAGTTTTTTGTTTACTTATTCACCTATAAATCTATGCAGTTTGATTGGAAAACTTTCTCCTGTGCACCAAGTACTGTGCATATGTATTAGCAAATTGAAACATTAGATAACAATTACCAGAAATGGACCATACTGACGGGAAAAATCCTTTTCATATCTACACACATCAAATTATTAAAAAGTGGATCTTCCTTTTTGCTTGAAACAGTTAACTTGTGTAATTGAAAGAAACCTGCTCACCAGGAAGTGCTAGATTCTCATGGAAAATTTCAATGTGTCAACCAGACCTAGAACTCATACACATGAACTTTTATTAAACTACTTTTGTATATTAAATCAAACTCCTTTCACTTCTAGTTCAACATATATGAATCTAGAAAGTGACTTGAAACATTTAAATAAAAAAAATAGTAAATGAAATTTTAATAAACATATTAAACTCATAGAATCTTCTTAGAGAAGGACTAATCACCAATACAAATAACTGAAAACCACTTAGCTAATACCAAGTTAATTATATTCAAGACCTACACATACCAACAAGACATAACAGCACAAGAAAAGATGGCAGAAGATACATCATTAGTGAAAATTGTTATATCTCTGTTGCACTATAATCTTCTCAAATAAGCAGCAAGAAATCACATGTTTTCTCTGAGAAGCAAAAGAAACACCAGGAAAAATAAAATTGCCAACCTGAATTGCTGAAATACTTATAGCACCATCAACAACCCCTGGTCGCAAGCCTAAACCCTGCAACAATCCTTGTTATAGAAATTGTTGGACTAAGAAATAAAACAACTGAAGAAGTATTCAAGCAAATGCTCTACTCTCTGGGCACCAGCACGTTTTGGAAACAGTCTATATTTAAGGGATAGCAAACAGAAAACTATCCTTAATCAAACATCCATTGACTCACCTAATCTCCACATCACGTCATGATAACACAAAAATTAAGCAACTCAGCTATGAGGTAGGCCCATATGTGTGAGAAGCAAACTAGTAATTTAGTATTTAGCAAGCACAAATTTGTGCTTGAGTTTAGTCCGAGGAAACATAAACAGGTAACAAGCATAAATTTTAGCCCAAACAGCCAAAATTCAGATGCATAAGAAGTCCTTACAGGCAGCAAGTCCATTGGGCACTGATACCCCAAATCAAATTTTTATACAAATCATATGACCAGGAGGTGCTCCAATTTCTTTCAAAAGCAACTCTTTACAAGCAAACATAATACGAATTCTCCAAAACCCTTCATATCAGCAGCCATAAAGCTAAGGATCTAGGTGAAAGCCTCGACGCCATTACCACACTCCTGGATGAAACAAACAACCAAAAGGGCCTATAAAATGGCAAAAGCATAACCATAACTGTGATAGACTCAGCTCAACTATATATGTTGACTTGTGAGGTTTAATAACATGTAATAGCACTCAGGCTACTATTCATATCACAAATTATTAACAACCTCTCTCGAAGTCAAATGTCAAGTTCAGGATCAAGATGTGCACCAGTATAAAATTCCAAAATATCTTAAGACCAAGGGATAAGATGCTATAAAGACCATAAATATGACTTACAAAACTAAAGTTTTTTAGTCCAATTAAAATGATGAACATTCTATCTTGTCATATCCAGTGATTTAATGTGATATCACCCTGTATTGGATAGCATAAACTCATTGAAATCAGTTACCCTACTACACCTCATCTGCATCAACTTTGCTATACATGTCAACTTGCTTGTGACCTCATTGGACTCATATGGAACCCCACGTCGTTAATGCACAATGGAGAAATAAGGGTCTCAGCAAAAAATAATACTAGCAAGGTGATATTTCAATTATATATAAGGACATTTATCATTTCACAAGCAAAACCCAGCCTTCAAAATTTTCCACATATTGCCAAGAAGGACCTACACAATCAAAACTATGATTACAGCTCGACAACTGTCCTTTTAAACTAAGTTTATGGCTGTTTCATATGTTGTATATTGGAAACTCTGTAAGAGACTTGAGGTCCACAAAGTGAAGACCTAAAGACTGTAATATACTAAAACTAGATGGAAACCGAGAAACTTGTGTTTGGTGGTACAAAGCCCAACATTAGAAGATGAAGTAATTTGTTTCAGAGTTAATATTGGCCTAAACCAAAATTCTAACAGCACTAAACTCAGCAGAGGACTTCAATCCAGTAGCAAGAAGAAAGTTGGTTGTGGAAGTGCTCAAAAAGGACTACTTCTAAACCTGCATATTAGGCAGTAGCCTATATTTAATTTTCTGGTTAGATAAGCTATGTGCACAAAATGAAGTCGAATTACAATAGCTCCAGAAAGTAAAAGTTGATTCTACAGTTCGATGGATAATTATTGAGAGATTAGAGTACTGCACTATGAAAACCTGTAGACCCAAAATCACATGATGATGCTAGATATAACTTGATTTCTACCTGGCCCATATCGGCAAGCAAAAGATCACCATCAACTTTACACTCCACAGCAACATCTAAAAAGAACCATTAATTACATTTAAAAAAAAAAAAAAGAAGAAGCTTTCCTGGAAACAAGAATGGACTCACCTAGCATAGACTCAGAAATATCATAGCCAATCCAATGGTGTCCATTTTCAGATAGAGTTTCACCACTGAGCCCAGATCCACAACCTAAAAATAGGGAAACAACGGAAATGAAATAACAGAATAAAATCAATTTTTGGCCAAATTCGGATACAGAAATTAGAAGAATAAACAGAAGAAGCCACAAAACAATGAAGAATTCATAAAGCATCAAACTCTTGTCTAAATTAACATACTGCAGTCACGGAATTTCATCTGAAAAGTTCATAATATAAGCAACTAAATCATCGGCGACTTCAAGTACCCCATCGTTGGGCAACGCGAGAAGCTCGACGGCTCGCTCAGAAATTTTCGCCTGAACCAGAAGCAATTCACCAAAAAACATTAACAACGCAAACAAAAGAGATCTTACGAAAAAGTAGGGAAGGCAGGGGGGCGTACTTGGATTTCGATTATGCGAGAAGAAGTGGTGTATTTGCGTGCCTCCGCCTCGTTGTAGAATAAATCCGGCGGAGCCTGCACTTCCGGTCGCAGCATCTTCTCACTTCTCGATCACCTTCACCGCCCGTGATCGAATAAACCCTAATGCCAGAAGCTTTGATTCAGGGCTGCTGCCTCCAACTTATGGTCGACTCAAGGTTGTTATGGTATTCCAACTACCAAAGTAAATAACATAATTACA
The DNA here is from genome assembly GCA_004837865.1 of Musa balbisiana. Classification (NCBI taxonomy): domain Eukaryota; kingdom Viridiplantae; phylum Streptophyta; class Magnoliopsida; order Zingiberales; family Musaceae; genus Musa; species Musa balbisiana. The sequence goes on from CM017193.1 coordinate 37,071,335, forward strand.
CTTCCAATATATATATATATATATATATATATATGACTTGAGGAATAAGAAATAACCACCTTATGTTGAAATAGGTTTTGTAGATTACTTTGATTATATTTTCGGATGGACAATATCTTATTTTAATTAAAACCATTTGAATGACTAATTAAATCTTTGCATAGTTCCTTAATAAGACTCTGAAGAGTTTAAGGATGCATACTAAAGGGAAGGTTAAGGATTCTATGGCAAAGATCATAGAAGTTTAATGTTCTTTCAAAACAACTTTAAGCACAGATCCATCAAAATGGTAGAATTCGATGAAGAAATAATAATTCTCAAACGAGTTTTAACTAAAAAGATATATTAATGAATAACTAATAGATCATAATGAGCAAACAAGAATTATTGCGATACAAATTGAAAATAATAATAAAAAGATTCATGATTAATGAATATCTTTCAATCTCCTTATAGGGATCTCAATACCGTTTCAAATTTATAGTGTGTGATCGGTTCCTACTTGGAATCCAAATCGTTACTTTATCAACATTAGATTTTAATTAAGAGTGGAATATCAAATTAATTATTATTATTAATATTAAATGAATATCTAGATAAAACACCAATGATCAACTTCCACTTGCACTTTGAACTCTCTTTAATCTCACTCACTCCGAACAAATGTGATGTAGATAAACCAGGTGCAGTTTTAACCACAAAGCAAAGCAGGAAGAACATTTTATGATTCTGAAGTTGCTCAAATTAGAGTTCATCCTCTGTTTACCAGCACAGAAGCTCAAAAGGTGCAGAATTGTATGGAAATGAGTAAAAACCTTCTCACGGAAGATGATTCCACACAGAATTCAGGTGGAAGGCTGAAAAGAATAGAGTTTGACAAGTAACCCTCCAGCTGATGCCCAAACTTGTCTGCCTTGTCCTTGGTCTTCTTCCATTCAATCCTTGCATGCATTACCTAAAAATCTAAAACTCTGCAACCATTACATCTCAGAGCCTTGATCCATACCTCACTCCTTTTGTGCTTGTTAGCAACAAAACTTGAATTATCTGCAAGTCTAAATCAAGAAATCAAGAATTTTCTGCTTGTAAGCAAGCAAGAACAGCATTGAGAAACTAATTATTAATTATTAAGAATTTCAACTAATTATTAAGAAGCAAAGTCGCCAAGATGTGTCAAAAAATCAAGATTTTTCACCATCATCCTCTCACATTAGGTTGTTCCTAGATCTTTCACTAGACTGGTACTAGTCTTCTTCTGTATCAATCTGGCACAAGTGGAATTAGAAAATTATGACTTCATTGGTCACACTGTAGCCGATAGAATCAGTAATGACACAATCATGGCAACAATAATTTTCTTGGTCAAAGGTGAGGTCTGTCGACAATCAAAATTTCCTTCCATGCTTCATAAAACATCCATGTGATGCCTGATGAAGGCATGACTTTCAAACAGCTTGCACCCCAGCCTCGGTAGAGACCCATCAAGCCCTCCTCACGGACAACCTCTGACAGGGCTGCTGCCATGTGGGGCGGACATTTCCCGCGCAGGGATCCAACCATCAGCCGCTTTCTTGCAACTTCCAGCGGAAAGCTGATGGTGCTTGCAGTTAAACCTAATGAAACAGAAAAAAATGATTGCAGTCAGCTGAAGGTGTCCAACCTATGATTACCAGTCACTGTATCTAGTACTGTATATATGTAGCAGTGTTCAGTTTTCATGTCTTAGAATTACTTCACCAGAAATTGGCATGCAACATGACATGCAGATTTGTTACTCATATTGCATTCAATTTGAAAGATATAACCAAGAATAACCAGCAGCACTTCAAAGACTTACCAGCAAGAGCCCCAATAATCAGCATCTCTGGGCGGTTCAATGACTTCTTCTGCTTTGTTTGGCAGTAAGAGTTCTTCATGGTATCGTACATGAAATAGTAGCATGTACTGTATGGAAGCATCCCAATTAATGTAGGCGATAAGCCAGCATACAGACCACCAATTCCATCATTCTTATATATCTTACTCAAAGCAAGGGTAATGCTGGGATAGGTTTCTCGGTTCACAGTCAAACGATCCTGTAATGTTAGGATGTAAAAAAGATAAGAAAACATCAAATGAACATTGCATCTAACCTTCCACTTTGACATTAAAAACTAAAAAGAATATATGAAAGTAACATATTAGAAAGTATAGTCAGCTAGAACACTTTACTACAGTATCAGCATCTATCAGAGCGCAACATATTCTATTAGATCCAAATCCAATACAATGAATGGTGCAAATTTATGAAGAGGGTTGCAGCTACTTTTTCATTTTAACCATTCAGGCGTATAAACATTTCAAAGATAAAGACATTTATGTTTGCTAGATAATCTGAATGAAACATAAATTGCTTCACCAAAACATTCATGAACTACAATCTGGTCCCTGAACCATAATGGAAGAAATGCTAACCAAGGGGATATTATTCATCTAGCATAAATATCCATAGACAACAGGTACCATGTATACCATAATTGTTACTGGAAAATTAACATCAATTAGGCTTATCAGAAGCCGGAAAGGTATACTTATCCCCCAAAAGCATTGAGGTCCCTTTTAAAGTGTGCTAAACTCAAAGGATGCCTTCATACTGTGCAGAAGTTTCGAAGAATCTTTATCCAGAATCTAACACTTCTAGAACAAAAAAACTTAGCAACAAACACAAATATGAAACATTCAGAATAAAAAATCTGGAGCAATGGAATCCACAATATTTGTTTCACCAATAAAATTCTGTGTTCCCAGATAAAAGCAAAGCAAGGAGAGGGCTTACAGTTGACATTTCATCTTTTAACTGGTTTCATAAATACAGGATTATGAATTATACAAGGCAATGTTACAAACAGATGGCAATAAAAGATCTAGTCTGATATGATTAGTTTTCCAAAAACTGCAAAGTGAAAAAACATAAAAGAAGTTAAATAATAGTGATCATCAACTTTGAAGACTAATGCATTTACTTCAACTACACTTCTTAACCCAGACAAACATTGTAAAGCAGTAACTAATGTATCACCATCAGTTTCAGAGTCATTCTCTTATACCTTGAGAACTTCAAGAGGATGGCAAACGAGTGTGCTCATAATGCCTGCAGCAGCACCACCGACGGCAACTGGAGAGATACATAGGAAGGACAAATCTAGATTGATATGACCAATCTGTATCTTTGGGCTTCCATTCTCTTTCCAATTCTCTTGTACAGATGTCATAGTCCGCTTGACACACTCAAAAGTACCAAGTTCAATAGCCTGGGTAGGTATAATCCGGAGCATGTTAACAGTATTTCCTGCCCAAAGTCCTTGCCAACCATTCTCTTCAATGATCTCTAGAAAACTTCCAGCAATGTGCTTGGATCCAACTCCAACCACCATCCTTGTTCTGCAATGCAGTACAAATGTTAACAGAGAGTTTATAGGAAAATTTTCATATAAAGATCAACATTTACAGGATAGACTCTGAAATATTTACCCCAAACTAAAACCAGACAGCTAATACTAAATTCGGTCGACAATGTTTCTTTGAGAATTAATTATGCTAGTTACACTATGACAGTAAAAACTAACAAAAATGAGATAAAATTCAAGCATTTCTTGAGATGCTGTGAAAGAGAAAAGAACACATTAGATATATGGGAAAGGAACAAGTTCAGCAGCTAAGAATGAAAACAGCTAACTTGTCATAGCTTGTTAAGACTTGAGTGAATACAAAAACCAAACCAGTCCAATAACAAGTACTAGAAAGAACTTGTCGATGTGAGAGTATCTCAACCATAACACTACAGAGCCTATCCAAAAAAGTTGTAACCATCAACAGTCAGCATGATGTTCCAATTGAATGAAAAGCAAGCTTAATGGATTAGTATTAGTCATCTCCAATTCTCCATCCTTGTTTATTGATCAATGTGAATCACATCGACGTTGCAGCAGGCACTTTACCATCTTTTGTTCATCATGCCATCAAGTTAGTCATAGATGCAGATATTAAAAGAACATTTACTAGTATCACAAAGTTGACAATCAGCATCACACTTATCAGAAGTGTTTTGGGTTACTAATTTATATTTTGGAATTTATATAATAACTCATTAAGCTTCCCAGGAAACTTTTCTATAAAGTCAAGGTGACAATATTCTGGTGAAGTTCAAATATCATTCTAATTACTATTCACTCTTAAGAATAGGAGGAAGTCAGGAACATCATGCATGAGAACTGTATATCAGCCAACTCCACCAGTGGAGTATCATGTCAGTTAACTAAACAATCTCAAAGATGATATGATGTGCTACATCAAAATGCACAAACGAGTTTCCAAGAGTGCTCTCAGAAAAGTAAACCATATCAACTTCCTGATGAGAAAATGAAGATACATAATTTAATTCATCACAACCTTCTGGGAAATTCAAAATATAACCTCATACTTGAACATATCTCTCCAAAGGCAATTACTTATATGCAGCTATACTTTTGGCAAGAAAAGGAAGAGTTTCAATGCAACATCTATCTGAATATGTCAACATAAAACCAGAGGAGGAGGAGACGACACAAACCTGATAGTCTCTAGAGGTGCAAGAACAGCTTTAGTCATGGCACCAGCTAATGCTCCACTCACAAATTCACCAACTTCTCTACTCCTAAAGAAGTTCTGCAGCAAAACAAGCAACATCAGTCTCACCATCATGCCACTTACCGTCTGGCATTAACATTCACAGTTTTGTAGTCTGAAACTATGCTGCAGTTTTTCTCAAAAACTGTGGACACAGTGAGTGAAAAGAGCACTCCGCCGGTCATTCCCAGTTTCAGAACAGAACCATAAACAAGCGTGTTACGTTAGGCATATAAACAAACACCACTGTTTCCTAGTTTGAGTTAAAAGCCAAGAACCCAAAAGTGTGATCAGTTAGACATATAATCAAACACCACGAATATCAAAAGGAACGCGTCCATCCAACTGGTAGATATCGAGTTCCAAAGTAAACGATGAAATCTTGAAGATCTCGGAAAAGAGACAGAACACGCATAAAGGTAAAGAATCCAATAAATCCGGAGATATATATTACATATCAAGACAAAAAAAACAACGCTCAAACATAAACAGAAACGCAGAGCCGTTACCCTTTTGGTAATAACACCAACCAAATGACGACGAGACGTGCGAACGCCACCGGAATCTCTACACTCCTTAAAAGATGGAAACTTGCCTAAACGAACCAAAAGGAAATCACAAAAAGGCGAAGCCTTGATCCTCAAAAGAAAAGAGATCCAACAAACCGGCCGACTGGGGATCAAAGAACGAGCTTCAAATATAAAAAGAAGCGAGCTCCGGAAACAACAGACAAGAAGAGGAGCCGAGCCATCAAATCCAACCGGGAAAAAGAAAGCCCCGACCTTGATCGCGACACGGAGCCGGAGCGCGACGGCGGCGGGGGCGTCCTTGTCGACCTCGAGCTCCTTGGGCACCGCCATCTCGTCGCCGTACGCATCCGCCAAACCCAGCACCAGCAACTCCCGCTTCTTCTTATGCCCCTCCGCCTCCAAATCCATTCCACCCAACGGCTCCCCTTTCCAATTCCCCGGAAAAAAGGTGTGGTCAAATAATTAATGCAAGCCAAAAAAGGGCGACGCTTTATGGACTTCCAAAACGCTGCGAAGCTTGCCAAGGTAAGTAGGTGAGCGAAAAAGGGAACGGAACCGAGAAGAATTAGCAAGGAAAGACGGAGCTTTCTTGGATCGGGAGTGATTCGTTTCCTCTTGCTCTGATGGTTTTGTAAGATATTAACTATTTATTTTGGCCCTTTTTCCCTCATATTTTTCTCGAAAACTTGCAGCGTTTGGGCGTTTTGGTTACTGTCACTCCTTTCCATGGCGTCTGAACTCTATCAGGACCTACTTCTCTCACACCCTCGGAATCACCCCTCGCTTTTTCATTGGCGAAGTAACTGGGGCCCACGAAGATGTCCGGTAACAAGCGAGATATATGTGCGAGTACGATGCGATAACGTAAGAATAATTGCTTTGGAGCTTTCATTTGGGTGGGGTTACTATCCCAAGAACAGATAATTGATTTTTAAGTGGGACCCACGTTTGGAATCTTTTAATATTTCTTTATATTGTCTTTTGGACAGAGTCATAAAACTTCGCGTTGTGATTGACATCCGAACATAATTTATTAATGAGAACATAGTATTTTTGTAATCTTCTTTTAAAGGATTGGAAAAGGGAAAGGAAAAAAAAAAAAAAAAAAGCCACTCGATGACGCAAATTTCTCGTAATTAAATTCTATAATTTAATATGGGTAAGTATGTTCATCGAACGGGTTATCATATCGCACTTCACACACGTAATCGCTCTACTTTGATCCATTCTAATTTGAGCCTCGGAAAAATATTTTGAGGTGCACTTCGTTAGAATTCACCTTTCGTCTCTCGGATAGCTAAAATCAAAATTCACAGCTACTTATAATATTATTACTCATACTGCTCTAGCAAGATCATCCATCCATTTGGCTTGCAGAAGTGCCTGCTTCATCTTGCCAGATGAGTGATTTCCCTCTCCATCATGCATGCATTAATTTTGGGACTTGGTTGACATCAACAATCTAATCTTCCAATTGATTCCTGGAGGGCATGAACACTGAATCCTGGTTGAGTCTTTTGTTTGAGACATCCCTGCAGCTATGTAGATACAAATGTGGCCCATGAAGCTGGTTGGACCAGAAAGAGACTCTACCAATAATGTGGTGGTGGTCCTCAAATATGTCTAAAAGTTCACATCTAGTTTTATTTTCTTTCTTTTATTTTGACAAACACACATTGGTCTCATGATAAATTTGTTCTTTTATGATCTGATTTGAGAAATGATAACAGTCTTCATACTTGCAGGAGTAAGAAAGACTAATATGCATTGACATTCACTAAATTTTGTATTAATAGGAACCTCTTGCACATAAATAGGCCACACAATCATAGTATAATTTATATATTTTTATAAATGTAAAAAATGTAACTAGATAGATATGTCACATTTACCTATGTGTTAATCATTTTTTATAATTTTTTTATGTTTATTTTTTAATGATTGTATTATTTGATTATATTGAGTTAAATCTTTAACTTTTAATGTTGAAAATAATTTTATAATTAGTACTTTTACGCGATATTGATAATAGTAAATCATCATTCGTCTTTATCTACGTGACCATGAGGCGCATGAGCACTTGTTGTTATATGATTTTAGCCTCTAGTGGATCCCAAAAAGTATCTCTATATATAACAATACTTCTCAAGATCAGAGAAGGGATTCTTATGTTCTTATCTGGATGTTGACTTATTATAAACCATTATTTATATTTATTATGTCACGAAGATTCTTAAGAAATTATCTCTCTCTAGTAAGTGGCCCCAAAAGATATCTTGGAGCAAAAAAATATCTATAACACTTATAAAGTCTTGATTTCTCTATTGATGTGAGATTAAATATGCTTATCAGATAGTAAAAATAGGTTTTATTAGAATGATAAGAATGAATTTTAAGGCACATTATCATGACTAGGATATTAGTTTCACAACATATGCATATTTTTTTAATATATAATTGGTAACCAATATGCACAATATTTTTTATTATCTTATAGTTCTTGTCAATTCTATTATATATATATATATATATATATATATATATATATATATATATATATATATATATATATATATATATATATATATATATATATATATATATATATATATATATATATATATATATTATCATTGGTAACTAATATGCACAATATTTTTTAATTATCTTATGGTGTTTGTTTAGTTCTTTTCAATTCTATTGAGCAAAATACTGATTTTTTTTGAAGTCAATCAATTACGTTTATATTACAAGAAACTAAGTAATAAAACAATATTTCAAATATAATGCCCCTGATATGCTTTGATCTCATAGATATAAATTCGTTTATCATCATAATTAGATAGATTTTGGTCAATGATAATTATATTAATTTTTATTTCAAATAAATAGAATAATATTAAATGCCAACTACAAGTTACAACAGTGGTTTAGACTTCAAACAAAGTTTATTCAGTCTATATATAATATATATATATCTTATTAGAAGATGAAAAATCATGTATATTGTATAGTTTATCAAAGTTAAATCCACCTAATTCGTGGTTCAACCTATTATAATTATGGAACAATAATAGTTAATTTTTCTTGTTCATTTGCATTGTAATATTTATAGAGATATTATCTCGTCACATGTAACAGGTGTGCCATAAAGAAAGTAAAAAAGCTCAACAACAATAACAAATTATGATATTATTGAGACTAAAAAAAATTATGTTGTGCTAAATTATTTTAGATTATATATATATATATATATATATAAGCTTATGCACGACAAGATTCATGAACTTGTTCACATTAATTTTAATTGTCGTACTGTAATCAGAAATTGGCTAAGTTACTGAATAGTGCAAAACCGGTTAAAGACAATCCGAGTACTGTTTGAGAAAGATTCAAGGAAAAGAGGAATAATCAAATTATAACTTTATTTATTTTTTTCTTATTGGACATACAATTAATGATAGGCAATAAAAACCTACCATCCCAATTCATTCTCCTATCTGAGCAAAAACTTTTATCCAATTGGACCAGCTATACAAACAACAAACCATGATGTCTTAAATTATTTGAGCTTAGCTAAGTGAATTCTGTCATATTAGAAGATAATATCTCTGACTGAATAAGAAAACACAAAAGATTATCAGACTATGTTGATCAGACATCATTTCCTGTATAAGATTATCAAGGCTACTGTTCATTCTTTTCACCAAAGCTAACACAGTCGACCCCTAGATCAATCTATCAATTGATGAGAAAATTATAGTGCCTAACATATTATACACAATTAACACAACACAAACTTTCTCCATGCTGTATTCTTTCATGCTTCAAGGATTTACATATGGTGGCAACAGTTGGCTAGAATCCAGTCGAACATCAACTTAATCAGCCTTTCCACAGTATGCAAAACTCCCAGGATTGATGGTAATGCTTTTTGTGCAATTATCGGTCTTGTAAATGCCAACAAGTCGATCAGCTAGTTCAAACATGTTATTTCGCAGGCTGCATTGGAATCTTGTGTGTAAGAACTAGGTAAAGAAGTTGGCACAGAAAAAGTCAAAGCTGCTAAAAGGGAACAATGAATAATTAAAAATATCTTGAAAGCTAATATAGATGCATGATACTACCTAATGATAATAAACTGGGCATCTCTAGTCCGGTCCTTCACATAGTGACCCACAATTGAAACGTTCTTGAAGTCTGCCAAAAGGAAAGAGGGTTCAGAACCAAATCAAAATTAGTGGAAACAAAATAAGTTGAGAAGGATTGCCTAGCGCTGCATCAATTTCATCCATAACATAAAGTGGCGTCGGTTTGTAATGATGGAGGGCAAAAATGAGAGCCAACGAGCTAAGTGTCTGCAAGTAAATTCAGTCAGAAGAATTATACACCCAAATAAAAGTTTCATTTAGATTAATGTCTCCAATTTAACATATAAGAGAATAGAAAACCCCAAAAAACTAAAAGATAAATATATATCCAAGAAGATGATTGAACCTCTAGACAATAACCAGTGATCATCTGTTGAGCTCAATATCAATTCTACTCCACTAGATGTACTGTCAAATGGTTCATTTAACTTCTCCTAGAAGGCATCTATTCAACTATAGCCTTGTCAAGAAGATCTGCTGCTAGAGTCCACAGATAGTTCATAACATTAATCACTTGAATAGATATAACGTGCTCAGCATATCAATTTCTGTTTCCAACATGTCACATGGACTGATGAAGAAGGGCAAGTATCTTTTGGCATTTCAGCATAACATGCTCTGCTGATGCATGAACAACATACTTCCAAAAGCAGGCAGAGCAAGTATCTTTTACCATCTCAATTAAGGTGTTTCTCTCAAAAACATGTTTGTGGACAGCAGGGCCATAAAGAGTTGCCTGAAATGGAATCAAATGAATATTCACAAAATATAAACCAACTGTAGATTTTCTAATAACATGTCAGCCTTATCAACACAATGTAAGGTTTGCAAGATCACTCCAACACAATGCAAGTTTTAGAAGCCACATGTTAACCATTTCTTTTATCATTTGAAATGTTGTCCTAAACAAGCAAGACTGGTAGTAGAATTATATTTAATAAACTCTTGACTCCACAGATGGATTAGAATTAAAGCATTTCCTTGATTCCAAATTTTCAAGAATAAGGCTATGAGTAATATAAATGTGCATTATACCTTTTCACCACCTGACAAGTTAGCAATATTCTTCCAGCTCTTCTTTGGAGGTCTTACGCTGAAAACCACACCTTCTGAAAAAGGATCCAGCGAATCAACTAGTTCAAGTTCTGCATCGCCTCCAAGAGTGATCATCTGCAGTTCAAACAATAACCACATTTATTCAAGAGAAATATATGTTATTCATTTCATATGAATGTTGCAAACAATTATGTGAAGAAATTAATAAAAAAATGAACGACAATAAAATTTCCATTACATGCACCCTAGAACAAGTCAAAGAGTTATCCATTTTACCTGATACATCTCCTTCAACTTCAGTGATATTATGTTGAATCCTGCCATGAACTCATCTAACCTGAAACACGATAGAATTAGGAGGTCATACAAAAAGGTGTAGTAGATAATGCATACTATTGTTGAAGCATAAGCAGATATTTACTGAAATTACAAAGATTCAGCAGGCACTTACCTTCGTTTTTTCAATCCATCATAATGCTTTCTCATCTCATCACGTTCTTGCGTTGAAGCATTAAGCTCTTCCACCCGTTCATTATACAAGTGAACCTTTTTACGATATCTGTACCAACAAAGTGATACTTAAACATACAAAATAAATAATAGTGTAAACAACTAATAAAACAAGCATACTCTGAAATGGAATCCAGGTTGGGATTCATATCCTTTAGCTGAGCTTCTAGCAAGGTCACCATTTCCATTGCTCTTTTTATATCACAAGCATTTTGCAGTGACCCATCAGATAATGTTGCCTGAACTTTTTCAGTATCAACTGCATCTTTCTTTATTCTGCAAACACGTATAATTTAGGGAAGAGAAACGACAACTTATAGATAATCCAACTGTAGATACACTTACAGATCCATGTGTTTAACAAGTTCTATCTGTATATCATCAAGTCTTTTCCCTGATGCCTTTATCTTCATTTCCCATTCCTTTTTGAGCTTCCTCGCATCTTGCAATTTATACTCAGCATCAACCTGCACATTGCAAACATGATTTTGAAGAGAGAGCTGTCGCGAACTATATAAAGTGAATGGTGTTCTTATGCAATATAACCTCCGCAGCTCGTAGCTCATCCATGGTCGCTTTTAGTTTGTTGTATTCTGCTTTCGTTTCATCAAGAACAAACTTATGTTTGTCAATGAGCTGCAGAAAACATTTTAGTGTTAACATAATATATATCCAGTAGACATGGATGTAATGCCTGCCAAAATCATCAGCAGCATGTGAAGAAAATCCAACAGGTACCTCTTGAGTTTTTTTATAGTTTTCTTGGACTGAAAATGCCTTTTGTTCTATCTCTTTGAAAACAGTTAGCATATTCTCCTTCTCCTGCATAAGTTTTTCTTTCTCTTTCTTTGTCTCCTCAATCCCCTTGGTCAATTTCTCAACCATTTTCTGGCCTGTAGCTATGTTAACTTTGTGCCGGTTGATATCGGTCGAAGTTTTATCAATATCCTGACAACATCATTAGAGTTACAAAATAAAGCTCTTGGAACTTTTTAGGATATTCAACAGCATATACTTACTGCTTGGATTCTTGCAACTTTTGATTTTTGATTTTTCAACAGTTCACCACCTGCATTTTCGATTTTCTTCTGTAGAATGGCAGCCTAAAGTAACATAGATGAAAAGGAAGTTCTTATCAATTCATAAGAAGGTATTAAACACTGAAAATTGCCTATCAAGTCTCATGTGCCAATCGCTGTACAAGCAGAGAAATGAAAAATGGAGAACAGGAGTGCTTTTCATGTTTACCAAGTAATTCTAGGTAGAAAAGAATTGAAACTTGTAAAAACCTTCCATACTCTTTAGCAACATAAGCTTACTCTTTCTTTTAGTGTACTAGAACATTGAACAAGCTTCTCTAGTTCACTTTGCTCGGCAGATATAACATCAGCTAGCTCTTTCAGTTGGTTCAATTCATCCTTCTTTGGCTTTGATGCAACCTTCAGCGACTCAAGCTGTTTTATTACATATCTATGATGTTCATTCAAACTGTCGACCTATACAAAAACAAAAGCCTTGGGTCATGACATAAATCACAGGTTATAAGATTCACAAAAAGCAATCCTCATTTGCTGCACATTCAAGCAGAAACAAACCTACCTCCTTGTTAGTTTTTGCTAGTTCCATTTCAAGATGGGCTTCAGCCTTTTCACAACCCCGATACCGTTTCACACAGTCAGAAATTCTTTGGCGTAAACTGTTGAGTTGGCCAACCAGTTGCGAAAGTTCCTCCTCAGCATTGGCAGCATCGTCTCCTGAAATACTTTCCCGAATAGATGTTCCCATCTTCCCACCTAAAGGCCTGCTGCCACCACCACTCATCGTACCAGACTTCTCAAATAGTGCACCCTCCAGTGTAACCACACGCCGGAATTCTTGATCCCTTCCATATGCAATCCTAGTAGCCTAGAAGTAGTAACAGAAAAGGCATCAGATGCAGACAAGTAATTTCCTCGAATCTATACACCAATAAATTGGACTTCCTAACACCATCACAAGGTGAGAAATGTATACCAAGTCACCTTGTACAATCATCATTTTTAATATTCAAGATAAGTTCCAAAAAGCGAAATAAATGATGGTCAAACTGAGATGAAGAGAATAAAGAATTCATACGAAACAGAACCAGTGATCTTATGGGGTGTTCTTATGTCTAAAAGGAGGACTTAATCTAAAGAAATATTGGCTAAATTTAGACATCAAAACATTACAACACCTAAGAAGAATTGCAACCATAACAGGAAGAGTAGCAGAACCTGAACTGAAGCAAGCTTAAGAGCAGGGTGTTCTGTTCACAGGGTTGTGAAATAATACAACTTAGAAGGAAAATCTGACCATAAGAGGTTTATCCAAGCAAATGATTCTGAGAGACTAAAGATGGAAGATGAGCTGAGTAAAAATAAAACCTGATTGAGGTCTTCTGCCACAACAGTGTTTCCAAGTGAAGCAAAAAAGGCTAACTTTAACTTCTCATCTTTTACAGTAACAAGATCAAAAAGGCGTGGAACACTGTCAGGGGTTTTAACTTTGTCCTTCAGCCTACGAAGATGATCTACTTGCCTTTCCTGCATCAGAATATACATAAGCATTGTGCGCTTCAGATATGAGGAAATGCAACTCGATGAACCATACCTTTATATTTTATCATATCAATGGAAATTTCAATGACACTTACTTTTTTTATATTATCAGCAAAGAAACATATCTTTACTATTTTAAAGGTTCTTCTGAGGTCAATGATAGGAATTGTAATTATATTTGTACCATGGTCCTAGTCAATGCTAACTATCATGTACCATTAAGTTTATTCATTTTCACTCTGTAACAATAGTGCTACAAGACAAACAGGCAGATATCCTTCCAAATATGCTATTTTAGTATGAAAAAACCATGATCACATGTATCTTGTTCCTTTTCTGTTCGATTATGATTTAGCCAGCCCCATAAGCTCATATTGCTATATCAGTTATACGAGTTTTTTTAGTTCATATTATAGCATGTGCATGTGTCTAAAATACATGCATATGAAAGGAAATGAACTAGAGAAAAAATTCCTAGTAAAATTGTTATATTGCATTCTGACTTGTGTGAAGTATGAAGGGACAAACTACTAGACTATGTGATGCAACTTCCAGAAGAATGACATAAACTATGAGCCCAGTACCAAAATCATGAAAGTTGCAACACCAAGATTCTTCCTGCGAAGCAACTCAACGCATGCTTGTGCTGCAGCGGTTGTCTCAACCACAATATAATCAAGACCAGGACATGCTGTGGACACAGCAATATCATACTTTGCTGCAACAAAGAGATTGCAGTTGTGATCAATAAGAATAAATGATTCATAATCAATCAAATGAAAAGGAAGCAGATGCACAAACATATGAATATCAAGAAATATGTATTAGTAAGAAAATTAAATCAACACATGTAAATGATAAGTCTTTGTTTAGGAAATGCATGAATGTTTACAAGTGAAATTCACATCCATATGTGTCAGCATCTCAACAAAGATTTCAAATGACAGTTAAAGTCTGATTTGTTCCCTAAGTAGCATTTAATTCTCAAAACTTTATAGGGTGGTTCCTCATTTTAGCTACAATTCATCATGTAAAAGGTGTCAAAAAAGTAATTTTATGTGCTAAGCATACATCTCAACAGGTGTATGTATACATACATACATACATACATACACATATTTATAAATATAATGTGTGAGTGTACATAAATATATAGACATACATAGACACACACAAACATATTGCATTGAGCACCACTTCATATATGCTTGACCTGTCACACTCAAAGAGCAACTTCCTTGATGCAGGACCAAGATGTCTAAGCAAGAATTAGGCATCACATTGTTCATTGAGAAATATCAACAGGGTTGATAAGCTTAGCTGAATTATCAATTTTAAATAAAAATATCAATAAAACCAATATGCACAAGGATATGCAGAAGCATTTATTGCTTAGAATAAAATTTACCATCGATTGCACCTAAATCACCCAATCGGCCATAAATTCCTTCTATTTCTTTTGACTCTTTAGCTTGCAGTATTGCTTTTAGGACTGAACCATGGTTCTTTTCTGATTCCAGAACAGATAAAACTTCTGTAACTTTCTGCCTGGCTGCTTGTTCAAGACTAATAAGAGATTCCTGTTCTTTTATGCATTCCTGCAAATTGTTCAATTTTTAGCAATCAAGTCAAAGTTTTCAACAATTGCAGAAAAAAAAATAGATGCATAATATAAATGTTGTACCTGTTCCAACTTATGAGCTTCCAATGCTTCAACCTTCATTTTCTCTATTTTAATCTCAATCTCAGCAATATATTGCTTTTTATTTTTTATCTTCTCCAATATCTCATCAATCTGATGCTGTGCGTCCTCAACTGCTTTTTGAGCAGCATCGTGCTGAAGATGAAACATTAGACTGGCTCAATGACAATAACTTGCTTAGGTCATAATGCTATACAGACAATTTTAACCAAATTAATGGACATCCAGACAGATCATAAAAGAATTGACAAGACATTTAGATATATATATACTCTGCTAAGCAAATAGTTTGCTCTAAGTTTGAAATCCCTGAATTTTCCATGAATATAGAACTATGGAACTAAGAGTACATAGCCATTTTCAGTTGTCCCTCCACAAAATAATACCCGGTATAAATAAATACCTTCAAATAGTTTTACTTTTGTAGTTACTTTCTAGGTTTAGACATTATAACTTCATCATACTACAGCAAACGACCTTTTCTCTCAAAAGCTTGCTTTCAGCACATGCCACATCTAGCGCTCCTTTATGCTTAATTAGTTGGCTTTCCCAAGGTTCCAGTTCTGCACGGACCTCAGTGAGCTCAGAACGATACTTCTCAGTTTCATCTGCGTGTGAAAATATTTAGTGTTATCCAATCAACAGCAGATACCAAATCTTGAAAAGAAATGGTGGTCAGCAGTAACCAAGTGAGTCATATTATCTGCAGAAAAGATCACCTCGAGAGCTTGTTTTAATTTCTTCTAAAATCTTTTCTTCTTCAAGTAGGAGCTGTTGCAGTCTAGGTATCTCTTCCTCAAGTTTTGGGATGAGGCTTGATGATTTTTCATTATCAGTTACAAGATCATCAATTTTTGCAGAATCCTGTTATCCAGATGGCATTCAGGCAATTGTGATCAGTATCACAAAAAACAAAAAGAATGTTGCATACCTTTACAAGTTTATCCTCCAGTTTTTTTATTTTTTGCTTCATGTGCTTAAAATCTTCTCGATATTTTACATCATGTCTCTCAAACTCCTTAAATTGCTCTTTACAAGTCCTCATGTCAGTATCAAGTTCCTGGATATTTTAATGCAAATATCAAAGGAGCACTAAGAAACATAAGAAATCACAAATTCAAAGCATGTGATGTAACAAATGATGCACTAACATAGAAAATAAAAAACTAGATCCGCAGTTTTATAATCAAATATAGCATCAAAAATTTTTGAACTTGGGAAAAGCTCGAGGGGAAATTACAAGGATGAAACTAAAGGTAAAAAGCTTCACAATACAACAGAAGTTGTCAACAGGGTACAGGGTATAACGGATTATGGAAAGCCAAATAGAGGACTATGGTGTATTCTGTGATCAATTAGAGGCCTAGTTTAATAGAAAATAAATAGCACATGTCTTATTGAAAAGATAAACACGGTTTGAGGTCTAAAAACACTATAATATAATATAAAATAAAATCTATATGCTAATATCCAAAAGAGAATAATGCAGGATATCTAGAAAAATAAAAAGGAAGAATTAACATGAAAAGGAAAGAAAAATAAAAAAAATATCAAAGAGAGCATTACAAGCTTGGAAATCAAATAAAACCAACTTTCTTTCACCAAATCTACTACAATTATAATAAACCATCTAACTTTTATTAGGGAATTCCTTGATCCATGACCACTAACAACGCTCTTAAAGATTGCCCTCGAAGGTTATTCCATTCATGCAAAAGTACTCAAAACAATTGAAGATAATTGAACTTGGCTTTGACTCAAATGACATAGACCGAACTCCACTAAACTGCTAACGAAATCCATCCTACACCAGTTGTGCTACACCAAATCATCAGCATGATTTAATTAGCATTAAAATTCAAATCTCCAGAAACAATTTACAAAGAATTATGAAGTCTGACGTCTGCAGTCAGTGAAACTCTTTTTATAAGAGAAGCTGCATAATTCTCTACACTCTATCCATAATTTGTCCTCTCTGTATCTATAAGCTAAAATGTATATGGATTGCTTTAAGATTCTTGTGTCTGGTTCTTGAGGCTTTCACTAGTGCAGATTCTGGAAAAGTACATAAAGCTATGCACGGACATGAAGAAGTTGCTTTATCACAACAGAGCAATGACTAGAAAAGTAATTCTACATAGATAAAATTTATGGCAGATTCAGCTTGAGCTGTATTATCATTTTTTTTTGTCTTTAAGAATTTCAATCGACTTTATAATATGATGCATTCCCTATCTAAAAAGAGTCATATTGACACAGTAATAAATTGCACTTATTCGAACCTCAAACAATCATGCTCTGAGAATTTTGGGCATCTAAGTTTGGTTATTTTAGCAACTAAGAGATCCTCATAATGCCACAATGACTCGATCCTTTTAACCCTTGATCATGCTTGATATCACAACTTGATTAACTCAAGTACAGATCTATTCACATGGCAAAACCCCCCTTAGAGTCATTACTAGGTTCAACACCATCATGGGGCCAGCCATGTCCTTGCTAAGCAACGACCATGCATGGGATTATTTTGCCCTAGGATCAAGGATCAGAGTAAGCTCAGCTCCAGATTCAGTTGGGCCATCAATAAGACAGGGCCTAGTGTCATGGCCAACTCAACAAGAGAAGCCTCTTCAAAGCATGAATCACCTACTACATAGATCTCATAGCCAACACAAAACTCTCCCAAGTCCTAATCACCTCAAGAGAAGAAATAGATGGATAAAAAGGGAAGAGAAGTCAACAATCTATGCATCAAAACAAAATTTTCTTTGCATATTCATTACTGTTCCTAGTGACAACTTTCAAGTATGTGTAGCACCCAATTTACAAGCCAGCCACTCTGCAAAAGACTTATTATTGGTATGTATAATTTGGGATTTTGGCATAGTTATTTCTTAAGTATCCAAGATACTTAAAGCTATTTTTTTTAAAAGGCATACAACAACAACAAAGCCATAAGTCCCAACTATTTGGGGTTTTTTTTTAAAGGCATATGAAGTTATTTTTTGGCATAATTATTTTTAAAAGTTAGCTACTCTCTTCTCTATCTTGGAGATTACCACACCCCCTTGAAGTAAGGTAAACACATCCTACCACTCTAATGAGAAAATACATGCAACATTAAGGACAAAATACACATTTCAAGCCCATAATATGTAACAAAACTGACAAATTTTGCTTGAATGATTTAACTTTAAGCTTTGCTGAAAACAGTGGAGGACAACAAACAAATGGCTTTAATCAAAGACTCTTAATGAGAAAATGCATGCAACATTAAGGACAAAATACACATTTCAAGCCCATAACATGTAACAAAACTGACAAAATTTGCTTGAATAATTTGGCTTTAAGTTTTGCTGAAAACAATGGAGGACAACAAATGGCTTTAATCAAAGACTATTACCTCTTGTCTTTTCAAATATTTGTTGTACACAGCCTCTAATTCTTTCAAAGTTGTAGAATTCTGCTGAATCTTCTCCCTACATCGGTAGCAAAGGTTTTTAGCCCATATATTATTAAGTTTGCAAAGCAATGTGATACTTATATAATGACTAGGACCTCTCAGTCATAAGATTTTCTTCCAAATTTGACACTTTCTCCTGCAACTTTATAACATGGGAAGCAGCATCATCGGAGGCAAGTTTAGTTGCCTTCTCTTGCCATTTTAGAAGTGACAATTCCTTCAACATATAAGCCTCTGCTTCATTTTTAACATTCTATGAAAATCATGAACAAACATAAATATCATTGTAAGTGACAGCATATGAAAAAATAATTGTACCAAATTAAGTATATACCTCCAAATTGTCTCTTTCCTTCTCGGCTAGTTTTAGCATTTGTACTGCTGATGAACGTTTTTCATTAAGAAACTCAAGCCTAAAAAGCCACATTAGTTTCATATAAATGAGAAAAAAAATTTGTGGGTAGCACAAAAAACAAAATGAAGAAATGTTACATGAATTAATCTACACTAGAACAAATGTTCTTTAGAAGTAAAAAGTGTTAACAACACATAAATATTCCTTTAGAAGAAAAGCAAATACAAGCATAGAAAACAATGAACACAAGATGATACATTGGATGGACAAGTCTTAGAAGATAAGACAAGGACAGAACTAGCACTACATCATTTTGACTAGGTGAGTACAAAATCTTGGCCAGTTCACCAACATTTTTACTTCACCTAGATCAACATGGACAACCAAGATCAAGGATTTATGTCTTTGTCCGATACTGCTTTCGATAGTCTACCCAACCAATGTAGTATTAGTATAGCAGAAGGTAATCCAAATAATAAAATAATATCAACAAAACTAAACCATATGGTCCAATACTGGTCAGTGGTCGAACTGGTAAATACTGGCTGATACACACCAAACCACCAGTATTTTAAAACCATGACCAAGACAACAACAGATTTTCTGGCACAGGTATTCTGGCTAGTGGGCATGACAATGTCTGTTAGATCAACAGTCATTTGTGTTTGCTGATTTGAGGAAAGAGTAGAAGATGACAATAAAAAAAATGGAATTAATGCTACAAATCCATGAATTTATTTTGCCAAGCTCCTGATAACTTCCTAACCCACATCTTGGTTTTTGGGACAATATGGTGACAAAGTTGTCTGTCACTTTCAGATGGTACTTACCCTTCATAAATGACAAATGCTAGCTGTTACAGTTTAGCACAATCCTCTCCCTCTTAATAGGCTTCAAATTGAGTCGAAAAGATTTAATAAAAAGCAATTAGTTGGTACTCGAGGATATAGATTAAAGCAAGCTTTTAATTTTGCTGGCAAGCCCCATGTCAATTATAAAGCAGAATACATGTCAATCCATACAATACAGCACAATATTTATATCAGCCAACAAAAACAATGCAATGAAACTTTGTGTCAACATACATTCAAGACAGCCCAATAGCACACAGGCAAAAACTCATGAAAACTCAGACCCCTAGAGTAAACATTGCAAAACCTAAGAGGAACAAGTATTATTCAATTATGAAATTCTGTCTAAGCATTAAATACATATGACAAACTGTGATCACAACTGACCAAAACTTAAGACTATTGGATCCTTCATTGTACATAGATACCAACTACAACATGAACTCACTGTTTGTAGGCTTCTTCAATCTTTTCCACATATTGATTTGTTCCAATGATATCCTCGAGATACTCTAAGAATCCTTCATCATGAAGCCCTTGGGTCTTTGGTTTCATAAGTGAGATCTGCTCAACTTCACCCTGCAAAGCCAAGGGATACAATTAGGGTGAGAAGAAAAAGGGAGACAACCCAATTACGTGAACAAGAAGGGCCTTCTTATAACCAATAAGCTATAGGAATTTCACATTAACTCCTTATGTGAAATAACATATCATTTTACATTGATTTCTTGAAAAATTAAGAAATAATTAAACATAGAGCATTTAGTGTTTTCAATTTTTTGATGTGAAATTGAACACCTGAAGGATCAAAAAACGGTTATTGTCCAAGTCCACTCCTTTTCCCTTCAGCTTTTTGGTGACCTCAGTAAAATTGCTTCCACGATCATTAATATAATACTTTGAGGAGTTATCTCGAAATGCAACTCTGCTGATGACAAAGTCACTGCCTTCAACAGCCTTGTAGGTTCCATCATCCTGAAATGATTAAGATAACCACATGTCAGTGTGATGCTTCCATCATAAATGATCACATATTAAAAGCTCACCAAGTCGATGATTTCCTGAAAGCGAACTGAAACTCCAGCACTTTCCAAGTTCTGGTGATTGCTTGAATTATGTATCAACTCGGACACTTTATTTAGTCGCATCTTCAGTCCCCCAAAGAACATCCATTTCAACAAGTTGCATATTGCAGCAAATTATACAGCTAATTGAACTATAATTCTAAATTCATGGGCGTCCAAGAAGACAATGTGAATCAAATTAAAAGTCCATAACCAAATGATGGACTGACCTAAGCGTCTTACCTGTTTCGCCCGCTTCCCGAAAACAAAAAGCATGGCGTCTATGACGTTGCTTTTCCCACTCCCATTTGGGCCAACGACCGCCGAGAAGCTCTGGCAAAATAAGTTCACAACAAAATTACAAGAGAGATAAGGGGAAGCAGCAGCAGCCTTTGTATCCCACTAAAGCGAATCATAACCACGCCAAACTAAATCAAACCCAGACCTTGCAGAGGAAACAAAATACTTTTGCCCCAAAAACAATTGCACAACCGCGACCAAGTTTTTCCTTTTCCTCTCTCAAGAGAAAATAAGAAGAACAAAAGGCGGACCTTGTGGAAAGGGCCGATCCGCTGCTCCCCGGCGTAGGACTTGAAGTTGCGAAGCACCATTTCCTTGATGACGAGACGCGGCCTCGACGCCGACGTAGAAGGAGAAAAAGGAGACCCTCGATCGTCCTCCTCCGACCCCATGCCAGGGCTCATCCCAGCTTCCAGCCGCTTCCGACGCAAACAACTTCCACAAGCGAGTCGGTGGTGTGAGAGAGAGAGTGAGAGAGGCGGGGAGAGGGCGCCGATAAATTACTTTGGGAGGGAACCCAAAAATTTCGCTGTTGGGAGCCAAAAAGCCTTGGCTGAAGAAGAATTTATTGGGCCACGTGCCCAACGCGGCCCATCAAGTTAAATAGTGAGCTTATTTGCAGCCAACTTAATGGGCCCTGCACGTCGGCCCATAAAACTTACTCATCTTCCAACTCGAATCATAAAGCAACCCAACGGCTGTAAATGGTTGAAAAGGCTGATGAAATCATCGTCCTTGTCTCCTCTCTTTCCATCTCCCTATCAACAACACCAATTCAGCTTCCAAATTAACAATTGGCTAAAAAGATGACCTAAATCTCTTATAAATTAAAATTTATATGGATATATATATATATATATATATATATATATATATATATATATATATAAACAAAGTGTGTGAGACCTGTTGATACATGAAAATATGATATATATCGTTTTAATTAAGCAATTCAAAATGATGGATAATTAGCTAAATATGATCGAATTAGTGCATACCAAAAATTAAAATTGTTTTGATACTTCCATATTTAGAAAATAATAAACTATATTTTTATCTTTAAAATATATGAACCTAGTGATTAGTGTTAGTTACTAACGAGACCCTATTCAACAAACATAATTTTTAATTTTGAGATTACAAGATTGAAGCCTTAATTCTCCTACCGCGTCGCCTAATCTTTGCAGGACGACGTTGACCAAATACCGCATCGCCCAATCTTCATGTGACAACACTACCCAAGTACAACGTCGTCCCACAGAAGTCGGGACGATGCCTACGAAATATCGCACCATCCAAGTATCGCGTCGTCCGATATTTACGAGATGGCGGCACCCGAGTATAGCGTCGTCCCGTGAAAATCGAGACGGCTCCAACTGGGTACAACACTATTCCGGGAGGATTGATGCGGTGCTAACTGAGTACAACATAAGCCGGCAAAATTCAAACGTCACTGAATACAACACCGTCGCCTGACGCCATGGCACGTAGGACTGACCCTTGGACGAAAGGATAAAAACTCGTCGCGTGGCCGCCAACAAGAGATCAATTGCTCAATTAACTTTTTCATCCAGTTTTAGCTAAATCTTCAAAGGAGTCGAAGTCAGGAGCTCCCTTTTCGACCCCGACTTGTGTGCAAGGACCGACACTAAAGAGGTAGGCGGTCAGCCAATGAGAGTTTTTGGTCTTTGAAGCCAGAGCCTAAACCAGACGATGATCTTTGCCGCTCGAGTACCGACATGGATGATCTTGTGCGCTTTGGACCAAACCAAACCGTGCTGTCTCCCTCTACCACGGTTGTAAATGACACTATCACGGATGAACAAGTATTAATGTGCTTGTTAATAGAGTTGGATTCAGCCTGAATAAAATTGTTTTCATCACTTGGATTCGAAATATAAGTGTGTATGTACAAGCAAAACTTTGCATTCTCGTGGATCTAACTAAACTGGCTCGATCATTGGAGTGCATGGATTTGGGTTAGTCTACAAATCTCAATGCACTCTACCCATGCACACTGGATTCTACTCGATTCATCGCCATATCTTTATCATTCTAAGCATAACAGTACGTGGGTACGTATGCACACACGCTTTCCATGCACGTAGACTCGCCCGCACACTTAAATATATAAGCACACAAAGTGACGTTCTCCCTCGGGAATCTTGAGAATGACCGGTTCTAAGTTATTGACCACTATGAGATGGATGATGCGAGTCTTGTAGCAACCAAACCTGCGACCATATTTCTGTCGTATTAGGTGGCACATATATTGCTCATAGTCGCATTAAGATATTAGGTTTGGTTGATTTAATGCAACGCGGTATGCACACGGTGCCGCTAAGTCCACAACTGAGGGTCCCAAATCTCCAAGACATCAGTTCACGTAACACTTGGTGTTTTGAATTATTTGGAACTTATTTAGCATCTTTAGCAAGAAAGTGTTGATGGCTGAAATGGCAATGGTAAAACCTCCGAAGGTCATAGGTTTTATTTCTCGAACAAAGAGCCCGAAAATTTCTATTGGGATCAAATCAAACTCCAAGATATGTACCACATTTACGTTCCAAACTTTGTATTCGAATCATCCCTCTCTCTCTCTCTCTCACTCTCTCTCTCTCTCACACACACACACATCAACTCAGGTCATATCATGATGACCAGCACGAGCAACCATTGGGTAGGATGTCAGACTCTAGCTAATCAATATATTGTTATGACTCGCAATAATTCTACTTGTTTAAATAGACCAAATTATAAAAAGACCAATAGATTTGGGAAGTGTGGAAATTCTCTTGTGTTTTTGTTTGGAGAAACCCCAACAACAGGTCATTGTGGAAATTGTGGTACGACATGATGCACTGACTTTGTACAATAACCTCATCAAGAGAAGGGTTATTATACTCTCAATGATTGGATTAAAATAACTACAATTATTGGAGTAAATTGGTCTAACCGGAGTACTTCACACCAAAGCTGCCAATGACCTGAATTCAGCAGCATTAATTTTCATTTTTGTCCTGATCTATAAATTATTTTTATATGTGTTCTCTGACAGTCTTGATATCGATGGCCTTGAAACGATGTGTCAGAATCACATGAGATGTCCCTTCTTCTGCCCGCAGAGGTACTCTCCTAACTTAAGGAAGAAATAAAGAAGTGAACATATAATACAACCGTAGTGATCATATATGCATGTATCTATATACATTAGTTAGGGCTTACTAGGGTCATTCTGAAAGGTTTCTAGATGACATGATGCTAACTATTTGATGTAGGTAATTGATCTGGTGCTTGATGATCAAACTGCATTCTTATTGTTTATATAAAAGAAAGACTCTATAAGTCATTATTTTTCACATATAATTTAGGTAGTATCTAAGAGTGCCTTAATGCTATCGATCTCCTAAGTTGAATCCAAGACTTTAGATTTTTTTTTTGGGGGGGGGGGTACTATATTAAGTTTTCTTTAGAAAATAGAATGAAGAGTATGTTTGTAGATCAAAAAGATGTTTTATTCTTTAGTTATCAATCATAAAGTGGATGTCTTTTTTTCTCTTAGTATCTAACAGGGGGTAGATCATCAAATTTTGGATGTAGAAAATTTCTACCTTGATCATAATCTTCGGGTTTCATGACAATGTCACACTGCCTTTAAGGATTCAACTAATAAATCCTTCCACATTAGAACAAAAAAGAGGTATGTCTTCCTTGAGTGAAGTAAAGGAGATATGATATATTTATAATGTTGCTCCCATAGTTACAACATCCAAAACACCAAGCTATATGTGTACAAGCTTAAACAAGTTTGGTGCTATATATCTTATATCACCATGATCGATTAGCTGTTGTTACAAACCATAGTTGTGTTCTTGCAAAAAATATAAGCATTTGTCATCACTTGGATTAATTACACTGGCTTCTGTATAAAATTAACTTAAATCCAATCATCTTGGAACACTGAATGCACTTGGTAAACCACACACAAATATTTAGTCTTGGAGGTTAATACTAGGCCAGAAACCTCCAAACCACTTGATATAGTCTAAAGAATAGTCTATTTAATGATTTTTATTTTTTATTTTTATCATCCATCAAACCAAGAATCTCTCTCTGCACATGAACTCCCTCTAGAATGCAGGCAATCATTTCCATTTAAAATGTAAATTGCCTTTCGCTTTCATATTTGAATCTTTATGTTGAAGAGTATTAAATCATGGCTTGAACTGGTAATTGCAGACGGCTTGAACGAGGAGTTTTGGAGCTCACATCATGTGCTCGACTACTATACCTAAATATTTAACCTGCATTATGCTCAATGATGGCTTAGTTTATGTTGCTCTTGGTTGCTTATGAGGTCTCATCATCTAATGTAATTCATAATATATTGGAGTAAGCAAGTGATTGTGGAATAGAATTAGTCGTGCTAAAACTGGTGGTGATTATACTACTTGGATATCTCTGCACAAACAAATCGATGGAACCTCGAACTGCATGCACACGTGATACGAGCCATCACAGCTTTCAACTCTTAAGCTCTCTCACACTATCTTGCCACTTCTGTATCGCTGCTGCCATGTCGTTGTTCCTTCTTTGAGGAGGAGATGGAGTGTTCTCGAATGATCTTGTCATTCTTCACCGGAGATCTGGATGTAAGTTCCTCTCACATATGGATCCTCACAGTGGATAGAAAGTACGAATCATGTGATCTTTCATCAAACCTCACTCTTTCGTTGATGCTTGTTTCTTGGTGCAATGAACAGAGAAAGGATTAGTTGAAAGCAAAGAATTAATGGAGGGGTTGAGAACCTCGTGAAGGTCATAGGCAGCATGAAAGATGTCTTTGACTTCGGCGTTGTGCTCGGGATCATAAACAAGTACATTTTCTACACAAGAAGTTTCATTTTGTCATGGTTATGTGATTTAGAATCAAGACGACAAGGTAAAGGCAGCTCTAGAAATTGTTATTTTGTTAGGAAGATGAGAAGTATATATGAGTGTGTTGGGGCAATATACTGTGGTTGACATTATTTCTCTTTTCATGCATCTAAATTTAGAGTAAGGCAGTAAATGACACTTGAATTTTGCAACAGAAGATTCGATAAACATTTGTAAATGTTTCTTATTACTTGGCCAGATTCATTGTTGTTCATTGGAACATAAATGTGCATGAGATGATTTCTCGGCTCACTGACGCTCAACGGAGAGGACTACGATCTCAAGAAAGAAAAGAAGAAAACAAAATGGTTATTTTTTCGACATTACTAAGTCGTATGTCTAAGCATTATCAAAAATGAAAAAGAATATTTATACGTAAGAAATCAATTTAAGTTCGGTGTTCTTAGCTTCACTTCTTTCTCTTTATGATTTTGTGAGACACTTGAATTTTGCAACAGAAGATTCGATAAACATTTTGTAAATGTTTCTTATTACTTGGCCAGATTCATTGTTGTTCATTGGAACATAAATGTGCATGAGATGATTTCTCGGCTCACTGACGCTCAACGGAGAGGACTACGATCTCAAGAAAGAAAAGAAGAAAACAAAATGGTTATTTTTTCGACATTACTAAGTCGTATGTCTAAGCATTATCAAAAATGAAAAAGAATATTTATACGTAAGAAATCAATTTAAGTTCGGTGTTCTTAGCTTCACTTCTTTCTCTTTTATGATTTTGTGTCATCATTTCTCCTTGTAGTAGAATTTATTGTTTTCTTCTTATCCAGCTATCCTGAAAATTTCAGGAAATCAATTTTCACCTAAATTTGCTTTAGTGTGGAACATAGGATTAATCAGTACAATGAACTTTCTAAAAGCTTACATAATAACACAATTATTCTCATTAATATATAAAAAAGAGATAAAAAAAAGGAGGTTATATTGTTCCCTTTGTTCGGTTCATCATGATAAGGGAGTGCTAAGAGATGATCATCTCAGATCATAACATAAAGTTCATCTCAGATCATAAAGTTCATCTCAGATCATAAAGTTCATCTCAGATCATAAAGTTCATCTCAGATCATAAAGTTCATCTCAGATCATAAAGTTCATCTCAGATCATAAAGTTCATCTCAGATCATAAAGTTCATCTCAGATCATAAAGTTCATCTCAGATCATAAAGTTCATCTCAGATCATAAAGTTCATCTCAGATCATAAAGTTCATCTCAGATCATAAAGTTCATCTCAGATCATAAAGTTCATCTCAGATCATAAAGTTCATCTCAGATCATAAAGTTCATCTCAGATCATAAAGTTCATCTCAGATCATAAAGTTCATCTCAGATCATAAAGTTCATCTCAGATCATAAAGTTCATCTCAGATCATAAAGTTCATCTCAGATCATAAAGTTCATCTCAGATCATAAAGTTCATCTCAGATCATAAAGTTCATCTCAGATCATAAAGTTCATCTCAGATCATAAAGTTCATCTCAGATCATAAATAAGTCAGATCATCTTAGAAGAATAAAATGATAGATTGACTGCAAACCATGAAGTCATTTCTGAATCCCTTAATATTTCACCTTGCTTTCATCAATATTATTGAGAAATCTTACACAATAACGTATATTCCTTGGTTTTACAAGCCGTTAATTTCTCACAAAGAAAAAAAAGAAAAGAAAAGAAAGTTCAAGCATTTCTCAGGTATAAATTCCTGGTGGTACTTATTTCATACAACAATCTGAACCCTGCATGCATGCATGCATGCATTAAATCTTTTCATCTGATCTGTTTACTCAGTACAGCCTCCAGGCTTTGCCATCTTGTGCACTGAACTGCTTAAGCCTTCCATAAAGCATGACTGAAGCCAAAAGAATCTTGCTCTCATCACTCCACCATCCTACTAAAGAATAGGCTTTGTCCTGGCAGCTTGCTTCTGGGTGCAGTTTCATCAACCTTGAACAGCTATAACCAGTTGATAACCCCACGTTTCCATAGGCACTGTAATAAAAAGGTACAATGAAAGAGAAGTTTAACCAGTATTTACATGGCGATATCAAGTCTCTTTGATGCTGCGGATTTCGCAAGTGGTGTTTGTCTTGATGCCATCGTCATAGTACTACCAGAATAGTTTTGTACAGTGAAGCGAAAAGACAATGGGAGGTTACCTTGTCACTTCAAAGATTATGTTCAAAGAGCTAAAATTGAGTGGATCTCTGCGCATCTTCCTTCTCTCGATGATGCAGATGAGAATGATGAAGATAACAATGCTGGAGAGTTGCGATAGTAGTAGGTTTTGCACCCATGATTTCTTCTTCTTGTTTTGCTTCTTGATTCCATCAGAGCTTGTATCATCCCCCTCGACAGGCCAAAATGTTGCGGGAGGAGGAAGGTACCTGAAACCATCCAAGGTTATCAAACAGTATAATTGATGTAGGATATATAAGCAGGAAGAAACAAGCTGGAGATGAGTACTCACATCATCACAATTATGAACACCAGAACTGCCGGGGAGATGAGGGATGGATCGATGGAGTTTTCACCAGCATGCATGGAGTTGACCGCGATAAAGAAAGCAGCTACAATCTTCTCAAAGGAAGTCAATCCGTTCAAACACGGCTCCGTCCCAGTCCATGGAGCAAAACAGAACCAGCAGAGCCGTCATCAACCCGACGACGGTGAGGGACAGGAAGGAAGTCTGCTTAGGTCCAGATCACCAACCTGAGGAACAGAGGGAAGAGTAGGTTGCCAGCCAGAACCTGGGCAATCATCAACAGGAGCATGGTCGGGTTCCTGTTGAAGGCCGCCCATGTTCTCGTTCGTCGCGATCAGGCCACCATTGGCGAAGGAAGAAACGGAACAGAGGGAAGAGTAGGTTGCCAGCCAGAACCTGGGCAATCATCAACAGGAGCATGGTCGGGTTCCTGTTGAAGGCCGCCATGTTCTCGTTCGTCGCGATCAGGCCACCATTGGCGAAGGAAGAAACAGTCGTGGACAAAGAGAACAGGAAGACGTTGATGCCTTTCTTCCTCAGTATATCCCTTGCGTTCGAGACGCGGTAGATGTAAACCAGAAGCAAGGAAGTACCGAAGAAATGGAAGGTAAAGATGTAACTCGATACTATATATCTCAGCCATCGAACGCAACTAAGCCTTAGATCCTTCTCTTCGGCCATGGCGGCGGAACCATCCACCGGCTCGATGCTGTCGATGGTGACCACTCGGGAGGGATCGACAGGTTCGAGCTCGATGCGCACGGCGTCGACTCCAACAGCAGAAGCCTCGCGCTTGTCACGCTCGGATGTCCTCCGCAGTAGCAGGCCGAGCAAAGTGACAAACACCTCGCCGCCGACGAACATGAGGAGCGTGAGGACGGCGAGCTGCGCGCTGGACAGCCTCTCCGTCTCGACCGTGCCGAGACCTGAGACCGTCAACGCCGAGGTCGACATGAAGAGCATGTCGACGTAGCTAGGGCTAAAGGAAGGGTCGCTCGGCTTCAGGAGCACCATGATAAGAGAACCAAGCAAGGCCAGACACACAAAGTAGATCAGGTGAATGCAGAATGAGCTCAAGCGGAGGGCGGAAAAGCGGTAAACGAAAAGGACTAGCTGCCGAAGGTATCGGTTGAGGCGATCAAAGCTATATGTTCGAGTTAGGATGAATTCTTTGGCGCGGTTTGTCGTTCTTCTAAGCGACAAAGCCATGGAGATGAAGCTTCTCGTGCAGTACTTCGTGTGCAGGGATCGAGGATGGAGGAGAAGCTTGGGGAGATCGGCGAGTAGGAACTGGATTTTATAGAGCAACTATTCACGCGTCATGATCTCATGACAGAAGCAATTCGAACCATTTTTCTTTGTTATTTGGATTGATTTGTTTAACAAAAGCTTTTTGTACTTGGACCGTATCCTCTGTGTCATGGATCACTACATCTCCCCACAATTCCAATGTATGTGATTCAATTTACATACCCACCTGGGAATGAGTAGGTCTTTAAAAAGAAAATTACTTTTTTTCTTTTCTAGCTTTTTTTTTTGTTGACAAAATCACTGCACTGGTTTTGACTTTTGACAGTGTCAAACTATGGTTTTAGGTCAGAAATAGATATCAAATTAGATGGGTGAAAGCTAATTGTGATGGATCTACTAGGAACCATGGAGGAGATGGATTGTGTTTTATTTTGCATTATATATATATATATATATATATATATATATATATATATATATATATATATATATATATATATATATATATATATATATATATATATATATATATATATATATATATATAGTTTGAAAAAACACTCTTAAACCCGAAGAATATTTCAAAAATAAAAAGAGAAATTTCTGAGAATTTTGTTTAAAAATAATAAAAAAAAAGTCAAGGAATTTTATATTTCAAAAAAAAATTCCTTTCAGTTAATCCAAATTTTCCGAGGAATTTTTTTCTCAATTTCTCTTAAATCTACTAGAGAAACTCTCTTAAATATAATAGAGAAGTATCTACTCATGAGTCATACGTTTCCTTCAATGAAAATTTGGACTCAAACATTTATCCATTTACTTATGATAGAATGACTTTTTAATATACACAAGTTTGAGCTATGCATTTAACTATCAACTCAAAAATGTCGAGCCTAAAGAAGAAATAAGAAAGATGGAGAGGATTGATAGAAAAGCAATTGCAGAGAAAAAAACAAGAAGGTGTTAGAGTTTAGAATAGAATAAGCACTTTCCAAATAATCCAATTTGAGATCTTTATTATGGCATTAAAGCTTAAGTTCAAGCTCATGATATATTCCAAGCCAATTATAATTTCATACATCAGATTTAACCCGGTCTATTACCTGAGGGAGAATGTCAAGAATGTAAGTCAATGTTATATATCTATTGTATTGATTTAACCTTTTAGATAAGACAACATTGAACAAAGGCTATACCTTAACCTTAACCTTCTCTGATATCCTTCTTGGTTCTATTTCCAATCAAAACTAAGAATAAGAATAAAACAAAAGATTAATAAGTAGAAGAAAAGAAAATGGGAAAAAAAATTTCTAGTCTCTCTTTCTTTTTTGTATCATTACATAATACTTTCTTTAAAAAAAAATTGATGCATCATAAAAGAATTTTTTTTCAAAAAAAATCCATGATGTTACTATGATTATTTTTCTTATTAAGCTTGTAGTTTGAACAATTAATCCAAAGATTTGACTACTGATGTAGTGACTCAAGGTGTTCCTAATAACAACATCATGCTCACATATAATATGGATTTTGATTTTGCCTCCTTAGATTAATATATAGTTAGATCTAATAGGATTTTAACTATATAACCTGAATTTGACATTCCTGTTACATGTATATGTTTAAAACATTCATTCATCAAGCTTTCTACAGCCTCAGCCCCACTTAATGTTGTGTCTTTGTTCCTTTGCCAACAAAAAAAAAAGATGGTTCAACTTGATGTGGATTATTAATTGGTAATCCATTTCGAGTGGATCAATTGGTGTACTCTTCCTATTATAATCAATTTGTTCATGTTTGAAATCAATGCTGGTTTACAGATTAAGTATCAAATTACCCAATAAATGTTCTTGTCCAACACCAACATGTAAATACTCATCTCAATACCAAATTGGTCAAAATGATCTACCAATCATCTATCAGGGAGTGGAACCACTTCATGACATAACATGACAGCCACCACCCCTTATTATGTATTTTCTTCACTCGCCACTACAATAAGGTGAGCTGAATCACTTGCTATTGGAGATTGAGGTGAAGAAAATTCCATCCTCCAATTTTATCTTATGGAAGCACTGTTTGTGTTGGATCTCCGCAAACTTTGACCTATTATTTGTCACCTCATTAAATCTCCTTACAGGTTATGAGCTGACTTATATTTTATATTGCCAATAATGATCATTTTTTTAAGGTTTCGTTTAAACTTAGAGCTCCAATAATTCATGTTTTTTAGTGGTAGAGAACTATTTCCAAGGTTGAATCCCGAGAGATCCTCGTGGGCAATTTCTATGATGGAATTGTTAATTGATTGTAGCAAACAATCGTCGGTTGTTTGAACAAGCAAGTCCTCCCCAAGGTTCCTAAAGTAAAGATGAATGGCTTGTCATCACCTCAACAAGGTCTCCGATCAGAGTTTCTTAAGCATAAGTGAAAGACTTATGCGTTGCATGTGGTTGATTTGTCATTGTTAGAGGGGTGAAGTAAGAAGACAGGCTCTATAATACCCATATTTGTGATGATATCATAACCACATGAATCAAGTGTTAAAGCATGTATTATGTTCTTTACTAATAGCCTAAGGTTATGAGATTTGTGATTACCCAATCATATTTTTAAGATGATATCAAATTTACTTATAAGTTTGAATCAAAATTTTAAGATGGACTTACACCATACACTTAAGTCTCATTCTCGTATTAAGCTTAAGCTTAGGCGACTTGTAAGGGGAGATATTGGAACTCGTATGTATATATCGTAAGCTTTAGAACATACTTGATGAGAGTTTACTGGACAATTCTTGATTCTCATGGCATGCATGTAAGATATAATGCAAAGTCGAGTTGAAGGCAGCTTTCATCGTTTACATAATCTAAGTGGATTGGGTTTCGACTAGTTGCGTTCTACAAGAATACCTAAACTACTGAATGATTGATATATAATAAATGATGGTTATCTTCCCTACATAATATTATGCAACTTATACTGGTTTTGTTTAAATGCTTTATGCTATCAGGGTATACTAAATTGTAGTCATTTTGCTGCTTTAACCATGTCAATCAAGGAAGCTTATAATTTTTTTTATTTCATGCTATGATGTTGAGCAGATATTGGAGGACTTGCAAGTGAATCTTTTCTTATTAGATAAGAAACAAGAAGAAGAGAGAGAGAGAGAGAGAGAGAGAGAGATAATACTTTCACAATACAAAGGTATGTGCTCTATAAAAAACGTCCCTTCATGCTTCGGAGAGATGGGTGAAAGTTTTTCAATCTTCGAAATCTTGATAAAATCATAACATATATTATTTGAGACATATTTACAAAAAGGTAAGTCGTGAAAGTGAGTTTTGATCCTAAAATTTTGTGATGAATTCTTTATCAATTAGTCTAACTAATACCTTCACTTCAAAAACCCTATCGGATTTACTTGACTTTACTTTTACCTATGTTAACGAGCTTAATTACTATATTTGATAAGACATATTTTGGTATTTCTCATGTGGACCTAGGCAATCAGACAATACGAACGTGGAACTTCAAGTCCGATGTGACACGCAGCATATAAGAGAGGGGCAATCACTCATCGCTCCCTTCGTAAGAAACGATATCATCATGGTACAGTCGTCCTGGAAAGCTTAGGACGACACAACGCGACGTTGATTTGTATAGGTTAGTCGGCGATCGCACAGACACTTAAGTCGATCGTCCGAGGAGCCGACCACAGTTAATTGATCCTGTACGACCAACTCATCATCGTAAGTATAAAAACTAACCCTCCTTAACGAGAAGAGGGGGGAACTTTGGAGGAAAGAACTCACCCATTTTTAAATTACACTAGTGCTAACTTAACCTTTGCAGGGGCCAAGTTGGGAAACCCCTCCCCTCCTGATTGAAGCCTGTGTGCAGAAGCTTACCAACGACGAAACAAACTACGTACCAATAGAAAGAGTATGGATGGAACTAACTCTGAGTCCGACTCGACCTGACGAAGGCCCTATTACCGGGATGATCCTGAACATTGGTAACTGAACCGAGCCATGCTAACATGATCATCAAAATCCGATATCATGTCAGAAATTTTCTTAAAGAATGTAAATATAAGGGGATTTGGATGGAGTTTAGTAGCAGAACACAGGATCTTACGCTGTTAAGTCATCAACCAAACCACTTTTTTAGTTATGTCATATTTTTCTTATGCATAAATATTTTTCATCAAGGAGTGAACTTAAATTACTAGACTAAATAATTCATCATAATTTAGATATCCAACCTCACATCTGTTCTATTTGGAATAACACAAAAGTGCACTCTGCTTCATGCTTGTTGGTATTAGATGCAGTGACTATATATTCCAAAGAGGCAAAAATTGATTTGTCTGCAAATAGTCTTTTTTTTTTTTTGGCTTAGATTCACTCATATACTGTAGCTACGTTCTATTTGGTCATCAATAAATATTAGATCCTCTCTTACACTATTTGTCTTAATCTGTCCCTAAAATTATAATCCTAAGAGAAAGAGAATAATACATCTACAAATTGTCCTCCACTTAGGCTTTCTCATCATATTTAGTTTTAGATCCATTGTTTTGCATAATATTTTCACCATAATTCTAGCCAATGAAAACTTAATGTGACATGGTCTCAAACAATCAAATTCAATTTAATGGTAGTAGGTTCGTCTCAAGCTTACAAGTCAACTCAATTTCCTTTTTTTTTTCCTGATGTGAAACTAAACTGAGATGTTTAATTAACATTTAGTATCATGAATGTTCCACCAATGCAGTGTCACATGTTCTTTTTGTAGATGCTAAAATCTTGAAAAGAAAATAAAAGAGTTCAACAACAAAATTTATTGTCAAGAACTTGACTGTGTGATTAAGAAATTTCTTTGAAGGATCATAATTTCCAAGGAGAGAATAAGAGAATGGAAATTTCTTGTAGAAATTATGAACCATGGTGTATCTATAAAAAGTCATAGTTTCTATGTCATAAATTCCAATAAAGTAGGTTAGAAAAGCTTCTATTCAAGTAGCATACTAATTGTGTTTACAAAACTAAGCAACTAAACACATGAATACAAGACTAAGAACATTAAATCTTAATTCAATACATGGCCTCCATCAGGCACCTGTGATGACATTTGCATTTGATAATAGCCTCATGCAAAGATTTATGAATCAACAACAATATATTTGATTGAGAAACAGAGAAATTCCCAGCAGTTTTTTCTCACTGAGAAATATCACCAATTGACCAACTTAAACCATTATTTCAATAGTCATTGTTGAGATTCAAAAATCAATAAAATTATTGGATAAACGATTTATTTACCATTAGATCATACCCTCCCAAGAGAAAAAGAAAAAAGGAGACAAGTATAATATGTCAAATAATTTTTCTCTTATTGAATGCCAAGTCTCACACAGGATAACAATATTGCCATGTACAACATACAGAGGCAAAAGTAACTTATAACTCAATTTCCACAAACCTATAAAGAATCACTTTGGATCAACTATCTAATCTCAATATACAACTCCTTTAAACAAACTTAGCTGGTGTCCTTCACTCGATGGTCACGAGTTAAAACAAAATGTGGGTTCTCTTGCACAAGCATCAAATCCCTCAAAGCCTACTGACCATATTGTACAAGGTTTGCACTTCAATTGGTTCGCAAATGCTTGTTTCCTTCCGTAAAAACAACCCAAGAATTATTCCTCGTATGCCGTGCATATTTACAATCATCCGAATGCCTGGAATCTATAAGATCATAGTCAAAGACACATTCAGGTGAAGAAATCATTAGCAGGAGCAATCTTGGGTGTAGGCATGGATGCATGTGTCAATAAAAATGCAAGATCCTACACTCTGAAGATGCCAATCCTTGAATTTTTCCAAGACAAACTTAAGCAAGCTGATGATGGAGAGATTTCTGGGAAGTCTTGTCATCAGGCAAGAATAGGTATCGAAACCTTGAATCAAATGGGATGATGCTAAAACTCCGAGCACCTAGCAACCTCTGTTTCAGCTGTGACGTGGAATCCCGAACGACGGTTACTTGATCAGGGGAAAGATATCGACAAATCCAGTCAACTAACAAGGAATCTTCGACGATGGCCTTTGCAAAGCTATGCAGCAATTTTGGCACCAGCAGTTTCCCCTTTTCACTAATACCTATCGATGCTCGAACATAGTCCCTCATTGAGTTCTGAAGCTCATCTTGAACATTATCAGATGTGAAGATATTTACCTGCATCATGATAGGTGAAGGTCAGTCATATAACTTGCAAACAAGAGGCAATTGTTTATCAGCATATGTTTTTCTAAAACTAAGATGTAGAGTTGACTTAGAGAAAACAGTTGAACCCCAATTTATTTATATGGTTCCTGTATCCTTGCCGGTTTCCAAGTGAATATCAATTTGAACAGATATTACAACTGACGCAAACTTACTTGTGTGAGCTCACTGTTTTTATTAATCGTAGATGGTAAAAATCAATTTAGACATACAGACAACTTAAATCAGATGCAGTTAAGATTCCCAAACGGACACTAGTCAGAAAACTCAACAGCCATTAAGTCACAGTTGGGTGACAGTTCTTTTGGAGCTTTTCCTAGACTTTGCGGAATGGTGAAACAGTTAAAAAGGTACACGAAAGAATGAGTGAATATCTAATATAAACCAAATTCCAGGATCTTATGACCACAATCTGGTGCTCATGAATATTTGGTTAAACTGTTATCAACACATAGAACAAGGACAGAGCAGATGTTGGTTAAACTGTGCTCATGAATGCTGGAGAAAAATTCTCAGGATAGCATGATGGTATTAGCAATTGTCACTTCAAAGAGTAGATGGAATATCAGATTAGGAAGCTTACCGCTGGCGAGGAATACATTCCACAACTAAGGGCGAACAATAACAAAGGCTCAGGACCATCGATGGAGTACTTTCTGTGCTCCTCAGAAATCCTAAGTTTGTGAAGTGACAATGCCAAAGCCTGAAACAAGAGCATGATTAATGGCCATATTGGTGGAGAAACACAGGAATAAGCAATACATTTTTGGTGATTTACATACTAGCTGCGGACGATGCCCCGGAGGTTTCATCTTTAGGACAACAAATTCAATCTCCGCGGCACTGAATGACTGGCCACCGATTATATAAGATGCCTGCGACACAACACCACTGTGTCAAAATATACTGAAAAAGGAAATGAAAATCACGTCAAAGGACATGAAATCAGACCTTCTGCATTAGAGAAAATAGCTTGATGTCACTTTTAGGTACTCCATATGCTAAATAGGCCTGCAGTTTTCAAGCTACAAAGTTTTATTTCATGTTCTAGAAGAAATCAATTAAAAAGTAAAACTGAAGTACACCCAACGAAATTTGAAGCAAAATTTGAATGAGCAATGACTTATAACAACCAAACCAAGGATCTGAAAAGAATTATCTGCAAATTAAATTCAATATTAAGATTTGAGAACATGCAGCAATGTGAAAGCTTGAATCAATTCAAACCAGGTTCACACCAGAACATGAAAGGAAGAAAGCACTACCTAGATAATAGACAAGAATTAGCTCATGGAAATAAAAGTTATCAAGATGCCAGCCCTTTTGGCACCATATTATTTTGGTTTATGCACACAATTAGAGAAGCCAAAGGAAATGGTGTTGTCATGCTCACGTGATTCCATGTGATTTAATTCATGCAATAACAAGAAGAGCCCGTCATTCAAAACATTATCATACGTGGTAATGCAGTTAGAAGTAATAAGCAAAGATCCAAATACCCTGTGATTAAGATAATATGATATCTTCCAAAGGGATTATAACATTAATAACAATAAGCAAAGTTTATAACTAAATAATGCATAATCACAAGCATATAACCTGTACGCTGAAGAGTAACCACGGTTTTAAATACCAGACGGATTGGTATATACCTGCTAGTGTTTGCAGATCCAATTAAGCATCGTTAATGAACCAGACCAAACCAGCCAGTAAACTGCTTGGTATCTCATACTGTACCTATCTTATAGGGTATTGAAACTAGGGTTTCCCAGATTTCATCCAGACCGATATGTCAGTCCAAATGTGAACTGAGATGCAGACCACCCTTTTCAGCATGGTCTAGTACATTTTAGAAAAGACACCCCTTTGAAAAAGACCCACTACCCATGGAATAAGAGACATGAGACCTAGTGCATCTCTCCTAGTCAACATCTTTCTTCCCTTGAAAACTCTTGCATCACATGCTGCTGCTCACCCACCAATCCAGTCTCCTGGTACTCTTTCCTCTTCCTCTTGAACTTAACTTGTATCATTCTGGCCAAGGACAGACGAGTATGGCATCCAAAATTCAAATGTTGGCCGTAAGGCCCGTAACACATAAAGACAACAAAGTACTGTTCTTAACATCATCCTCATGATCATTTTATGGGACTACATTTTTAGATTCACATTTTTGCATGGACTTGGAACCTTTTATACAATTTTGATGCCTTTGGAATCATATTTCGGTAAATTTGTGAGAAATTTCCCATTGCTTCATTTTCATGCATCCCAAGAAGGTGACCTAGGTCTTATGCTTTTAACCAATACACTTGAGTTATTTTCCACCAAGGAGCTCAATTTCACTCGACCTGGTCTGTACAGATCGGTATTAACTGGTATGAGCATGAAACAGGATGCAGGCTCCCATTTTGAATGATTATTCTAGTAACTTTTTAAGAGGCAACCTTTTTTTTTTCTTTTAAAGGCCCCAGTGTGCCTTTAAAACCAGACCTGACAACAATGTGGACCAATCCAGACCTCACAGTCATCTATATTCTAACTAAATTGCAAATTTTGTAAAACCAAAATCCTAGGCAATGAGCAAAATCTTGATCAGCTAAGTAGATTCAACAAATTGTCTGTTATATAACTTCTCTGTTGCAAAATATTCAACTCAAAGCCATGGAAATGCCAGAATATTAAAGGTTTATGAAATCATATTGATCCTCAGATTCTTATTGGTGTAATAATACATAAACAGTCATGATGAAACTAATAAAAGATAAATTAACAGAAGGAGAACTTACATGCATTATCAAGGCATTATACACATTGATCCAAAAAGCAAGCCTCTCATTGCCACTCATACATGCTGGATTTACCTTTGCCAATTGCCCAACAAGATATCTGAGAAGTTGCAAGCAGAATTAACAAGCCATCATTATCGTAAGATTCTTAAGTATCTTTTCTAAAATCAAGAGCAAATGAGATTTCATTTATTACTTGGGTTGGATTCTGCAAAAATCCTATACATGCTTCTCTAATATTGGCAAAACATGGACTAGGAAGACAGAGAACAGAAGAAAGAAAATGCAGGCTGAGACCAGTTTTCTAGAATGCATTCTAAAACAAACAATAACCTAAGAATTAAGAACACCAAAAAAGGAGTATGGATTTTCGACAAGTGCAATGAACTTAACAATTGGAGACACCTTAACCAAGACATGCCAATGATTTTGATGCTGTCAAAAGTGCAGTAATGATCAAGTAGATTTAAGTTCTATCAACTTTTTAAACTGAAATTCTGGAGCTGCACCAATTTCAAAATAATGTAGTGGTGAGCATTTATACATCATTTTGTGTGACCCATTTATCAACCCGGGTAAAAGGTTTCTTTTTTCATAAGGCTTCTAGTTTCAACGGTTATTTCTATTGATCCAAGCACTATGCATGTACTTCAGAAACTATCATTGGTTGCGCGTGGACGCCTCTCAGAATCAGTTCATTGCCATTTATAAGAGAATCTGGTGTTTCCTCTTCCAAATGTGGGTATGCTTATTCTAAACAATCCCATTTAAATGAATATTACCTCACTTTGTCTTCTCAAACTTGTCAATAACTTTTGATGTTTAAAAGGTCAGTGCAACCATAGTCATAGTCAATTAGGGGAGACTCAAAAGGATGTATATTGAAAGGAAGCATATTGAAAAGTGTGTAAATAGGTTAAGTTGTTTACTTTTCCAATCATAGTTGATTAGAAGAGACTCGTAATGAAGCTTTCACAGTCTCATGATGATTATGATGCCAAAAATCACCTCAAAGTTAGTTTTGTCAATAGGAACATATGATCAACGGAGAACATAAACAACATCCTGCATGCGTAGACACAAGAAGCAGTTCAGTTATGATACATCGACATATACTTTGGATTATACTTATCCTAGAAGTCTATGTAAACATGTAACACAATGTGTCTGCATCAATGTAAATATGAAGTATGCACTTAGGCATGATTACATGGAAAGAATGTTGAGCATCATACCTGTAACCTTTTAGAGCCTCAGCAGCATATTCTAGCTGTGCCTTCCCAACAGACATCCAAGACACCTCAGCTGCCAAACTATAACTTCCAATATTCCTCCAGTTCACCTTGCCATTAACTCCATAAGGATCAAATGTATCCACTTGATCCATTATCTCATCAAATTTATATGTTCCAGTTGAAGGATTACAAAATGTTTGGGGTATTAAGGATGAATCAGAAAAAGATGTGAATGACAAAGACAGCTGATCAACTGGTGAAGATTGAGAAGGCAGGTACTCTGAAGAAGATGCCTTTGAAGAGATATCTGATGATTCAGATAGACGAAGAAAGATATTTCTCATGCATTTCACCATTTCTTCTGAAAGCTGGTTTGGATGGTTCCATAGGTTTGTTTCTAGGAGATCCTTCTTCAATTCTACTGCATTAGACTCTTGAAGACAAGGATCTATTTTGTTCCCTTCTTCGACCCTATCGCAGTGATCTATCAACTGAAGAAGAAAGGAAAGAGTTGCTTTTTGTTAAGCATTATTACAATATCTTGTTATTATAAAGAAAAGGTGACAGATTTTCATTCTTAAAAGAGCAAGCATTTAAAACCCAGACAGAAAGAAGTTTAGTTGGAATGAGACCTGTTCCTCAGGGCATTCGTCCAATGATTTATTTGCCACAGGTAACTCTGAATCTCTACTAGATGATAGATCTTGTTGCAGCAAGCTAGGAATTTGATTTAACCCAAATTTTGAAATCCTCAAAGAAGATATATGCTGGGGAAGGCAGTAGGAACCATAAGCAATCAGAAGTGACATAAAGAGGAGACAGAAAACATAAAAGAACATCATATACCTCTTCCCACATGCAACTAGAAGACGTAGATGACAGTTCTGGTGATAGTGACAGCAAACTTTCTAGATGGTTTTCAGCAAGGCGGCGCTCATCTCTTTCCTGACAAAGTTGAAGTTGCAAAGAAGCCAACTCCTCTTCGAGCTTCGAAATTGTAATTTCCAAAGTTGCTATATTATCTAGAAGCTCCTGGGCCTAAACAGTAGTTAATGATGAATTGCTTACTAAAAGGCAACTATATAATCTTACTAATAGCAAAAGACCATTGCTGCATACTTTATCTGGAAGCTTGGAAGGAGAGTTTAACAAAGGGCCAGCATTATGTGCTACTGCATTCGCTAAAGCCACATGCAGATCAATCTCTTCCTGAAGCTGTTGCTGCAACTTTTGAACCTGTATAGTTACTTTCAAGTTCATGTCAATGCACTTGAAAAAAAAAGAATCAGGAAATTGAAAAGAGAAGCTATGCACAGTGAAAAAAAAAGAAGCATTGTTCATGTAGGAATATGTTGACCATTGACATCCTAAATTGTTGATAATTCATCAACGGTTAATATGAAGTAGTGATGACATTTATTCAACTTGTGCAACAATGGGAATGTGATGGAGCCTAATGTTTAGCATGTGGTTACTGGAGGACAAATGCCAATACTGTGATGAGATGCTGCTAAAATTTCCACATGCCAATACTTGAAGGATAGAATATATACTTGTTGAAAAAACTTTGTTTCTCCTAAAATCATCAGCTTAAGCAATCAAAACCCAGTCAACAAGAAGAACGAATGGCGATCCAGATTGCATCCTAGACAATGTTTTATTAACAAATATTACAAATAATTAACTTCTGTCTTTTCTGACAATCAAACTTGGGCATGTTTTATTCTTTAGATTCCATACAGATTCTAGTAAACCTTGAAATTTGTTAACTGTGTATCCTAAAAATGCCAAAGCACATAAGATATCCTACACTGATCGATGTTCCAAGATGAGTATCCATTATATGAAAGCACTCGATCAAATTCACAGTATGGGCCCAATCCCATCGCCTAAAATTAATAACTTTAACCAGGCAAATCATGATTGTGATAGCAGGGCCTAGACAAACCATGATAATCACATGCTTTAATTGGAACTCGCAGAAGGCAATCAAGACCAGTAATGCACGTACTTCCTTCTCAAGTTGAATTCTGTGGCAGCACAGCTTCCGACGCCTCTCTTCTCTTGGACCATCATTGTTCCTATCATCCTAACAAATACCAAGAAATCAAAGAAATCAGATTTGCTTTCTCAGGTCAGATTCATAGACCAGGTATTTTGCAGCATTGACAACGAACAAAATTAGATGAGTTGGAAGCAAATGTGGCCTATGGCAACATCAAATGATTCGGAAATTTTTGTTCCCATTTGCTAAACTATTTCATAATTCCAAAATTAGACACACACTAACACTGCATACAACAAGGTCCGTCATCAGCCAAAACAGCTTTGCTGGTAGGCTGTCTGAATCTTCTCTCCGATCGAAGATCGAACTGTGGGAAAAGAAGAAAGGCCACACCGGGAAGAAAAGATTCACTCACATCGAGCCCGGAACAGCCCGCAGAGCCATCGCCGGAGGAACACGAAGACGGATCCGAGCGCCGGGACCGCGACTCCTCCCCGCGGCTTTTCCCCACCTTTTGCATCACTTTTTGGATCGATCTTCCCCTGATGATGGCGTTCCACAATCGTAGGTTTCAGCACCAAAAGAATCAATTTTGATCTATTATTTCAGCACCAAAAGACTCAATTTTGATGCGTTCCGGCAGTGGAACCAGAGCCAGAGCCAGACAAGAAGAACGAACCAATTAGGAGCCAAAGACATCAATCCCACGACACTTACAGATTCACGGGAAGGATGACGCCATGAGAGGAATACATCTCGTGCCCGAGAGCTTCTGCTTTCAGGCACAGCATTTCTCTCTCGTTCTCTCTCTCCCCTTCTCCTCCTACTCCTACTCCAGCCACAGCTACCTCCACAATCCCATAAACCACAGGAACCGAGGATTAAAAAAAGGAACAACTGGAATCCCTCTCCCTTCCGAGAAAAATCCTGGCTTTGGAGGTGGTGGGCTTCAACTCACACTTCCCCTGTTCCCGAGGGCCAGCAGTAGTGGGTGCGGTGAACGATGGCAGCAAAGGCCAGAAGAGAAAATAGTAATATAAGAAGACTGATGGAAGCAGGAAGACGAGGAAGAGGAAGAGGAAGAGGAAGCCTTGTGGTATTGTGGCAGAGGGCGCATTAAAGAAGACAAGAAGATGTGGTTGTGTCTCGCTCGATGCAGCTCAACGCTCCATGGCCAACTGCAAGGTCCAAAGAAGAAGACAGCCACCGAATATGATAATGGTAATAATGATGTGGGAGAGGATTGCAGTGAGAGTGAAATCCATCACGAGATGTCACATTCCAAGCTCCCTATCTTTATGTGCCAAATCTTTTACACAACACAATATTCCTTCTGAATAAATACCAATTTCTTAGGATTCAACTCTATGTATATACATAGATATAAATATATATATGTATGGGAGATGTTTTGGGATCTCTGCGGGCGATGAGAGGCAGCACGGAGTTACTTCACCACTGCACACCACCAGAGGAACGTAGAGAACAGACAGATTCCGGTGAAGACCCGAAGAGCATTAAATGAAGGGGGTAATGCCCCTTCTTTCTTCTTCATTGAAAGAAATTTTACTGGGCTGTTTGTTGCTCCTGCAAAAAAATTATATGTACTTGCAGAAAATAAACTCTCTGTAGTGTTCATGTATTTTGGCAAATCAGATGCTTGCATTTCTTAATTTGAAGGAAAAACAAGTGTGAATTTTAAGGAGTTTGTATTGCTGCACTGATACGAGGGATTGTTTTATCTGGACATTCAGTAAATGAATCTTTATACATTCTCTGGTATCTTCTCTGTGCTTGTTTTCTCTTTTCAATATTAGATTATGCCTACATGTGAAGTTCTTCCTTTTTGAGGCTTTTTTTATTGCAACTTCTTCCTCCTGCTGATACCTCAAAAGCAAGTCAAGATGTAAGTTTTCATTGTTGAGAGAAGATTCTGTAAAGATCTGTGGCTGATATTGAAAGGGAAGGTAAGCTTGTCATGACAAACCTAATCACCAGTGGGTGGACC
The DNA here is from genome assembly GCA_004837865.1 of Musa balbisiana. Lineage (NCBI taxonomy): Eukaryota > Viridiplantae > Streptophyta > Magnoliopsida > Zingiberales > Musaceae > Musa > Musa balbisiana. Next base: position 37,115,558 of record CM017193.1, read on the forward strand.
ACTATGTTCTGCTACTCTTCCCCACTGAATGGACAAGGAGGAGGAGGTAAAACACTCGAACATGCAGATGTTTCTCATCTACAGTGGGTGATTCAGCTCCCACATTGGGCATGCAGATGATCTTGGTACTGGTTGGTTGCTCGAATCCCATTTCACCTTCTACCACATTAAATATGGAGATCAAACCCAATTGTTCCCAGCATTGTTGTAATCACTGGTTGTCCTTCATCAACATGTGGGTACACCCACCAGTATCTGTGCAGGAAAGTTGGTAATCCCCCCATGATGATGCCAAAGGAAGAAATGGGTCTCATTTCAGTCAACTCCTGAGCCAGCTTCTATCCCCACTGCTGCTGATGATCTTGCATCTTTTTCTCCCAAAAGAAGAAGTGTTGAGAGAGATGAACTACTCAGTTATCACCAGATACTTGTTTAGAGCAGATTAATGCATCCATGGTGTCACTGTTCCATTAGCTGGTGAAGGAAATGCAGGACCCTCCAAGAACAGTTGACATTCTCATGTACTAATTTCTGAAGTTGTTAGTCTCAACCTTATTAACATCCTTGCATATGTCGATAAAATCGAAATATATGCTAGACATGGAAATCAGAGTGCTCAGAGATACAGGTAAATTAATCACAAAATTTCTGAAACAATCTGGCAAAAAATATAATTGAGAACATTTAATCTGTAATCAGCAACAAATGTTGGCATGTTCCAATACTGACTACTCAGTGATCAAGATAATCTTTAGGAGACATGACTGATCCATTTGAAGGACTCACCCATCTGGAATTCATCCAACTTTTTAAAGATCAATTGATTGGCATGCAACAAATTAGTGATTGACCATTTAGATTGTGTTGTTTAAATAAAGTAACACAGGAATTATATCTCTGACACCAACACATGAGCTGTCAAGCAGTGGGACACAAAGCATTTCTTCAAACTAGGAGCTTTGATCTTGGAGAAATCAAGGGAAATATATTCTAGTGTGGTCCATTTAGCTAAAACCATGGATTCAACAAGCTTTTGTTAAGGGTAAGAGTAACAATTTTTGTATTCTTTCCAGCTCATTGGCCAGGCTAATAAGACATGAATAAGGCTATCTATGTAGCTCATTTCTTATGATGGTGATAGATTGTGATTCTTATCATATTAAATACAAGCAAAGGACATGAGAGAGAGAGAGAGAGAGAGAGAGAGAGAGAGAGAGAGAGAGAGAGAGGAAGTAGAGTTATGTAGTTGATTCGACAATTAAGTCTCATAAATCCAAAGGTCTTTATCCAAACCATCAAAGTTATACAATAATCAGAAAGAAAGAGAAGTTTTTGTCTTGGTAGCTTAGAAATTTGGTTTACTAGCTTTGAGGAAATGGAAATGGTTCTTGTTAGAGTTCTTAAGATCAGATCTCATGCTTAGAAAAATAGTGTCGACAATGGCTGGAGAAGTTTCTCTCTCATCTTTGATTAGCTGCAGAATCAGTATTTTCTCTACATCTTCAATTGATAATATGTTAGTGTTCAAGAGAGAGAAGAGTTCCAAGTCTACTTCAATACAACAACAACATTGAAAGGTGAAATCATGATTTTGACTTGTATCCATCCATCAATACATAAAACAAAAGATTAGATTTGCCAGCCATTTAATGATCCTCTTAACTGTGTCAACATGAATTTTTATTTGTGGTTTGTATCTGAATAGACATATCATTTCACTGATAAGTTGCCCAAAATTATCAGCAACGGTTGGTGGATGATTTATGTGCGTTGCAGAATGCCCAAAACGTGCCGTCTAACTGAGGGAACAGAGAAAGGGACAGTGTTTGTCCACAGTTCATGTCCTTGTCTCAGATAAAACCTTACATTTTTCGAAGCCGATAGGAGACATCTTATCAGCGAGCTTACGTATGGTTCAGAGACATCTCCACGGAAGATGATAACCAAAAACCTGTCTTCATCACTTGGCCTGCAAGATTCTCACTGTTCATCCCTCCCTGTTTTCTCAAATCAACTCCACATCCTTCATCTCTTGCTTCACAACACCACAAAACTTAGATGTCATCCTTTGTGACTTGCAAGTATTGGATTTGTTAATAGAAAAAAAAAAAGATTAAAATATTTATGTTGGCGAATAATCAAATTTAATAATGAGGTAAATGCAAATATATTTATGGAGACATTAAGATGTTGTAATTTGACGAAACCAAAATACAAATAAACCGAAAAGAAACATATCCAAATACGATACGATGTGCTTCGTATTTAAGTATAGAGAGATTGTTTCCGAAATTATTACGATTGATCGAAATTATAAACTAAGAATATTATTATGTGCAGAACTCAAAAATACTGAGATCATCCATTAATTAATTTGAAGTGTTAGTGAGTCCAACAAGTATCCGAAACACTGCTGTTCCATTAAATACAAACACACATTGTGTATGGCCTTGTGCCTCTGATTACTGTACTGATAGCACAGAGAAGAAGAGAGCCTATGAGTGCGTGACAGAAGCCAGCTTTGGGATTTGAAAGAGAGAGCTTTAAGGATAATGCATGCCTCCATGTCGGGACGATGACTCCTCAACAGCCTCGTTTACTATCGCTTTGATGCTTCTCATGGGATGTAGCAATCTGCCAAAAAAAAGAATGATTTTTTCTGTCGACTGTAATATTGGTTTGATCGATAAGATTAAACGAATAGATTCTAAAATTGAATTATAGATTTTAAATTAAAGATTTAAACAGAGTGTATCATATTTAAATTCAGTAATAATTAAAGAAGAATTAAGAATGTGATTAGTGGCAGTAAATATGAGTTTTTAGATATCTTAGCTTCATTTTATAAGAACATTGATGAAAACATCTTTCCTCTTAGAAAATCAACAATTTTATCCTTCAAATTAAAGAAAAGAAATACCATGCTTTACAAATCAAAGTCGTTTATGACAACAAGTATAAAAAAATTATGTTATTTAAATAAGAGTATTATAGAATATATGTCGCATTATTATGATGGATACAATAAAATGAGAAAAAATTATTTAAGATGATATAAAAAAAATTATTATTATTAGACGCAATAGATAAAGCTTTAGATGCTTTTGATTTAACCAATGAATGATTTGCTCAATAAAAAAAAAGATTAATACAGAATATCCAGATAGATGGAATATTAAGGATTGTTTTATTTTTTTGTACATGAAAATAGGAAGGGAATATACAAATTAAAGACATTATATGGAATCCTTCACTCTAATGCTGTTTTCAGATAAATCAAAGGTTATCTGATTGGATTCATATGTTTGCTCACACCTCTATCAAAATGTTAGTAAGAAATGCATTACAAATCTATGTAGGAAGTTTTTTCTTTCTTTCTTTTCTTCTTTTGACATATAGAACAATCTAAGAAAATTTAATGTAATTAAAATGATTTTAAGAATAAAGTGGGTAAACTAAGTGAGTGACAATTCTTTTACATGTAATAACTCAGCTTTCTGCCATCTCTCTTTGTTTTCTTTCATCTATTACGATTCCATTATCTCAATTCCTTTTCTTCTAATCTCTTATTTGTACCTTTTCCTTATGACTGTTCTTAGTTAGTCTTGTTTGCTCATAACTATAGTGCTAATCATAAATGGAAGTATCATTTTAAGAGAGAGTCAAGTAGTATTCCATAAGATGATATTTTTCTAGTATTTTTACTAGATCTCTTGCTAACAACAGTGAAGGACAAAAGTTGATTACTCCTGACTAATAAAATCTACCAAATACCCTCTAAGTTTAATCGTCAAAAAAATATCAAGAAGTGATGGGCCGATAATCATTGATTATAGCACAATTAGGTTTCTTATGAATAATTATCAAAAAAAAATTATTCCTAAGTGTTGCAAAAGTAGTATTGGAAGTCACCAAAGCCTCCATAATATTATTCTTAATGATATACCAATAAGTTTTATAAAATTCAATCATGAAACCATCAGGCCTTAGACTTCTCCTAACCTCATTTGATTAAGATATGAAAGAATCTTATTATGGAAGAATCTTTTAGTAAGATTATAATGAGCCACTTTATGGATATGAGATCAGTTGGAGATCTCATTTTCTAATAGAATGAAACCAATATGATTAGAAGCCAATGATGTGAAAGAATGATATTGATGTTATCATCCCCCACCCAAAGAGTCTTAGCCTTATTCCAAGGTTTTGTTATGGAGGCTTAACAACTAATTTTTCTCTCATTTGGATAATCCCTCACTATCATTTTAAGATTGAAGAACCTCAATCTCTTTACAACACTTTCTAATCTTGTGCTAAAGACTACCCTCATGCTTCCTCTAACTCTCAATAACACTCCTTAACACATTAATGTGTTGTGAATTTGACCTTTACATCCTCTCTACTAAATTAAGTATCCTTATTCCTAATGTCCAAATTCTCACCTCAGTGGAATTCAGAATGAAAGATGCTACTCATTTTCTCTCCTGTATCAACCAACCTGACCTTGGTTAATACAGGCCTATGATCCAAAGCAA